>CM065688.1:41961323-41971323 GCA_017654935.2 Phymorhynchus buccinoides
ATTAGGCATGTGTACGTATAATTTTTATTCATTTTAGTTCATTGTATTACTGCGGAAGAGAAGGGTGGGTTTGGAGAAAGGGGGTAGATGGTGGGAGAGGGTGAGGGAGAGACGGGGGGAGGGGATGGAGCGAGAAGAGTAGAGGGGAGGGAGGAGGGAGGGACAGGAGAAGGGAGAGAGGGGGAGAGAGAGTCACAGAGAGAGAGAGGGGGGGAGAGAGAGATATGTTTTGGTTTGATTGTTTAAATAGGGTCTATAATGTTTTATTGCCAAAGCCCTGTGATGAGGTGGGATGTTGGTGGGAAGGGTGGAGGGTGGTATTAAAGTGAGCGCGCAAGCGGGGCGTGTGAAGTGTGAAAGAAACTTTTAAAGCATGTAATTACAATTTATTTTGTTCTTTTATAAATTGTTTGGTTTCTTGTGTGTACATATGACGTGTCCGCAGGAAAATTATCCTTGTTTTTATGAGGACAAAACAAAAGTTGAGTTGGTTTAAACTTCTTTATTTCTTCCTTATAACGTAACAAACTAATAAATATGAGAATAAAGGGCAGCAACAAGCCTTCGGCTTATATCGTGCCCATACACATTACACAATTTAAAATTTATGAGCATTTAGATACAGCATTTAGATACACTAATATATGAGTTGAGCAAGTTAGGAGTTTCAAAAAGAAGAACAAAAAGGGATGAACAACATTATCACATGAATAATCATAATCATAATAATAATAATAATAATAATAATAATAATGAGAGACGAGAGGATCAACAATTTATAATAAATCGAATTAACATTTGCCAAGTTTTTACAGGCTTGCATACCACACATTCATAAGTACTATATGTCTAGCAATAAAATAGGAACATTTTTAAGTGAGTCTGTGCATTTTTATACAATACAATTTTATTTTTTTATTTTTTAAAATATAAATAACATTGCACAAAATTTAAAATCGATTTGAACTGGCCATGAAGAGGTGCACAGATTTAAATATTGCTGTGTTGATATCAATAGGCAGGTCACGTCCACCATTTAAAAGAATGTCACTTACAAGATATTGAGGAGGAAGGTTTAGTATTGTATTAGTACGACATACGTTGAATAGGGGACATAATAATAAATAATGATCAGCTGTTTCGTGAGCATAGCCACAAGTACAAGTAGGATCATTCTGCAAATGACGTAGGAAAAGATGATGGTTTAGGTCACTAATACCGAGGCGAAGACGACAATGTATTATTTGTTCTTTCCTATCACCAAAATAGAGATATGCAGGTACAACCGGGTCTTGTATAGATAAACAACGTTTAAAAGCACCAAGTGAGTCACATGTTTTAATTTCGTCTGGAAGAGTATTCCAGAGTTTTGTGGTGGCCGGAATAAAAGATTTATGGTACAGTTCAGTTTTAGAAGATGGAACAACTCTTTCTAATGGTCTCCGTCTATGATAAGGGTTTCTGTCTGAAACCAAATTTGGCACTAAGGCTGACAGATATTCAGGGCACAATCCATGGACCATTTTAAAGTAAAATATGAGTTTATGTCTACGCCTTCTTTCACTTAGTGGAGGAAAACCAGATTCATTGTACAATTTCCGATGACTGGTGCCACGGACAGCTCCAATAATAGTTCTAATGGCATCAAGATGTAAATCTTCGAGGGAAGCTGCCTGAGTGATGGTGCAATTATCCCATATAATGTCAGCATGATCAAAATGGGGTAATATGAAAGATTTGTACATAATTTCTAATGCTTTTCTACTTAACTTGTACTTAGATGTTTTCAAACAGGATATCAACATGGTAAAAGTCTTAATAATACTTTTTATGTGAATGTCCCATTTACAGTTATGTTGGAGTGTAATGCCTAGGTGTTTGTGTTGTTCAGTACTTTGCAGTACTGCTGAGCCAAATGTCAATGGTAAAACAGTATGTGTGCTGCGAGTAATATTTAGTAGATCAGTTTTATCATCATTAAATTTCATTTTCCAGCTTTTCGACCAAGCATATATTTTCTCTAGGTCAGAATTAAGAACTTCCGCACGAATAACTGGATTGTTTAATGCTAGTGACATACTTGTATCATCTGCAAAAAGTTTAATGATTGATTGGATTCCTTCTGCAATGTCATTTATATAAATCAAAAACAAAAGTGGACCTAAGACAGATCCCTGAGGAACACCTGCAGGGATCATTCTATACTCAGATTTACTTCCTTTAATGACAACAGCTTGAGAACGATTAGAGAGATAATCAACAAACCACTCAAGCAGCCTCCCTCTGATGCCATTTGCTTTTAATTTATGAATTAAGCCTTTGTGCCATACACGGTCAAAGGCTTTGGAAATATCAAAGTAGATTGCCTGTGTTGCAATCCCATTGTCAAAAGATGAACATAAATCATTATAAATACACACAAGCTGGTTAACAGTGGAATCACCAGGAATAAACCCAGACTGACAAGGAGAGATAATGTTGTTGAATGACAAAAAGTTATAAACATGTTTATGAACACATCTCTCCAGGACCTTGCCAACACAGCTAAGCAGTGATATTGGTCGGTAATTTGTACAAAAATCTTTTGATCCTTTCTTATGCACAGGACTAACATAAGCGGCCTTCCATATTGAAGGAAATTTTCCTTCAGTTAAACTTCTGTTGAATAGCATGGTCAACGGATCAAGAATGACAGGCAAAGCAGCAATCAGTAATTTATTGTGGACAAGATCAGGTCCCACTGCTTTGTTCTTGTCTAAACCATTTATAATCTCTTTGACAAGAGCAGAGGACAGCTCTATTTCTGGAAGTGCATCATCTCTAAATGGAATATTTTGCACGTCATCATCATCCTTTTCTATAGTAGACTGTGAAATGAAGAAGTTGTTAAAAACATCAGCTTTTTCTTTACTTGTGTGATAAACTATGCCATTGGACAAAATGGATGGGATTTCATTACAATTTACACCTTTCTTCTTTAAAAAAGAAGAGACCAACTTCCACCAATCCTTTTGTCCAAAATTAGTGAGTTAGAAACTTTTTCTTCTAGTTCTTTTACGTACTCCTCCTGTCTTTGTCTTTCTACATCAGTGACATAATTACGAAATTGTCGGAAGTGACGCCAGTCATCAGGATCATTGCTAAGTTTGGCTTGATTATGTATTTCCTTTCGTTCCTCTATTAGAAGTCTTATCTCATCCGTTAACCATGCTACATCATTTGGGCGTATAGTGACAGTTTTAACTGGCATGCACAGTTTAGCCTTTTCAATTAAAATTTCAGAAAATGACTGTGCACTCTCATCAATTGGTTTATCTAAAACCACATTGTTCCAATCTATGTCATTTAATTCGTTACACAGCATTTCAACGTTTAGCTTTCTATAATCAAAAATAGTTCTTTTGAAATTTTGTTCTTTAAAAATAGTATTCTTTACAGAAATGCACGGGACTGAGTGATCACTTAATATGGGAGGAAGGACATCAGTTGATGTTATTATGTTAGGAGTTTGGGTTATTATAAGGTCTAAACAGGTTGAAGAAGTTTCAGTGATTCTTATGGGTTCACTTACTACCTGGTATAACTGATATTGGTTTAAAACATTTAACAGATGAGGAGAAGGCGATTTCAAAAAGTCACAATTAAAGTCTCCAAGAATAACGAATTTCAATGTTGTATCATTAGCTTTTCCAAAGCTTTCATTTAATAAGTTCCAGTAATGGACAGGTGCATTTGGAGGCCTATAAAGGGATCCCACTAAGAGACTTGTCTGATTTAATTTTGTTTCAACCCAGACTGCTTCAAGACCGTTTACATGCAGATCTGGACGGAATTTACCAAAAAGGTGATTTTTAACATAAATTGCAACACCCCCATGGGGGTCATTTGGCCTGTCACATCGAATAGGAGGATGAAAATTATTCATATGAATAGATTCATTGGAATCTGAATGGGAAAGCCAAGTTTCTGAAACAGTTATTATGTCAAACTTGTTATATTCAACTTCCATTAAATCCATTTTGTTCCTAAGACATTGGCTGTTTGCATGCATTATTAATAAATCTAGTTGTGCATTGGGTCCTGGATTTCAACATCGCCGGACAAGAGCAAAAGGGACTGTTTACAAAAGTTAGTATTATTTGACAACTTTACTGTATGGTCAATTTTTACTTTGTTAGCCAAGGCATGAGATGAGCTATGTTTCAGAACAAGAAAAGCATCACTACAAAAACTATAAATCAGAAAGTGTGCAAATACAGATATTCTTATATTGGAATCATAGCGTAGACACAACAAAGCTAGGAAGGGTATTAAACGAAGCCTATCAATGCTGGATAATTTTCTAGTCTTCTTTAAAGCTATTGCAAAGTACTGGCCCACCCTGGCCCTGTAGATGCTAAGATCTACACACATTTAGGTGACTGTGCTCAACAGCACAGAAAATAAACAGCAGGCCAGGGCAGACAGAACCTGAGGGGGTGGGTTCACATCAAGCCTCTCAAAAACATGGATAAAGTACAAAAAGAACGGCAACAAACGGAACTTAAGAATCGATGGACAAAATATACATATGAGAAACGAAGAGAAAATGCAAACTTTATGCAATGAAAAATGGCCAACGATGTTGTTGACTCTAAGAGAAACAAGTTTACAAAACATACAAGCGGTAAATGCTTCTAAAACTTCAAGAAAAATGGAAAATTGGGAGTAATCAGCTCTATGACATGGGAATCATAATGTAGTGCGTGCCCAGCCAGTACAGTGTAAATGAATAAACACATCAGTGTCTTCCAGACACCTACTAGCTTTTACTGAAAATGCGCAGAAGGGGGTGCATGCTGGGTGATCTAGTCCACAGGAGTGTTATATAACCATAACGCGTCAGTATAACCCATTTCTGGTTCGCATTACTTGTATCATTTTCATAGGAGGAATTAGCAATAAATCTCTTGTAATTAGTCTGTTTCTGTCGAAACATGAGCAAAGAAAAAAATCAGTCACTGAATACTTCATAGCCTGACGCACACGTATCAGAAAACTAAACAGAAAGCCAGAAAGTTGAGTTGAGTCGAGTTGAGTTGAAATATGGCTGGCGGTGAAAGGGTTAGTGTACAAGGTATGTTTTTAATGGGGTCAAAACACTTAGATTTCTCATTTCAACAAACATTGAGAAAATCAGATAGACGGGAAACAGTATTCGTTCTTCAACAAACGAAAGTATTTATACTAGAAACATACTTACAGTCAGGTGATTCTGAAATACAATGCCTCCCAGTTCTAGCAAGCCATATCCACATAAAACTAGAGCGTACGGATCACATTGCACAATTGTAAGCCAAGGGATCCATTTATGTAGAAGAAAACAAAACTGAAACTTCTCGTGCCCATTCTAGCATACAGGAGTGTAACGTGCACATGGCCAGGTGGAAAAAACCCACTGCTGCTGGCAAGAATTGTGACGTCCCATGTATTTATCTTTAGAGGCCGTTAATACCATTATCATGCATTACGTATAGACTCAAATGCATCCAGATGCAGTGTCGATAGTATCGACAGGGATACCACATTTGTTTGATTGACAACGAAGTGTTGTTGTTGTTTTAAAGAAAGACGCCAAACATAGCCCTAACGCCAAAAAATAGTAATGCCATTTTAAAGTCTTTCTTTTTCTAGGGAACATTCGCAGTGAGACAAATGTGTGAAGGGCAAGCGAAACTAGCAAAATTGCAAATGACCGACCAAAACAACTGCGCGCACGCACGCGCGCGCACGCACGCACACACGCGCACGCACGCACACGCACACACACGCACGCGCACGCACGCACGCACGCACGCACACACACACACACACACACACACACACACACACACACACACACACAATCGCACTAGCTTGCGTCAATAAGCGCATAATATTACAAAGAAAATCTTTTTGTTGTTAAATATTACCTTCGACTAGGTCTGGCTGTAGATTCGGCCGATCGCAATGATCCACAACACACAACAAAGAACACGTTGTTCACAAAACAGTGCTTACTTATTTCAAACAAGGAAATTGACTGTAGAGTTCCCGGATTTACTGACTCGAAATTTATTGACTACGGCCATGCTGCAACCATATGTAATCGACACCTCCGTAAAACCTGTCACTGCTTGATATTCAACTGTCTGCTTTGTCTGGTGCATGCAACACCTGCCCGTCTTGTCGCAAATTTGCAGCTCGCTACTATGAGAGTGTGTATTTGCGACAACCACAAATTTCACTTTTTCGTTACTTGAACCATTTACCTAACCCTTACCCTTCTTCTTCTTCTTCTTCTTCTTCCAATATAGTTGACAAAGTCAGTTCTGACCATTATTTCAACTGAAAAGGGCGAAGAGGTCGAAGAGAGAGAAAACAAAGAAAAGAAGGAAAAAAAAAAAAAAAGAAAAAGAAAAAAAAAACAGAGAAAAGAAGAGAGAGAGAGAGAGAGAGAGAGAGAGAGAGAGAGAGAGAGAGAGAGAGAGAGAGAGAGAGAGAGAGAGAGAGAGAGAGAGAGAGAGAGAGAGCTATGGTGGGTAGACAGCCAGACAACCGGCCAGACTGGGACCGTTCAGCGGAACCCAGCCGTGATGCCGGCCCAACAACTGCCTACCCTTGGGTCTGGAGCTTTTAGTGCTCTGCCAACAGCCTAACCATCCCTAACCCTAATCCTATCCCTAACCCTAGAAAAAAGTGAAATTTGTGGTTCATGCTCAATGTCGCAAATACACACTCTCATAGTAGCGAGCTGCAAATTTGCACGAGCTGCAAATTTGCACGCGACACCTATGATGGTAGCACACGGTTTTTCATTTCAAGCGAACACTACGGAGGCCAGAAACACTGTACTGTACAGCAGGCCTAATACTTGTGGGTTGTTGTGCCTTCCATTTTAGTAGGACCAGAAGGTTAATATGAAGCTGTGGCGTAGGAACGTTTTGAAGCTGGGAGAGGGGGGGGGGCGCAAGCGCACTGACAAGGTGAATAGTAAACGCTGCAAAAACACTTTATAATTGTTGTTTTGAACCATAATCATAATCAACATAGTCAACATGTGAACTAAAAGAGAACTTATTGTCAATGACTGTCTCAAGGTAGGCTATCTATACTCTTCTACCCTTTCAACTTTCTCCCCGTTAATAGTAAGGTCTGACATTGTGGTGGAGATTTCCTAAAATCAACAATCAATTCCTTTGTTTTTCTGACAAGTTCTAGATAGTTCTCACACCAAGACACAAATTTGTGAACCTGCTCAAAATATGTATTGTCCGAGTTGGAAAGATCAGATAAAGCTGTATCATCTGAATATTTGACAACTGGTGTGGACGTTACAATCATTAGTATACATGGTGAAGGGGACCGGGGATAGGACAGTACCTTGGGGGCAACCAATTGATACACACATTGTGGATGAGAGAGCATTTTGGTATCTAACTGTTTCTGCTCGTTTTAGTAAGAAATCTAGATAGGTGTGTGTGTGTGTGTGTGTGTGTGCGTGCGTGTGCGTGTGCGTGCGCGCGCATGTGTGCGTGTGCGTGCGTGCGCGTGTGCGTGTGCGTGTGTGTGAGCGTGTGTGTGTGAGGGTGGTTGTTTTCTTTCTCGTTTTAAGTTTAAAATTTAATTCTATTTTTCCGTTATTGCCTTTCTTACCATACATAAAGCTGTATTTTAGGAACATCTTTAGCTAATAACCTTTTTGGAATACTAACCCTATCCCTAACCCTAGCCCTAAACCTAACCCTACCCCCCACCCTATAAGACGGAAAAACGCAACGAACCACAACTGTGACAAATCGCGGTGTACTGCAGTACATAGTGGGGGGTAGGGTTAGGTTTAGGGCTAGGGTTAGGGCTAGGGTTAGTATTCCAAAAAGGTTATTAGCTGAAAATGTTCCAAAATACAGCTTTATGTATGGTAAGAAAGGCAAAAACGGAAAAATAGAATTAACCGAGAAATGCAGGGGGGGTGGCACATCTTTACCTTTACCAAAATTCCAATTGCAAATAGCGAAATGTACTAAATCAGAGCAAATTTGACAATACATTGTTAGTAAATTAAGTTTGTGTTATGACTGTGCGTAATGTCTACTTTGTATGTGGCCTCCTGTTTTGTACTGACTGTCCATCCTCTATGTCCCCAAGAGACATTAAAGGATTCTTAACGCGACTTTGTTTGTGTGTGTGTGTGTGTGTGTGTGTGTGTGTGTGTGTGTGTGTGTGTGTGTGTGTGTGTGTGTGTATGTGTGTGTGTGTGTGCGTGCGCGTGCGTGTGCGTGCGTGTGTGTGCACGTGTGTGTATGCGCGCGCACGTGTGTGTTTGTGTGTGTGTTCATGCGTGGTGTGTGCACAATAGTGTCTGCGAATATGTGGAAGGGTGTGTGTGTGTGCGTGCGTGTGCGTGTGCGTGTGCGTGCGTGTGCGCGTGTGTGCGTGTGTGTGTGTGTGGTGTGTGTGTGTGTGTGTGTGTGTGTGTGTGTGTGTGTGTGTGTGTGTGTGTGTGTGTATGTGTGTGTGTTCATGCGTGGTGTGTGCACAATAGTGTCTGTGAATATGTGGAAGGGTATATATATATGTGTGTGTGTGTGTGTGTGTGTGTGTGTGTGTGTGTGTGTGTGTGTGTGTGTGTGTGTGTGTGTGTGTGTGTGTGTGTCAAAGTCAAAGTGAAAATTTTATTTTCAGATGGTACATTGAATAAGCAATAATGTTTGCTTTTTACATCAAGCCATCTATAACACAAATAAATAATTAAATGACAAAAAATGAGCATGCAATAATTATAAAAAAACACCCAACAACAACAAAGCGTGAACACACTATATGTTTGCAAATATGCCCGCACTCACACAATATGTACACCCCCCCCCCCCCCCTCTCTCCCTCTCTTTCACGCACACACGCACATATACATCCTAATTCATATACATATATACAATAGCATAACAAATATAGCAGGGCAATGTTTATGAAACATAAAAAATCAAATCAGTAGAAGACATGAAATTCCACTTTTGGTCTCTTAGCATTATGAAGGAAATATAAGCAGGCAACAGATTAACAAAATGGATAGCTGCAACGACTTACATTATTTTTATTTAAAAATCATTGGTAGAGAAAAAACAACCATATATGGAATCAATAAAATATACAGTAAACTTTTGTTATTGGATTCTTCTTACAAAACGTTACTATTCATGAGGTGAGTTTTGAGTTTTTTCTTAAACTGATTCTTGTTTTTTTATACATTTTAAATATTTTGGTAATTGATTCTATAAGTTTCCACCCGAGTAAAGAAAGCTAGATTTGTAAATATTGTTTTTCGGTCGAGGGATTGATAATAAATGGTTATGTCTATGTTGGTTAGTTTTAAAAGTGTCTGTTATCTTTTTCGGGGCATTTCCATTTACAACGTTATGCATACATACCGCTTTACTAAAGAAAAGTCTGTTGTGAATGACAATATGTTCAATTTTTTGTACTCATCATTTGATAAAGAATTTGATTTTAACAAAATTAATTTCATTGCTTTTTCATACATACAATGAATTATTTTCATATTGGTATCACTACAGCTATCCCACAATGTTGACGCATAATCGATTAATGATAGAATGTGGACATTAAAGAACAGTTTACGAGAATGGGTATCCGGTAGGTTCTTGATTTTATTTAACTGGAATATTTTTTGGGAAAGACGTTTACCTAAGGACATGGCATGTTCAGTCCAAGACAGATCTTTATCAACGATAACGCCTAACATTTTATGAGAGTCAACTTCTTCTATTTTGTTACCTCGCATATATAAAGGTGGGAATTTTGTCTTAATTATTTGTCGTTTTTGTCTTATTGTTATGCACATACATTTTGTTTTGTTTTCATTTAAAGACATGTGATTTAATTCAGTCCAAGTGACAATATTATTTATACTTATACTACTTTGAAGTTTGCTTCCTAATCTATTGGCATCAGCATCACTTGA
>CM065688.1:41988823-41993823 GCA_017654935.2 Phymorhynchus buccinoides
ATGTTAAAACACGGTAAAATGTTACATTTTGCCGCAGGACTTTCCGCGCAAAATGCTACAAGGCGTCAAAATTTTACAAATGTAGCATTTTGCCGCGTTGTAACATTTTGTGCTGCCACAACACAGCCTTCAATCTTACACAGGATATGGCAGGAGGGTCCATCAACCTACTGTGGGGCTATCACATGCTCTAAATGATTCTAGAGCAAAGTATTTAGCAATAAACACCAAAATGGCGGACCTGTCCCAGGAACGGACTAGAAGAGGGATTTCTGCTTAACGTGCTCCGGTCTGGAACAGACACATATGGGACAATAGTAGATATAAAGATGGTGGGGACGACCCTGGAGGCAATGTTTTATGCCCGTAGGCAGTACAACACCAGAAAAGTCCCGAATGTTTTAACAATACAGATAAATAAAGGGACGGACTAGCCCCGTTCTCCCCTATATAACACGCAAAAAACAACGGAGTGTGGGACTAGCGGTATGTGGGGAAGATGGTATGTCACCAGTTCTTCCTCATGTTTGATGGGGGCCTAAGCACTGCCAGTTGTTTACCTTTATATCGGCACTATTTACTTCAATTCATCCGCTCCCCAACACCTACTCCCACCTTCCTTTTGCCTCTTTCTGCCGCTCACTTTGTATTGCTACTTGTAAATATTTGTCGCTGTAAAGGGCCAGCAACACGTCGTCTAAAATCGCACGACTGTCCGATACGATTCGATCACGTGATCTCGAAGCGCGCGAATCACGTTTGTTCTCGGAGACCACGTTATCGAATCGTATCGTACAGTCGTGCGATTTTAGTTGACGTGTGGCTGGCCCTTAAGCGCCTTGAGCTTCTGATTGCACCGGGAGGTAAGCGCGTATGCATTTTCAATATTATTATAATTGTCAATTATAACCCTCCAATCCTACCACTACACGTTATACGTCTGTTATCTCTCACCATTTCTTTACCCACCCTTACTTCCTATCATTTTTTGTGTGGAATTCAGTTCTAGCTCCTTCTTTCCCTGGTCTATGCTTTTTGGCTATAGTATGATAGTTGTTCGGTTGTGTGTCTGTGTGTATGTATGTATGTGTGTGTGTGTGTGTGTGCGCGTGTGCGTGTGTGTGCGTGCGTGCGTGCGTGCGTGCGTGTGTGTGTGTGTGTGTGTGTGTGTGTGTGTGTGTGTGTGTGTGTGTGTGTGTGTGTGTGCGCGTGCGCGTGTGCGTGCGTGCGTGCGTGCGTGCGTGTGTGTGTGTGTGTGTGTGTGTGTGTGTGTGTGTGTGTGTTGCGTCCGTGGTCTAATCTCCAAACTTTAACGTTGGCATTTTCTCGGGAAATTGAAGACATACATTGTTCAAAGTTTGCACACATATAGATGTCTATGCAAGCGTTCAAGCAATAATGATTTGAATAATTAAATACTTAAAACAACAATGTAAACAGATAACAAACAGATAACATTCTAGATTAGTGAGTTAGAGAGTATTCAACAGGCAACACGAGTTAAGAAGACTCATCAACACTGAAAGCCTCGATAGCTCATTGGTAGAGTGTCTGTCTGTCAAGCCAATGGTTTCGGGTACCGATTCTCGGCACGGGCACTTTAAAAAAAAAAGTTGTATCCATTAACGATAGCTTAATTTGAACTTTTTATTGGCAATCTTGTACTTTAGACCCCCCCCCCCCCCTTCAATCTTTGTTTGTTGTTGTCCCACATGTTCCTGTTCGAGTGAGCCTTGAAGGCTTTGCCTCTGTGTTATGATCCTTTTCCTTCGTCTAATCCCTTCTCTAAAGTATGGAGGATTTCAGTCAGAGAAACCTTGCCCCCGAGGGATGCTGCTTCTTAGTTTAACAACGATTCGCAAGGAAGCCTTCTTCTCCTTCTTCTCCTTCTTCTTCTCCTTCTTCTGCGTTCTTGAAGACCATAAGGCCATAATGGGTGGGGTACGTATGAAGTGAAAGCTTTTACCCGGCCAGAGGCCGAGGTATTGCGATCGGTTTGTGTGTCTGTGTGTGTGTCTGTCTGTGTATCGATTATCTTAAACACTACTGTATGGATTTTGATTAAAATTGGCAGAGGGGTAGACAGCTTGAAAAGGAAGCTTCCTTTCGTTAATCAACACCGTGCTGACCTTGACCTTGAAGTTTGACCTTGAAAACCGAAATTTCCTTCTTTGGGCTATGTAATTTCCCCCCCCCCCAGCTTTATTTCGTGAACTAGTGAACAGAATCGCTTCCAATTTTGTGTGGTGGTGTACCATGGTGCAAGGAAGTTTGTATAAAAGTTCAGCTGTATCTCGTGAACTACTGAACAGAATCGCTTCAAATTTTGGGCTATGTCTTTTATGCGTTCTGTAAGGGTGGAAAGTGGTGTGTTTATTGGGGGGTGGGGGGGGGGGGGGAGAGGACATCACTCGGTGCAAGGAAGTTTGTATAAAAGTTCAGCTGTATCTCGTGAACTACTGAACAGAATCGCTTCAAATTTTGGGCTATGTATTTTATGCGTTCTGTAAGGGTGGAAAGTGGTGTGTTTATTGGAGGGGGGGGGGGGGGGGACAGGACATATCTCTGTCCGGGCTTGCATTGTCACAATGCGTTGCTGCCGCTCGGCGATGCCCTTGTTTTAAAATGTGCAAACCTACCGATAGTTCACAGTTTGAAACGTGCATTTAGTATTTCGCTAATCAAAGTTTTGAGGTTTCATTCGCATAATACAGGGTTTTGTTAATTAATTTGCACCCATTTATTTTCTTTCTTTCGTTCATTTGTTGGTTGTTTTTTCTCTCTCAAATTTACCATCCAAGTTGAATGCGTTTGAGTATGACATCATCATCCACGGTGCTGTGCTAAGCAGTGTTTAGCTGGTTGGCTGCATTTTTGGTTTGGATTTTTTCTCTCTCTGTATTTTCCTTACTCTACACTGCAATGAAAGCTCTAGGAGCAGAAAGCTCTCTCTCTCTCTCTCTCTCTCTCTCTCTCTCTCTCTCTCTCTCTCTCTCTCTCTCTCTCTCTCTCTCTCTCTCTCTCTCTCTCTCTCTCTCTCTCTCTCTCTCTCTCTCTCTCTCTCTCTCTCTCTCCCCCCCATGATCACCCACAATAATACCTGGTAAGAATTTACTTTTTCTTCATCTATTTATGGTTGGCTTAGCTAAAGGTCTGTATTCTCATTTCTTTTCTGGTGACTTTTGTGGTGGTTCTTCTTCTTCTTCTTCTTCTTCTTCTGCTTCTTCTCTTTGGGGCCCACGATCATTAAACCGATCATTCTGGCACCCTCATGAACATAGGGGTGTTTGAGTCTTAGTGGCCCAGCCAGCTCGCGCCCGCTGTTCGGGTCTGAGCGTGATGCTGCGTCCTGGAAACAGGGTGTGGAGGGATTGAGGGAGCGGGGTGGGTGGTGGGGTGGAGGGGGGGATGGGTGATGGGTTGATTGATGATTCCCTTGCACCGCTGACCCACTGGGGGTGACAGCAGTGAAGGAGCAGAGGGCGTCCTCTGGTTTAGTGTGTGAAGAAATTGAACTGGAGTTGGTGCACTCGATGGAGGCACAGAGTACACAGTGGTGGAGGTTTGCAATATGTCGGTGCGTGCGTTGACTGTCCGCCTCATCCGAGTCAATCTAATATCCCTCTCCCACCCTTATGCATCACCATCAGCACCGCGGCCACACCTCTCTCGTACCACGGCATCTGAATTCAGTCAGCACCACCACAGCCACTGCAGCAAAACAGCGCAATGCCCACCACCCACCACTACCACTCCCACCCCCTTTCTCTTTTATCCTTTTGGAGAGCTCCCCCTCCCCCTCGGCCACCCCCACCCCCAACGATTCTCTAGGGAACGTCCTTTAACCTTCCCATGACCTTTTGTTCTATTACCAATCTAAGACACCCCCACCCTCCCACCCCTCAGCCCAACCCCAACACTAGCCATCCTCCTCCTATGCTATCTCTGCCCCCCTAATACTGCTTCCATCCCGTTTCATTATCGTCCTCGGATAATTACCTCTTTGTGCTAACCAATCTCAGTGCCCTCCCCCCCCCCCCCCCCCCCCCCCCCCAACCTCACCTCACCCCACCCACCCACACACACACACACACACACACCCCAGCGCCACGCAAACGGTTCTAGAACTCAACCCGATCCGCCTATTACAGCACTGCAACAACAACAGCGGCAACAACGACGACGATGACGACGACAGCGGCAACGACATCAACAAACAACGACCGATAGACCGACAACGACCGACCAGCGGGAGCCCAACTGTTGCTGCTGTTGCTGCCTGCCAGTTTGGCGAGACTAGATAGCCTACTGCTGCGGCTCCCTGTAACCTAGTCGAGAGACGAACTGTACGTGCGTGCGCGCGCGCGCGTCTGTGTGTGTGTGCGTTTGTGTGGCTCAAAGCGTAACTACAACAGCAACAGCAACAGCAGCAGCAGCAACAGTAATAGCGGTAGCAAGCCAGCAGCACCACCATCTTTCGAGTGTCTTTTCTCTCGTGGTAGGATCTAGCCGGGGAAAGTACCTAGCAGAACGAGTAAAGGCTTGGCAAGTGATCGTTTCTCTCTTGTTGTAGTAGCCTAGTGGATAAAGAGCCTCGTTGTGGGAGTCTCGCTTCTGCTTGTTAGAAATCAATCGACAACCCGAAGCTCTGCGCATGGCATAAGTATGGCGGACGACGAAATGTCGCCGTCCCCTCCTGCTCCCACGGACCCGCGGCTTCCGCTGACCGCCATGCAAGTGTTTAAATTGAAGAAAAGCTGGAAAGGAATCAAGCGATGCTTGGACGACACGGGTGTGGAAATGTTCGTCAGGTAGGTGGTGGCGGTTACGTTAAGTGTTGAGCAATGAGAATGCCTTGTGTTGCGTGGGGTGGTATAGTCACCGTATCATCGTGTTAAAATGCGGAAGCTGCTTCTCGATTCGAAACAGCTGGCTGCTCAAGCAGACGATATTATATTTTGGAAGGAGATTAATATATTTTGGAAGCAGATGATATGTTT
>CM065688.1:42001323-42003823 GCA_017654935.2 Phymorhynchus buccinoides
CCCCCAGGATCTGCTCGAAGATTTGAATGATGGTTCGCCATATAATATGTGCTGTTTTGCAGCCGCGCTGACGTAAAACCTATCTTTCATTCAGTTTGTATCAGAGAATACATACACATTTTGGCTGATATACTGTTAAGTAAAACATATGCATCACCCAGTTATCACACCATTTAATTTTATCAAAGTAACAAAACCAAGTCCGTGCGGAGTTTCGCCGGCCTTCTATATCTTCTCTCAAACTGCTCGAGGCAGAGACTTGGGGTGTGGGTAGCTGTTGCGAGTCCTTACCAGATTCTGCTCGGTGAGGTCCCCCCGGTCATCATTAAGGGTGGCGTTTACGTCAAATGTACATTTCCAGTAGGAGGCTAATGGAACAGCCGCCGTGACAACACGTGCGGAGCACGGGCATAGCTAGTGTTTCATGATGCATGAAATCGCGATGTTTGTCCCTGGAGATAAGTCTCTGTCCCTGGTTCATGAATACTGCATGACTACAAAAATGGTACATCCAAATAATCAAGCGTTCATTCCCTCTGTTCCCCGATGGGCCACTGCAGGATTGGGGAACTACGCCCCGCGTTGTTTCCCATGAGGTGACCACATAGGACAAAACAAAACTCTGATATATTTTTAAAGACCCACCAGGTCACGTGTCAAAATCACGGGTTTCACGTGTTTTCTCTCTCATAGCTGTTAAGAAATCTTGTTTTGACCAGGCTTGACTCCCATACAAAAATGTCACCAACTTGAAAACGAAACATAATTTTAAAGAGCAGCCTCAATTTTTGAAGTTGGGGACATTTGTATGTGGGTCACAGCTGCCCAGAAAACAACAAAAAGGGACTTAATCGTGGTGCGTCAGTGTGTCTTTAAGAAGAGGAAAACAAGAAGTCTCTGTCCTGGTTTTTAAACAGTTTGTCCCTGGAAACTGCAATAGGGGTTAGGCGTATCAGCTTGTGTACGTTGAATGATACAAGCTGATTAAAACAAATAAAATTATATGCATAATTATTTTAAGCTCATTTTGTGAGAAATACATTTTTGGGGGTAAAGGCTGGCACATTCCTGGTGGAAGGATGGAAGTTCAGTTTAACGTGGCGTATCGGCTTTCGCCATGTTCGACGGGCTGAACAAACCAACCACGGTATAAACAAAACATTATGTTCCTGAATCACAGTCTTAGTCAAAAGGCCGAGAAGCGATCAGTATTCAATCTGACTGTAGTTCAATATATAATCAGCGACTACTTCTACATTGCACCACCATCACCACCTCCACCACCACTACTACTACTACTACTACTACTACTACTACTACTACTACTACTACTACTACTACTACTACTACTACTACTACTACTACTACTACTACTACTACTACTACTACTACTACTACTACTACTACTATGTTCTGGGATGTTCCAAATTTGCGTGATTCGCTTGTTTGTACTTTTTTTGTTCAACTGTGACAGCTGAATTTGTGGATGAACGTGTGAGCATCAAAGTGGGAAGTTGCTTCAATACACGAGCAAGTCCCCTTCGCCCCGACGTATGTGCTATGCCTGAGAGAGAGAGAGAGAGAGAGAGAGAGAGAGAGAGAGAGAGAGAGAGAGAGAGAGAGAGAGAGAGAGAGAGAGAGAGAGAGAGAGAGAGACTCAACTCAAATCAGTTTACTGACTAGGCCTTCTGCCCATGTCACAAGGGAACAGTGGGGAGGGGCAGAATAAACAATGGCATTTAACTAATAATAAATACATAATTCATTACAAAACCACGAACATTTTTGATCGCATATTGAGGGAACAGTGGCAGGGGTAAGGAATGCAGAATAGTTGGTTATATGTACAATATACAGCAATTTAACCTTCACCATGCTTCCTGGGTATTCTAAATATGCCACTGCAGTGCATTGAGTATGGGTAGTGGGAGACCCGCACCATCTGGATAAGGATAAACACATGGTGACTCTTTGACGAGTATGGGTCCTGGAGAACCCGCATCATCTGGACAGGGATAAACACTGTTAAAATGCATGTCCCTTTTCTTTTTACTGAGTAGGGGTCGTGGAACACCGGCGCGATCGTGTCTGTGTAGTCAAAAGCGTGATCCGGTAAAGGTTAAAGAACTAAAACAAGAAAGCAATCATAATTCATCAATTCATCCCGTGAGAGAGAGAGAGAGAGAGAGAGAGAGAGAGAGAGAGAGAGAGAGAGAGAGAGAGAGAGAGAGAGAGAGAGAGAGAGAGAGAGAGAGAGAGAGAGAGAGAGAGAGAGAGAGAGAGAGAGAGAGAGAGAGAGAGAGAGAGAGAGAGAGAGAGAGAGAGTGAGTGTGTGTGTGTGTGTGTGTGTGTGTGTGTGTGTGTGCGTGCGTGCGTGTGTGTGCGTGCGTGCGTGCGTGTGCATACGTGCTTGCGTGCGTACTTGCGCGAGCGTGCGTGCATGTATGTGTGTGTGCTCGCGCGCGTGTGTGTTTCTGTTCGTGTGCGTACTTGTGCGTAG
>CM065688.1:42013823-42021323 GCA_017654935.2 Phymorhynchus buccinoides
ATACGCGCGCGCGCGCGCGCATACATTTACTCGCACATACATACAATAACACGCTCACACGCACGTAAACACACACACACAGATACACATACTGTAGTTTAAATACACACACACATGCACACACATAGGCTACATACACACACACACACACACACACACACACACACACACACACACACACACACACACACACACACACATACATACACACACACACACATACACACACACACACACACACACACACACACACACACACACACACACACACACACACACACACAACACACATAACAACAACAACAACAAACACCAACCTCGATTTAGTTTAGGGAAAATGTTTTTGTAACGCCCACAAATACACAGACACGCAAACACACACTGACGCACACACACAACACACACACACACACGCGCGCGCACACACGAACACACACACACACACACACCATACACACACACACACACACACACACACACACACACACACACACACACACACACACACACTCACACACACACACACACACACACACACACAATCTTTCCAACAAGGGCATCGCCGAGCGGCAGCAACGCATTGTGACAATGCAAACCCGGCCAGAGTTATGTCCTCTCCCCCCCCCCACCCCCCAATAAACACACCACTTTCCACCCTTACAGAACGCATAAAATACATAGCCCAAAATTTGAAGCGATTATGTTCAGTAGTTCACGAGATACAGCTGAACTTTTATGCAAACTTCCTTGCACCATGGTACACCACCACACAAAATTGTGAAGCGATTCTGTTCACTAGTTCACGAAATAAAGCTGGGGGGGGGGGGGGGGGGGGGGCATTACATAGCCCAAAGAAGGAAATGTCGGTTTTCAAGGTCAAACTTCAAGGTCAAGGTCAGCACGGTGTTGATTAACGAAAGGAAGCTTCCTTTTCAAGCTGTCTACCCCTCTGCCAATTTTAATCAAAGTCCAAACAGTAGTTTGTTAAGATAATCGATACACACACACACACACACACACACACACACACACACACACACACACCACACACACACACACACACACACAAAATCGCAAAACCCCGGCCTCTTCCGGGTAATAAACGAAAGTATGAAGAACGCCTTTGTTTATTGGAAATATGAACTTTGCTCTATTATTTCCTTGTGTGCCCTGATGTTTCTTTATTTCTTCCTCTTGTTTTGTTCAAATGCATGGATATTTTGTGTGTGTTCTGTTGCCCTTGTTGAGATTACTTCGTTGAGATCATAAAATAATGTTGACTTTGACACACACACACACACACACACACACACACACACACACACACACACACACACACACACACACACACACACACAAAACACACACACACGTAGGCACGCACACTCACACACTGTGACGAGGTAATGGGTTAAAAGGCTAAGTCCCTAGGGAAGACTTTAGAAAATTTGCCTTTAGCCCACTTCTCTAGGGTGTGGGAGATGAGCAACTTTCCCGGCCCCTTTTCATCTAATAAATTTATATTTGTGCCCGGGTTCTGGCTCGTATGGTTGTAAGAAATACAAGTGGTTGAATTGCTCTAAATGGCAGACAGAGAGAAGTAGGGTTTTACATGAAATTACAAGACTCCCACTCTCATCAGTCTGACCAAAGGGTTCAGGATTATTTGACACTTGTATTTTATTTACTCCCAAAATCTGCATAAGATTATGCAACAATAATAATAAAGCAGCTCAATGGCGCCAAAACAAAATATGGATAAAAAAAACAATGAAATCCGAAAGGATTCACAAGACTTTTGTCTTTCTATAAGGTTCGCCCCATGCCGGAAGGGTTACTAATTATCTTCAGTGTCCGTAGGAAAGTTCCAGTGATTGGCGCGGTTTTATAAACTTAGCTCTTGGCAAGTTCCTCCGTAGTGATCGGCGAATGCTGGTGTGGCTGGGCTTGCTCGTCAGATGAGAGTAGCTCCCAGTCGTTCCGGTTACGGCTTCGCGGGATGGCACGGTTCAAGCGTGGTCTCCTCGCGGATTCTGGGTGCGGGTCGTCTTTCCCGTCTTGGTGCTTGTGAGTCAGGGATGATCGTCCTGCCCACGATGCCCTGCTGATAATCACAGGAGAAGGTGGATGTAGATCTCTATGGCTTAGAGACAAGGGGCTTCAGTCGGCAGGGAATTAGTGAATCCCAACCGGCTAGAAGGCTTCCCTTGTACAATAGCACTAGTTAATAAATAAACTGAATTTCAGTTAACAAACTGAGATCAGTAAAACATAAAAGGTGATCAATCCATCATCACTCTCCATCCAACACCTGGAAAGGAATGGTATCATAAAGTGCAAGATTGCGGCCCATAGGTTTCCTACTAAAAATAGACAAATGGGTTAGTAGGCATAAACTCCGGTTCTGGTACCAAAAGTGTTCAAGTCAAAAAACACACACACACAAATAATCAGTGCACATAAATAGAACAGAATGTTTACCACTTCTTTTCTATAACATATCTATCTACTCCTTATTCATCATTGAACATAGGATCTAGATCAAAACTAGGGTCAAACAAACAACCAGTCTCAATCACCAGTCATCAATAAGACTTACTAGGTGGGCTATTCTGGCTGGGAGAGGTGTTGCTCTAGTCAGTTTCAGCGTCTTGTGTGAAAAACTTTTTCTCACTACGCCAATTATAGCCTTCACTTTCAAACAATGAAAGCCTGTCATTGGTTTATAGCAGTCGACACGTCACAAGATGATGTTCAAAATGTACAGAACAATCACGCGCCTATTACATCCTTATCACGTGCCGACATTCAAATCCTTCTCGTGCTCGGAAAGGCAAAACCGTCTTCAAAGGGAGATAACCGTGGTTGTCACTTTCTCATGATTGGAAAGGACGAGGTGTCTTACAAAGGGAGCCGACTGTTGATATCACTATCTCGTGATGAGACGGTAGATAAGAGGGGGGGGGGGGTGAAGGGAGATAACCTCGGTAGGGGTTACATGCCGACCGGGGAGACAAATCGACCTTCAAAGGGACCAATCCCTTAATCGGCATTCTTTAGATGGTGGGTGGCAATTAACGTGGCGGCCGGACAGAGAAATGAAAAGGAGAGGGGGGGGGGGGGTGTAGATAAAGAAAGAGGGGTCGCGCGGGACACTTACGTCACAGAGGCCCCCCGAAGAAAAGATTCTGGTACCGGAATCTTCCTGTGGAACGCCGACTCCACTTTCGACTTGGGCGACAGGGACAAATTAGTGGGGAGACTGGGTCGGCTGGAATGGTGGAACATCTGGTCGCAACACAGAGTTCAAAGGAGCAGGTGGGTTAGAGATCAGTGGAATGGATTCCGACTGAGGTTGGTGCGGCAATCCTGTGTTGAGTTGTCCCAAGGTTGATTGCAGAATAGCAAACACCTCTTGCCTGAGTTTCCCCTTTAGCCTGGATTCATCATTGCTGATGATGTGGTTTGGTAGGCCGATTCGGGCGAAAATGGCTTTGAGTGCCGCAGCTACCTGGCTAGCATCAAGTGAGGAGATTGGGGCGGCATCGCACTGCATGGTACATATGTCGACCACGGTGACTATGTACCGGAATTTCTTCTTCCGTTGAGGTAGAGGCCCGACCAAGTCGACTGCCACTCGCTGAAAGGGAGGGGTAGGTGACGGCTGTATGTGCGGCGGCCTGTCCCGATAGTACCTTCGGTGGGTGTTTGCGGGTACAGTGCTGCCTTTCACCTGAGGTACCTGTGGCGAGTGGTCTTGGGTCGTTAGGCGGACATTCCTTGGGAAGGATTTTCCAAGTTGTGGCGGACTTGGGGACTTGGGACAATCTGGATTGGCTCGCGCGGCAATTTGGTTTGCCGCGTTGAGAGGTTTCTTCCCTGCTGAGGGAGATTTGCTCTTTGGGAAGGAGGGAGGGAGTTGGTTTGTGGATTGGGGAGAAGGGAATGCTGCTGAAACTAGGGCAGGTTGAGAGGGGTGCCCTAAAAACACATACTGTGATCCCAGTATGAGGTCATAGACAGGACTGTCCATGAGCACTGCCTTGATGGGTCCCTTAACATATCTGGTGTCGACATTGATTATGGCGACTGGCAAAGTGGATGGGGGGATTGCAGCATCAGGGCCTTGCAGAGAGATGAAGTCTCCCGTGTATGCTGACGCGGGGACTAGGGATCCGCAGACAATGGCGTCGCATGACAGTCCAGTGTCATAGAGACACTGAACAGGGATGTTGTTGACAGTCGCCTGTCCAACGACTGACGGTGTGCCTGGACACTGGATTGGGGAGGGGTTTGTGCAATTCTGCGAAGTCGAGACGACTTGCATAGTTGCAACATTTTGCCGCTTGTAAGCAAGTTTCCTGCAGTCATCCCGATTGTGGGTGTTCGACTTGCAGTATGAGCAGAATAAGGGTTGTCCCAGTGGTTGTCGTTCATGGGTAGAACTGTTTGACCCACTGTTGGAGTTGGGGTTACCCCTGCTCTGCTGTGAACCAGTGGACCCAACTACTTGCTGTAGTTTTGGCCTTTTAGGGGCGCTAGGTTCATCATGGGCTAGAGTGTACCTATCACTTAGCTGGATGAGGTCAGCCAGAGTTGTGGCACCTTGTTCGGCAGTAAAGGTGCGTAACTCTGGGGACATGGTTTCGCGCAGTTGCTCGCCAACCATCAGTTCCCGGAGATCCTCATAGGACTCTGATTTGGCAGAAAGGGACACCCATTTTGTCAGATAGTTCCCCAGTCTATCTGAAAATTGGGCATAGGACTCTCCCCTACCTTTTCTGGTTGACCGGAACTTTTTCCGGTAGGCGTCAGCTGTCAACTCGTATCTGTTGAGCAGGGCTTCTTTCAAAGCTGGGTAGTCGGTAATTTGGCTTGACGGAAGTTTGCTGTACACCTCATAAGCCACACCCCTGAGACTTTGGGCAAGCTTGAGGTTGAACTTTTCCGGAGCAAGCTCAAATTCCTGGGCCAGTCTTTCAAATCTATCGAGGAATGCATCGATAGACTCGGTTGCCTCATTGAATGCCTCCAATGTGAAGGTCATGGCTGAGGTATGAATGGGAGGGTGAAAATTTTGAGGCGCAGCAGTCTCGGAGTCTGCTGAGTTTTCAAGCTGCTTCATAGCTAGCTCATGGTCTCGCGCCTTTTCTCGCTCAGTGGCCTCAAGTTCGAGTTCTTTATTTTTGGCATCCTGCACTAGTTGCCTCTGCCTTAACTCATGAGTACGGATTTGCTCTTGCTCCTGAGCGTCGCGATCTTTATCTGCTTGTTGAGCCTCGCGAGCTTTATCAGCCTCTTGAGCCTCATGAGCTCTCTGTTTGTCTTTCTCAGCTTCCTCGCGAGCTTTATCAGCCTCTTGAGCCTCATGAGCTCTCTGTTTGTCTTTCTCAGCCTCTTGAGTCTCGCGAGCTTTCTCTTTCTCAGCCACCTCGCGGGCTTTCTCTTTGTCATATTCAGATATGACAAAATTTGCTAACTCTTGGCCTGACATTCCTAGAGACTCTCCCCATTCTTTAAGCTCCCGCCTAAGTTTAACAATCTCAGCCATGGTTGTAAATACAACTATTCAAAATAAAAACAAAGCTGCTGAGTTGAATGTATCAAACAACACTTAACTATTTCAACATAAACAGAAATAGCATGCACATCAAAATAAAGTCATAAATAGCATTCAAACAAATCAAATCAAAACACAGTGAACCAAATCACAATAACTTTCCCAGTGGACACAAGATAAGTTTTGAAAAGGAACTACCGTTTGAATTGAAATTTGTTAGACTTTATGAAAAAAAATATCCCGGACGCGAGCCCCCAATTAGATGTGACGAGGTAATGGGTTAAAAGGCTAAGTCCCTAGGGAAGACTTTAGAAAATTTGCCTTTAGCCCACTTCTCTAGGGTATGGGAGATGAGCAACTTTCCCGGCCCCTTTTCATCTAATAAATTTATATTTGTGCCCGGGTTCTGGCTCGTATGGTTGTAAGAAATACAAGTGGTTGAATTGCTCTAAATGGCAGACAGAGAGAAGTAGGGTTTTACATGAAATTACAAGACTCCCACTCTCATCAGTCTGACCAAAGGGTTCAGGATTATTTGACACTTGTATTTTATTTACTCCCAAAATCTGCATAAGATTATGCAACAATAATAATAAAGCAGCTCAATGGCGCCAAAACAAAATATGGATAAAAAAAACAATGAAATCCGAAAGGATTCACAAGACTTTTGTCTTTCTATAAGGTTCGCCCCATGCCGGAAGGGTTACTAATTATCTTCAGTGTCCGTAGGAAAGTTCCAGTGATTGGCGCGGTTTTATAAACTTAGCTCTTGGCAAGTTCCTCCGTAGTGATCGGCGAATGCTGGTGTGGCTGGGCTTGCTCGTCAGATGAGAGTAGCTCCCAGTCGTTCCGGTTACGGCTTCGCGGGATGGCACGGTTCAGGCGTGGTCTCCTCGCGGATTCTGGGTGCGGGGCGTCTTTCCCGTCTTGGTGCTTGTGAGTCAGGGATAATCTTCCTGCCCACGATGCCCTGCTGATAATCACAGGAGAAGGTGGATGTAGATCTCTATGGCTTAGAGACAAGGGGCTTCAGTCGGCAGGGAATTAGTGAATCCCAACCGGCTAGAAGGCTTCCCTTGTACAATAGCACTAGTTAATAAATAAACTGAATTTCAGTTAACAAACTGAGATCAGTAAAACATAAAAGGTGATCAATCCAACATCACTCTCCATCCAACACCTGGAAAGGAATGGTATCATAAAGTGCAAGATTGCGGCCCATAGGTTTCCTACTAAAAATAGACAAAAGGGTTAGTAGGCATAAACTCCGGTTCTGGTACCAAAAGTGTTCAAGTCAAAAACACACACACACAAATAATCAGTGCACATAAATAGAACAGAATGTTTACCACTTCTTTTCAATAACATATCTATCTACTCCTTATTCATCATTGAACATAGGATCTAGATCAAAACTAGGGTCAAACAAACAACCAGTCTCAATCACCAGTCATCAATAAGACTTACTAGGTGGGCTATTCTGGCTGGGAGAGGTGTTGCTCTAGTCAGTTTCAGCGTCTTGTGTGAAAAACTTTTTCTCACTACGCCAATTATAGCCTTCACTTTCAAACAATGAAAGCCTGTCATTGGTTTATAGCAGTCGACACGTCACAAGATGATGTTCAAAATGTACAGAACAATCACGCGCCTATTACATCCTTATCACGTGCCGACATTCAAATCCTTCTCGTGCTCGGAACGGCAAAACCGTCTTCAAAGGGAATTGACCGTGGTTGTCACTTTCTCATGATTGGAAAGGACGAGGTGTCTTACAAAGGGAGCCGACTGTTGATATCACTATCTCGTGATGAGACGGTAGATAAGAGGGGGGGGGGGTGAAGGGAGATAACCTCGGTAGGGGTTACATGCCGACCGGGGAGACAAATCGACCTTCAAAGGGACCAATCCCTTAATCGGCATTCTTTAGATGGTGGGTGGCA
>CM065688.1:42026323-42028823 GCA_017654935.2 Phymorhynchus buccinoides
AACTCCCCAAACGATTGGCTGTTTAGCCCTTGTTTATATGCTACAACCCGTGATGTCTGTCTGAGACGCACTCGTGATTACACACCCTACTGGTCTTGTTAACGAAGATTGCACATCAATAAACGCCGACATAGTGCGTGTGTTTGTGTCATTCGTTGGCGGACAGACAGGCAGACTGTCAGACAGACAGACGGATACAGAGAGGGAGGGAGAGAGAGAGAGAGAGAGAGAGAGAGAGAGAGAGAGAGAGAGAGAGAGAGAGAGAGAGAGAGAGAGAGAGAGAGAGAGAGAGAGAGAGAGAGAGAGAGAGAGAGAGAGAGAGAGAGACGAGACGAAATACGAATGTTTTATTGAGGGTAAAAGGATAGACAATAGCTTCTTTACACATTGAGATGCATCAGCAAAGAAAATTTGACATAGAATCAAGTCAGAAAATGGAACAAAAATTGACATGAAATAATTGAAAAAGAAATCAAAAAATGGGATTTAAAGCAAACATGGATAGACTTAACAATGGTGAACTTGAATTGGTAGTTTTAGAGATTGAGTACGAAAAAAGGGAAACCATTTTGAGACAATGACAATTTTTCAGAGGAGAGAGAGAGAGAGAGGAGTGAGAGAGAGAATTCAATTCGACATTTTTTTTTTGTTATTTTAGAGAGAGAGAGAGAGAGAGAGAGAGAGAGAGAGAGAGAGAGAGAGAGAGAGAGAGAGAGAGAGAGAGAGAGAGATTTGAAAATTTTGAAAACTAGAAAACTTTGAAAACTTTAACTTTATTTTTTCAAGGATATAGATTGTAGGCAACGCCTAGTCTTCCAATCTGTCCTTGATACATATACGAACATAGAACACAAATGTGACAAGGCATACTATTACACATATAGATGCGGTAGCAAAGCAGGTGATATTATAATACAAAAATTGGTTGATATATGGATTTATAAAATGCATACGCACAAGCATAATTGTTAATAATCGCGCGTGCATACATGCGTGTAACCAGAGAGAGAGAGAGAGAGAGAGAGAGAGAGAGAGAGAGAGAGAGAGAGAGAGAGAGAGAGAGAGAGAGAGAGAGAGAATGTATCGTCACATTTGGAAGGGTGTGTGTCATTCAAAAGTAGGGTAGCAAATCAACAAAAGTAGGGTAGCAAATCAACAAAAGTAGGGTACCGAATCAATACTCTTGACAACGCAATATTTTGAAGTTTGAATGTCTCGTACAATTAAATATACGGTATGGACAGTTTTATAATTGTTTGTTCATTTTTAGTAGGCATACTATTATTAATCAGTTAGTTTAAATAAATTGTGATTTTCTGTAAAACTTAGGGTGCATTTTGTTCTTTCTGAGTTCAACGAAAAATGGACATGTACGTTAAAAAAAGCAAAAGCCCAACTCATTGACTTGGCTTTATGTGCACAAATACAAACAAGGGCATCGCCGAGCGGCAGCAACGCATTGTGACAATGCAAACCCGGCCAGAGTTATGTCCTCCCCCCCCCCCCCCCCCAATAAACACACCACTTTCCACCCTTACAGAACGCATAAAATACATAGCCCAAAATTTGAAGCGATTATGTTCAGTAGTTCACGAGATACAGCTGAATTTTTATACAAACTTCCTTGCACCATGTCCTCTCCCCCCCCCCCCCCCCCAATAAACACACCACTTTCCACCCTTACAGAACGCATAAAATACATAGCCCAAAATTTGAAGCGATTCTGTTCAGTAGTTCACGAGATACAGCTGAACTTTTATACAAACTTCCTTGCACCATGGTACACCACCACACAAAATTGGAAGCGATTCTGTTCACTAGTTCACGAGATAAAGCTGGGGGGAAATTACATAGCCCAAAGAAGGACATTTCGGTTTTCAAGGTCAAACTTCAAGGTCAAGGTCAGCACGGTGTTGATTAACGAAAGGAAGCTTCCTTTTCAAGCTGTCTACCCCTCTGCCAATTTTAATCAAAATCCAAACAGTAGTTTTTAAGATAATCGATACACAGACAGACACACAGACACACACACAGACACACAAACCGATCGCAATACCTCGGCCTCTGGCCGGGTAAAAAACTTCAATGCTACGCCTTATGCACCTAGCTAGAGAGAGAGAGAGAGAGAGAGAGAGAGAGAGAGAGAGAGAGAGAGAGGAGAGAGAGAGAGAGAGAGAGAGAGAGAGAGGGATGCTTGATGGGAAGAGAGGAGAAGAAGGAGAAAAGAAGAATAAGCCAACAGACGAAAGCAGGAAAGAAATAACAAACAGAAAGCAAGAAAGGCAAAGAATAAACAGAAGGGAAGGAGGGCAGTTAGGGAGGTAACACTGAAAGGGACGTACGGACGAAAGGAAGAAGAAAAAAACGAAAGATTCCAGAGAAAGAATGAATGACTTCGTGGAAATGGATAAACTGCTTAATTAAGAAGAAAAGGCAGGCATTTTCCAACCGTCAGCGAATCAACGTACGTGGTCAACTCGTACCACAAACTGCTCTTAAT
>CM065688.1:42046323-42048823 GCA_017654935.2 Phymorhynchus buccinoides
GCGACATTTTGTCAAAATGTGCGACAATTTTGGACCGACCGACCGACCGACCGACCCGACCAAAAGTGAGTTATAGGGTTTGTGGCTTGAGCCACAACAAAAAAGACAACAAATAATATAAAATGGGCTTTATGATTTTGAATTTTCTGCAATCTTTTAAAAATACAAGTTATTAGGGTTTTTTTGGCACTAAATTCAACGATAAGTCAATGGACTATCTAAAGATAGTCCGTTTTGACTCCAAGCCATTGAATGCGCGTTTCGCGTCGCGTGCGAAGCCTAGATACCTGTCTGTTGTAAGTACAGAGCAGAGCGTGCAAAAATGAGACAAAAAGAACCCATGCACAGTAAAATCAGTACATAGAGAGAGGGGGGAGGGGGCACAGAGAGAGAGAGAGAGAGAGAGCGAGGGAGAGAGAGCAGATTGGGTAGCGGTGCCCCCGGGGGGGGGGTGGGTAGGGTTTTCTACTCGGAGATGAGAAAGAGAGAGATTTTTAATTGATTTGAGTGGGGGGGGGGGGGCTCTGAAGTCTGAAGGTTTTTTTAATTTTTATTGATTAGGCCTTTCTGTCCGTATCAATGCATTTGCATCAACCTAAATAAATATAAACTGGAACAAATCAATTCATGCACATACGTTATAATCCATAAAATGAGAGAAAATAAATTGAGGAATAGTATGTATCCAGAGACGAGAGAGAGTCGTCAAGTCAAGTCGAAATTATATATATTGATGATAAAGGAATAAGCTAAATAAGGGATTTTTTTTTACCTATATCCTGTCGTCATAAGAGAGAGGGGGAGAGATGTCGTCAGGGAAGAGAGAGAGAGAGAAGTCAAGAGAAGAGAGATGATAGAGAGAGAGAGAGAGAGAGGAGAGAGAGAGAGATTTTGTACTTCGACATAGAAACTCGTGGCAAAATGTTAGAGAGAGAAAGAGATTGAGAGAGAGAGAGAGAGAGAGAGAGAGAGAGAGAGAGAGAGAGAGAGAGAGAGAGAGAGAGAGAGAGAGAGATGGAGAGAGAGAGAACGAAACGAATTTTTATTTATACAGGGTAATGAGATAAGCATTGCTTTTTTACACTCAGCCCTGTGGCCAAACAAGAAAACTAACAGACCAACAAATAAGTAATGCAAAAACATTATAAAGTAACATATAAGCATCAAAGCAATCCTTCAAATCATCATCAAGAATAACAATATATACAAAATAGCAATGTAAGAGGGAGACGAGTTAAGGACAACAGACAGACAATAATTTTATAAGGAATTTGAAAAAGTATGGGATAGAGAGAGAGAGAGAGAGAGAGAGAAAGAGAGAGAGAGAGAGAGGAGAGAGAGACGAGAGAGAAGAGAGAGGTGAGGGAGGAAGCGGAAGAAGATGGGGGGGGTGGCGGACAGAACAAGAGTGAGAGAGAGAGAGAGAAGAGGATAGAGAGAGAGAGAGAGAGAGAGAGAGGGGGGGGGGGTGGACAGACAACAGTGAGAGAGAGAGAGAGAGAGAGAGAGGGAGAGAGAGAGTAAGAGAGGAGGAGGACGAAGAAGAAGAAGGAGAGAGGAGGAGAGGACGAAAGACGCACGAGCTCTCCGGCGGTGATCGCGAGGAGAGAGAAGAGAGAGAGAGGAAGGCAGGAGAGAGAGAAGATGAGAGAGAGAGAGAGAGAGAGGCGACAGAGAGAGCGAGAGAGAGAGAGGTAGAGAGAGGTTTGAAGAGAGAGGGAGGGGAGAGAGAGACGAGGGGAGAGAGAGAGAGAGGAGAGCGAGATGAGAGAGGGAGAGGAGACAGAGAGAGAGAGAGACAGACAGACAGACAGAAACGGAAATGATCAGGCGATGCGGATGATGTACACTCAAAGACAGCAGATGGTATGAGCTCTTCCGCAGTGGCGTGACAACTATTTCTGCTTCTATTTTCGTCCCTTCCAAATTCTCCCCGAACCCATTATCGAGACGCACGCTTGCCCACATAGATTATTTATACTCTATCGCATAATAAATGTTGGCATCCAGAACAACGCCAACAGTAGTTCCAACATTTATACGAGCTTATAGTTAACACTATATTCAATTCACCCCTATTAGGCTTTATTATTCAGTAACTTGAGATACACATTGCGTGGTGTGATTTAACGCGGTGACTGACAGCCCATGGCCTAAGTTGTCGATGGGGCTATGACTTTATATTAATCTTAAGCTTAAACAGGAGACATGGATTTTTATTTCAGCCAAAAATCGGGACTTTAAATTAGCTTTAGAGAACAAAATCCATCTGCCGGGCATTGCTGTGACCTATATAAAATAAGTATTCTTCCAAAATAAGACAATAGTATTTTTGGAAAATAGACCCCAATTGTTTGTCTTTTAGTGACATAGAAAATCACTGTGGTGCTAAAAATGCACTTTGGCGGTCGTCGTCGACAGGAGACATGGAGGCGTTTTACAAGGGCTAACGTTACGTTGCGCTCGCTCAAATCGGCAAAAACGGTTTAAGAAACACCCT
>CM065688.1:42053823-42056323 GCA_017654935.2 Phymorhynchus buccinoides
AAGTGGGCCTCGCGGCCCTTTACGCCCTTTCTCGTTTGTGACTTTGATTTGTTTCAAGGTGGCTTGATTTCTACAGCTGAACTATAACAACAAATACAAAAAATATATGGAATGGACTTTTCCTTCTTTCAAAACAAAAATTCATACTAATGCCCCCGAGTTGAGAACGAAACATCATATAGTAAAAAGCCAACTGTCCGTCCGTGTGTGTGTGTGTGTGTGTGTGTGTGAAACACAAAACGGGCCTTATAACTCCGCCGTTTTTCGACCGATTCGCTTCAGATTTGCTGTGAGCCCTAACGGGACGATGGCAACGGCAACCGAGGCGGCCGTGTCATTTGCGCGGTTTTGCAAATGCGCGAAACGCGCATCCGACGGCCTTTCGGCGCCCGTATCTCCGGTATTTCTGGACCGATTGGCTTCAAATGTGGCAGATATATGACCGGGGACGGTGACTATCAATGTGCCAAACCGGAAGCGAATCCATTACTTAGGCGCATAACAGCAGCATGATGCAAAACGGGCCTTATAACTCAAATTTGCTGTCAGGCTTGCTGTTATCCAAAGACCCTATTTTTTTTAATTTTGGGAGGTAAGGATAGGCCTAATGTTATATATGTCACAGAGGAATTAGCAATATTGCAGATATTTTTTTTTTTCTACCCAGTTAAGTTTAATAGTATTTTTTGGCTGAGAAATGGCTGGTGGCGAAAGGGTTAAGTGTCAAAACGACCATTCCGAGAAAATTGTACAGGTAGAAACTTCAGACAATTCTCCTTCCAATGATATTAGAACCATTCTTGTAACCATTCTTTTCCGTTTTAGAGTTATGAGCATTTAAAGTTGGTAGGGTGACAGTCAGCCATTTTGAGAAATCACAGTCTAAAGTTTAACCTAACTGAAGAAAACGCATCAACCTACTCATTTTAAAGCACTTTTTTGTAGTATTTTTAGACCATAACAAAGATTGTCCTTCGTAAATATGAAAGATGATATGCTAGATAACACGAAAATACACATAACTCAAAATTGATTTAAAAAAAAAGAGATATATTTGACTTTGCAAGCCTATTATGAGAAACTAGCCCAAATACTTAATGTCCCTTTCGTGGTGCTGGGTCACATATAGTGAACACAACTAGTAGGATGTCATCAGATTTGTTTAGACAGTAGAATTTTGCCAAAATGATGCCTCACAAATGTCGAAATCGGATCGTAGTTAATCGAATCGTATGCTGTGTAGTCGGCCCTTTAGATTGATTGTTTGGTGAAGAGACCGACTCACTTGTGCAACCGAAGTCGTAGGACTATAGAAACATGACATTTTGCGAAGTATGATTCTCGTGAAATATTACTGCCTAATGCCTACTCGTTTCTTTCACAATATGACTATATTATGTATTGTCCCCTATACACGAATATGTTGAAATATATATATTTTTGTATTAGACATTATATGAGATTCGTGGGGTTTACTACATGAATATAATGAAGAGAAAATAGTAGGAATTCACCGGATTCATTTAGACAGTATTTCAATAGATCTTTGCCCCTCACAGAACTGATGTCATCACAGTTGGATGGTCGTACAACTGAAAACGACCGCGTGAATCTATCCATTTAGATTGGCATTGGCCTCACGCGTGTGTGTTCGTTTTTAAGTCAGTGTGATCATTACGGCTATTGTCTAAGGGGCACCCTGTCGGATGAGTTTTTGTAAGAAACACGTCCAGATCACCAGGGAAACACCCTTTACAGAGTTCGCAACACTCACTTTGCTCTGGTTTCCTAGAAATCAAACCGTCGAATCGGCGACCCCCCCTTGGCGGAGGTGCTGGAAGTCAAATTATTTCACCCGAAGAGAAGGCGTGTGCTGTCTCTTTTCTAATGGCTGCCGAATCGTTTGCACGAAATTTTCACAATACAAGCCTTTTTTTGTTTTAATTGTTATACAGTTTATCTAAAGGAGTTTCGCTCACAACAAAGGAAATAGTTCCTTTTTTTTTATTGCACTACAAAAAAAGAAAATGCTTCAACCACAATGAGTGTCCTCCACCCACCCCATCCAAAATGGCTGCTCTCTCCGGCATCTCCGCCAAGGAGGAATCGCCGTTTTGACGGTTTAATTTCTAGGAAACCAGAGCAAAGTGAGTGTTCCGATCCTTGAAAAGGCTGTCCTTCTGGTGATCTCGACGTGTTTCTTGCAAAACCGCATCCGTCAGGGTCCACCTCTACGACTAATAAGACGTTAATCCCTTCACCACCGTTATGGCTCAATACGCCTGGGCTGGCCACTAAGATGACATTGTGTAAGCCCACTACAAATCATACTAGTTTCAACATCGTTTTTATTTGATTCTGGTACCATTAAAGTGCTACTGTTGTTGTTGGGTTTTTTGTTTTGTTTTAGTCATTGACAATTATATATGCTTTGATTGATGCGTACATGTTATGCGGGAGTGAAAGAAGGAACTGTGGAATGGAGGGAGGAGAGAGGGAA
>CM065688.1:42063823-42068823 GCA_017654935.2 Phymorhynchus buccinoides
ATTCAAATATGAAACGCATATTTCTTTTAGAATTCTGATATATCAAAACGCGTTGCGTAGGGAAGCAGGCACGAGTGGGGCATCTTCGTCTTCTTCGTCTTCGATCGCTCAGACAGTTTCCTGTCAATTATGAGCGCAGATGCGTCATGCTGCCGTTATGCACCTAACTAAGAACTAGTTAGGCCCAGCAAGTCCGACTTCGGCTGGAGGAAATCTTTTTTGAAAGTGTTTCGTGACAAAAGGCAGGAGAATCAACCGTCAAGGCAGAAAGATAGTAGATGGCAGTAAGCAAAGGGAAAAGGCAGAGTCAAAGAGAGTGACAGATTAGAGGAAGTGGGGAATGAAGAGCAGGGGAAGCTGGGCCATAATGGCTGTGAAAGGTCGGCAAATGAGACACAAGATTTGTGCAGAAATGTGTACAGAGATGTGTGCAGCATTAAGAGCAGTTTGTGGCACGAGTTGACCACGTATGTTGATTCGTTGACTGTTGGAAAATGTCGGGGGGGGGGGGGGGGGGGGGGGGGGGGGGGGGGGCGGGGGGGGTGGGGGGGGGGGGGGGGGGGGGGGGGGGGGCGGGGGGGGTTTGGGGGGGGGGGGAGGGGGTGGGGTTTTTTTTGAGTGTGTTTTTTTTTTTTTTTTGTTGTGTTTGTGGTTTATTTTGTTTTTTTTTGTTTTTCTTCTTAATTAATTAAGCAATTCATCCATTTCCACGCAGTCATTCATTCTTTCTCTGGAATCTTTCGTTTTTCTCTTCTTCCTTTCGTCCGTACGTCCCTTCCAGTGTTACCTCCCTAACTGTCCTCCTTCCCTTCTGTTTATTCTTTGCCTTTCTTGCTTTCTGTTTGCTTCTTTCCTGCTTTCGTCTGTTGACTTATTCCCCTTTTCTCCTTGTTCCCTCCATATCTCTCTCTCTCTCTCTCTCTCTCTCTCTCTCTCTCTCTCTCTCTCTCTCTCTCTCTCTCTCTCTCTCTCTGTCTCTCTCTCTCTTTCTCTCTCTCTCTCTCTCTCTCTCTCTCTCTCTCTCTCTCTCTCTCTCTCTCTCTCTCTCTCTCTCTCTCATTTCCCCCCAGGGTCATATCTCATAATATGCTAGATGCTTACGCCGATGTTAGTATGTATTCCTTTCATTTTATGAATTTTATTCTATTTGTTAACTGTTCGCCTACAATGTGCCTAATTATGTTAGAAATATTGTCCTCAATTTAATGCAAATTGTTACCTGTTACATACCAGATGATGAATGTATATATATTGCCCTGTTCTATAATGTATGTTTCCTTTATATACATGCGCGCAAGTGTGTAAGTATGGTTGCATGCTTGTATGCACGCGCGAGTATTAAAAATATGCAACTTTGATAATTCCATATTTCAGCCTATGTTTCATAATATCAGCTGCTTTGCTACCTTTGTATTCAGCTCTGTATGTGTAATAGTATGCCTTGCCATGTTTGTCTTTCGTGTTAAGTATATATGTATCAAGGACAGATTGGAAGAATAGGCTTTGCCTAAAATCTATATCCTTGGAAAATAAAGTTTAAGTTTTCAAGTTTTCAAGTTTTTCTCTCTCTCTCTCTCTCTCTCTTTCTCCCCCCCCCCTCTCTCTCTGTATGTGGGTGTGGGTGGGTGCTTGTGGGTGTGAGTGCGGGGGGGGGGGGGGGGGGGGGGTGGAGACTGGGAGGTTTTGAGGGGGGGGGGGTGTTTCTTTAATCTTGAATTGCTGTTGTGTGTCCATTTTTGCCTTGTTGTATTACAATTATTTTGTATATTTTTGTCACTATTGTTGCCAGTTTGTGTTGTTTTCTGTTCATCATTTTCGTCATTAATTGTTGTTTATTTGCTTGAGGGCAATGGTCTAAACAAAAAGCTACCCAGATTATCTGTTTTACCCTCAATAAAAACATTCGTATTCGTATTCTCTCAATCACTAGTCTTATTATATTCCCTCTGTTTTTCTGAACATTCCCAGGTTATTTCAACGGGCACGTCTCATCCGAGCAGCTGTTCACGCGGTTCCAACACATGGGGAGGAGGGATCAACTGACAGTTGACTGATGTTTTATTGATAATTTAATCTATTTCATTCTTTCCTTAATTAATGTTCTGCTCTCACAGGTATTTCAACGGGGACTTTTCCTCCAAGCAGCTGTTCCCCAAGTTCCAGCACATGGGCAGGGACCAGATTCGGGTGGATTGATTTTGATTGATTGACACATTAATCGTTGATTTATTGATTAATTGATATTATCCATTCAATCATATTATTATTTATTTATTTCACTCTGATAGGTATTTCAAGGGGGCCTTCTACTCTAAGCAGCTGTTCTCGCTCTTCCGTCATTAGCCGGAACCAGCTCCGAATTTCTTCACGGCGTCGCAGAGGTTCAGATTGTCAGGGGGCTCAGAGCAATGACCCAAATTGACCCCTCATTTTGTGCAGCTGTACAAAACGATCTGAAGCTCTAGCACATTGCTGGCCACTTATTCGATAAATTGACCTGTCATTTTCTGCAACCAAGGGTCATGTTACCTGTGAAGTTTGACCACAACCTGAATCTCTAGTGTCGTTCCTTCCTTCCCTTCTTCAAATCCTTGTTTCCTCTTCATACTCAACTAATGTACTACCCCCCCCCCCCCTTCCCATCCTCATCACATCCCCAACCATTCCACATTATCCACTTTAATCCGCCCCCTCTTACATTGGTACAAAGTATGAACAAAAATTAGGTAACACACAGAGCCAGTACACTTTTGAGTCTTCCTCATTCCCCACAACATGCTCCTTCATACACCATGTGATTCATTGTGTAAGTCAATCAATCAGTCAATGGTTAACTGTCTATTTTCTACCCTCCCAGGTATTTCAACGGGGACTTCTCCTCCAAACAGCTGTTCACGCGGTTCCAACACACGGGCAGGGACCGTGTGATTCATTGTGTAAGTTAATCAGTCAGTCAATGGTTAACTGTCTACTTTCTACTCTCCCAGGTATTTCAAAGGGGACGTCTCCTCCAAGCAACTGTTCACCAAGTTCCAGCTCATGGGCAGGGACCATGTGATTCATTGTGTAAGTCAATCAGTCAGTCAATAGTTAACTGTTTACTTTCTACTCTTCCAGGTATTTCAACGGGGACTTCTCCTCCAAGCAGCTGTTCACCCAGTTCCAGCACATGGGCAGGGACCAGCTTCGGATGGACGAGGAGCTGGAGAAGGTGGCCGGCAAGGTGATGGCGCTGTTCGACGACTGCATGCAGCACATCGACGATGTGGACCGCACTGAGGACATCCTGGCCAAAACGGCTGAGCCCACCCCTGGGTTCCGTGCTACCATGTTCATGGTGAGTGGTGTGGGTAGGCTGAGCCCACCCCGGGCTTATGTGCTACCATGTTCATGGTGAGTGGTGTGGGTAGGCTGAGCCCACCCCTGGGTTCTGTGCTACCATGTTCATGGTGAGTGGTGTGGGTAGGCTGAGCCCACCCCTGGGTTCTGTGCTACCATGTTCATGGTGAGTGGTGTGGGTAGGCTGAGTCCACCCCTGGCTTCTGTGCTACCATGTTCATGGTGAGTGGTGTGGGTAGGCTCACGTTGTACTTTACACACACCCTCCACTCACGTTTACGACCCTCAATCTCAATATCCGCTTCTTTCAATGTTATGAAAATAATCCTAGGCTGATCTTATCCCTATCACTTTCCTGACAGTGGCAGAACGTTTTTTGTTTTTGTTTTGACAGTGGCAGAATGTTGCTTCTTAGCGGATCTTTTCAATGCGACAATTTGAGGGGAGGAGGGGGGGGAGAGAGGAGGCAAAGTACAAGATAGCATGAATGTGCAGACCCAGGTCATAGGACATCGTCCTATTACGTGTAAAACATAAACTGTCCTTTTTGTGTTTCTCACTGTCAGAAGTAAATCAATGTCCCATTGAAATTGAACTGTGGCGGAACCTTGCAAGAACCAATGCATTTGTCCTATTACTTCTCTACATTCAGGTCAATTTGCCCTATCACTTATTCGCCCTTGGTGCATCACTGTATGGGTGTGTATGGCAGAAGAGGCAGAGTGCTCGTATGGAGGGCAAGGCGAAAAATGTTTTATAGTCATCACACCAAAGACATCCTAGCTAAAACGACCCAGCCCACACCGGGGTTCTCTGAAGCCTGAACTCAGGCAACCTGACGCAGGTTTTGGGCGGGGATCTGCCGGAAGAAAACCCTCTCCCACAACCAGAAAATGTACTCTTGAAGTGAAGACAAGATTTTAGAGCTAAAAAACAACAATTCAGGCAAAGGTTTGTGTCATCACATACACACTCTTCATCAACATACACTTCTATCAGAGTGTGTATGTGTATGCCAAACCATCGTTTCCGTACTACCAGGACTTGCAGCTTTGGCAAAGGAGGCAGAGTGCTATTCTGGAGCGCTGGGCTTATTGTTTGTATAGTCACTGCACCGAGGACATCCTAGCTAAAACGCCCGAGGACACTACCCCGGGATTTTAATGCCAGTATGTTCATGGCGAGAGTGGACTGTATCAAAGAGGGATAAAATAGAACTATACAGTTTTTGACTGTATGAAGACTGTGGGTGTATTGCAAGCACCCAGAGAAAGCACAGATTGTATACTAGGCGTTCAAGACTGCACTTGGTCATCTCCAAACATGGAACACTCAGTGTTTAGTTTTAGTAGGCACCATTTACACAGCGTACTATGACGTACTTACCAGAGTTCGTTATCATGCCACGAAGAGAGAGAGAGAGAGAGGGGGGGGGGGGTCGGGGGGGGGGAGAAGATAACGTCATTAAAACATATATTTAACTCTTTCACCGCCAAAGTCGCATTTTAGCACCACAGTGATTCAACACCTATGTCACTCAAAGGTATCAAATTGGGGTCTATCATCCAAAGACCCTATTCTCTTAGTTTTGGGAAGTAAGGATAGACCTTATTAAATATATGTTACAGAAGAATCCCCAATACTGCAGATGGATTTTGTTC
>CM065688.1:42081323-42091323 GCA_017654935.2 Phymorhynchus buccinoides
TATAGAAGTACAAGAAGTACGGTGTAGAGTGGCACAGTGGTATCGCGTTCGCTTCGTGTCAAGTAAACCCGAGTTCGAACCTGGGTACAGGGGAATTTTTCCTCTCATTCTGCACTAGGCCTTAACGATCTGAACGTGGAGTCTTTCGGATGAGACGATAAACCGAGGTCCCGTGTGCCCATGCACTTAGCATACGTTAAACCCAGTGGCAACGAAAAAGTTGTCATTTGGTAAAAATTTACCCACCCACCCCTCATCAGTGACAAAAATCGCAAAACAAAAAAACAAAAAAAACATAAAATAATTGGGTGGCGCGCCTCTGGCTGCGACGCGCTCTCCAGGTGGGAGCAACCCGAATTTCACAGAGACGCCTCTGTGACTATAAAGTACTTAATACTAATACTAATACAAATTTGGTCTCTGTGTCCTTATTATATCATATTATGTTTTAGGCGTCAGGGTTTCAGAATCGTATATTGGGAGTAAGTGGGTGGAAGAGGACAGGAATGACTGAATTTTAAAATGTCTCCACTTCTCTAAGCAATACCCTGTAAACAAGATCCCCCATGGGGATACCGGGGGGGTCTTTCGTAAAAATAGTTCCCCCACCTTCTGGACGTTCTGTGCTTGTAACTTCCTCTAATCTGCCACTCTCTTTGACTCTGCCCTTTCCCTTTGCTTTCTATCATCTACTATCTTTCTGACTTCTTGGCCCATTCTCCTACCTTTTAAAAAAAATCAAAACAATCTTCCAAATAATTGTTCTCCATTGAGCTCCTCTGAAATCAGAATGTGTCGGCTGTCCGCAGCGGGGAGACCAGTGAAAACTGAAAACCGGAGACATTCGTATCTTATCCGTTATGGCCATATGGCCTGGGAACGCGGAAGAACAAGAAGAAGTAAACAACAAAATTATGAAACCGAGTTTTGCACTCTTATTTATTCTACCATTTACGCCTCTCTCTCCACCCCAACACTTGGCTCTTGTCTCTCTCCCCCCCCCCCCCCCCCCCCCATCCCTCTACCCTACCAGACTAGTGGAGTATGTGTGAGGACTGAGGAGCCTGTGTCTTCCCAATCATTCGTGGCTTATCACTTGAACGGGACGGAATATCCGGCGCCGAACTCTCTCTCTCTCTCTCTCTCTCTCTCTCTCTCTCTCTCTCTCTCTCTCTCTCTCTCTCTCTCTCTCTCTCTCTCTCTCTCTCTCTCTCTCTCTCTCTCTCTCTCCTCTCTCTCCCTCTCTCCATCTCTCCTCTCTCTCTCTCTCTCTCTCTCCCCCCTCTCTCTCCCTCTCTCTCTCTCTCTCTGTGTGTCTCCCAGAGACCTTGACCTTCAAAGCTTTCTCCCGCCCTCTCTGTGTCCATCTCTCTCTCTCTCTCTCTCTCTCTCTCGAGCTATCTCTCTCTCTTTTAATTACTGTGTGAGAAACGGGGGTAATTGCTCCTAAGCACGTCATCAGCTAGGAACAGAGACCTTGACCTTCAAAGCTTTCTCTTCGCTCAATACGTGTTGTGTCCATTGCCCACGGGAGAGGCGGGGCAGTCATTATTATGCCTGTCTGTAGTTTTCTATTATGGCAGAGAGGACAGCTGCTATTCCGACAGGATGGGCTAAAATGTGTTGATAGTGGAGAAGCCTTGCCCAGGAGACATCTCCACTCTCTCGGCCAAAGGGATTTGAGGACGGATGGCTTTGGGAAAGGTCATTAAAAGGCCAACCAATCCCTTTGGCTGCAGCACTAGAGCCAGTGCCAATGCCCCCTGGTTTGAGGGTCATAGTCTCCCATAAAAGAACCAGCCGTACCATGAACATTCCAAAACTGTTGAACACAATGTATTGTACAGCTCTCCTTTACTATGATTATCACAGGCTAATGCCAATGAGCGATACAAGCCATTTGAGTTAAGGGCCAGGGCCTGTATTCACGTTGAGATAGCATGAGACTTAGCATGATGCTAACTTAGAAGCTCTTCCAATGTCCTATAGGATTTAATAGGACCTTTGGAAGAGCTTCTAAGTTAGCATGATGCTAAGTGTCATGCTATCTCAACGTGAATACAGGCCCAGGTCTCCATAATTAGTCCGTCACCAAGACGGACTATTGCGATGGGCTGGTTTGTTAGTCTGTCACCAAGACGGACTATTCCGATGGGCTGGTTTGTATTTTTTTTTTTTCTTATTTTTTCCCTGTCTGTCCCAAGGATATCTCCCGAACCGCTTGACCGAATCGCGACAAATTTTGTGTGAAGGTGTGCCTCCTTAATAGGAAGAGATCGGCGCAAACCATTTTGCCGTCGTGACCTTGACCTTGACGTACGACCTTGAAAACCGAAACTCTATTTTTAGCCATATCTCGGGCACCGATCAACATAGGATGTTGAAACTTGGTATGAAGGTGGTTTGGCTTATGCCCGTTCTGATGATGGCATACCGATCAAGGTCAATGTCAAGGTCAAAAAGATCGCTGGAGCCTGAAAATCGGAGGGTCATTTTTTTCTCCTTCTGTCTGTCCCAAGGATATCTTTCGAACGGGTTGACAGAATCACGTCAAATTGTGTGTGCTGGTGTGTCACCATGAGAGGAAGGCATCCGCGCAAACTATATTGCCGTCGTGACCTTGACCTTGGCGTACGACCTTGAAAACCGAAAATCTTTCAGGGGCCATAACTCCCACACCGTTAGTGTTAGAGTCTTCAAATTTGGCATGAAGGTACTTTGGCTTATGCCCGTTCTGATGGTGGCATACCGATCAAGGTCAAGGTCACGGTCCGGGCGATCCGTAGGCCTTGAAAGTGGTAGGGGTCTACACATTGGGTTTTAAGCCATATTTTCCACATTGGTACTTGATAAAAGCGCTTCAGATTGTGTGTGGTACTGTATACCCTAGAGAAGAAAACATCCGAGCATAAATTATCACCATGCTGACCTTGGAAGTGTGACCTTGAAAACCGAAATTTCCTTCTTTGCGCTATATGTTTCTTCTTCAAGCTGTATCTCGTGAACTAGAAGACAGAATCCCTTCAAATTTTGTGTCAGGATGTGACACTCTACGGGGTGTCGCAAGTGCGTGGCATTGCTGGTGACGGACATGTCTGCCGCTCGGCGACGCCCTTGTTATCCTTTAAAAATAACGACCGAAGCAAAACACTTAAAAAGCAAGTAAAAATGTTGAAAATATGGCTTAAAACCCACATTTTTTATACACCTACCACATTCAAGGCCTACTGATCTCTCTTGACCTTGATCGGTATACCATCTTCAGATTCGCCATAAAACAATGCCCCTTCATGCCAAGTTTGAAGTCTATAAGTCCAGCTGTGTGAAAGTTATGGCCCCTTAAACATTTTAGGTTTTCAAGGCCATGCACAAAGGTCAAGGTCACGACGGCGATCATTTATGCGCGGATGCCTCCCTCTCATGGTGACACACCACCACACCGAATTTGAAGCGATTCTGTCTAGCTGGTCGGGAGACTACAGTACGTTACGCCACGACCATGCTACGATCAACGACGTTCTGGCTGATCATGGAGAACGTGGTCTGTGGGAAGTGGGGGTGTAAGCATTAACAATCAAGACTGTTATGTTGCGTGTTCTCTGATTTTCTAGTCCCACTTTTAAAAAAAGGGGTTGCTATGAAAGTTGCTTTTTTGTTTTTGCTTAATCCCAGTGGCAACGAAAAGGTTTGTCATTTTGTCCAAATTGACTCCCCCCCTCCCCCCCCCCCCCATTCCTCTTTCCTTCCTCATCAGTCACACATGATGAAATGATGGGGAGGGTGAATTGGGTATGGGCTAGAATTGTGGGTAGAATTGGGGTTGATTGTTGTACCTTAGCCATCACCACCCTGCCTCCGACCCCACACTCCCACCCCTCAAAGTTGAATTTGAAAACATTTTGGTCGTATTTGGGAGGCTTGGCAAGCGATTCTCTTGGGTCGTCTCTCCTCCATGGCAGGATTGTGAATAATCTTTGGTCGTATTTTTGAGGTTTGTTGAACGGTTCTCTTGAGATTGCAAAAAGCAAATTGGGTGGCGCGCCTCTGGCTGCGACGCGCTCTCCAGATGGGAGCAACCCGAATTTTACAGAGACGCCGCTGTGACTATGAAGTACCTAATACCTAAAACAAGTGTTCAACCTTAACCCTTTCGTTCATTGAATCTTCAACAGAAATCTAAACACTGAAAATGAGAGCAAGATTATTGAATATATGATGAGAGATTTTGCATTGAGAGCATTTGTTGGGCGTTAATCCTGCACGCATTCGTTTAGTTTCCTAAAGTTAACCAGAGGTGGAATGCATGATGATATGCCTTGTGTTTGTGCCCATAGTACAATCATGAAACTAACAAAAGAACCAAATTATTGTCTTTTCTTTAACAGTAAACCTGAAACTGAATGGAAACGGGAACAAAAAACAGAGGGTCTGTGACAGCGCAAAATGTTACAACGCGTCAAAATGTTACAGTTGCAACATTTTGACGCCTTGTAACATTTTGCGCGGAAAATCCTGCGGCAAAATGCTACAATTGTAACATTTTGCCGCGTTGTAACATTTTGCACGGAAAGCCTGCGGCAAAACGTTACAATTTTCTTAGAATTGTAACATTTTGCGCGAGGCGCCCGGGGCGCCAAGCGCAGTTTATTACAATTCTAACATTTTGCGCGAGGCGCCCACCTTTGATTGAAAGTTTTCAATTGTAACATTTTGACGCGTTGTAACATTTTGCCCGGGGCGCCTCGCGCAAAATGTTACAATTCTAAAAAAATTGTAACATTTTGCCGCAGGCTTTCCGTGCAAAATGTTGCAACGCGTCAAAATGTTACAATGGTAACATTTTGCGCGAGGAGCCCCGGGCACCTCACGCAATTTGTTACAATTGTAACATTTTGACGCGTTGTAAAATTTTGCGCTGCCACAGAGTCATTTCTAAAACAATAATTAGCCAATTTAATGAAACACTCGTACAAACGTTATTGATACTAAGCAGGCATAGAAAGGGTTCTGTGGTTGTTGTTGTTGTTGTTGTTTTGATTCATGGTCATGTGGTCTTATCCTATCATCCTTTTTTGTTGTTGTTGCTGTCCCATCTTCTGGGCCGTACAGTGGCGTTGCTCCCACGCCGCTCATTCCGAGTCCCAATTCGCAGCCACACCTCCGCTGGTTCAGGTCGCAGAATCCGAAACCAGCAGTCCAATTATCCTATCATCCTAACTCTTGATATGAACCATAACCTCAAGTTTCAGTAGCGCCCCTCGGAACTGCCAAAGTTTCTAATATCACACCCACACCCATTATGGGATTGATTATTAGGCCGTGTACACACATACGCGGATATCCCACGCGGAAACCCGTGCGCAATCCATAAATAAATGAAACAAAGAAGGGAAAAGATCTGTGCACTTGCCCGAATTTCCCCTATATGCGTAAACTTGTATCCTTCTTTCTTCCACTTATTTAGGGGGTTCCGTACGGAACTTACGCGTCTAATGTGAACCTGGCCTAAGACTTGCCATTTCATTTTCCTCACTTTTTTTTGTGTTATATAAACGTGCCCATATTATAAGAATTTTTAAAAAATGTGCTTAACGTCCACCGTTCTGGTTCGTATGGGACACTTTTATATGCAAAGTTAGTGCGTCGATCCTGGAGATACTGCACTACCAGGTCGACCCTACGTGTGGGGCCATCACGAGTCGCAAACTGTGAGAGATATGTTTATTACCAGTCGCGAAGCGAGACTGGTATTGTTTTCACTTTGTCCGTCCGTCCGTCCGTGTTCACATTTGCTCAAAATGCATATTTCGGTGTAAAATGGCCTCACATACAGTTATCAGTGTGTTTTAACGAAACAAACAAAGGTTTGTTTGTCTGTTTGTTTGTTTGTTTGTCTGTCTGTCTGTCTGTTTGTCTGTGACAGCGATAACTCGAGAACGCTTGGATATATCAACATGAACATTTACAGGTGGATACTAGGTGTCAAAAGCTTGGACAAGTGCGAATTTGGGCAAAATCGGGTTAGCGGTTAAGGGTTTAGGTTAAGATTAGGGTTAGGGTTAGAGTTAGGGGTGCAAGCGTGTGTCGCGACTGGGTCAGTTTACGCAAGTACTCTAGTTTTCTGCTATTTTCTGTCCTGCATAATGCATGTTTATTGTTGTTGTTTTTATACCACAGGCATTTATTATTCTGTGGTTTGGGGATATTCTGATTTTTTTAATTATCCTTCTATGCTACAGACAGGGATTCTTGTAGGAGCCAGGGAACATGACGCAACAAATCATTATTGTAAGCCTCAGGCATGGAATAAAATTAATAATGTTAGTGTCTGGCAATCGATGAAACCCTTTCTGTGCCGTTTTCGTGGAGTTTCTGCAAGAGTGTTGGGTTTGTAAATGCCTGGGTGGGTGTCTTCACACTGTTCTATGCACAAGACGTTCAATGCTGCACTTGGTCATCTCCAAATATGGAAAGTGACGCCATTCGCGTGACAATGTCGGTTTTCAGGGAAACTTTAGAATGTGTATCTTTTGACCATTCAATCTGATTAACTTAAACTGACGCCAGCCCTAACTCTAACCCTATCCCTAACCAAAACCTTAAACCATCAAATACACACAAAAATAAAACTTGTACCAAATCAACATTTTTTTTAGTGTTCCATGTTTGGAGTTGACCAAGTGCAGTCTTGAATGCCTAGCTTCACTGCTGTAGATTCAGAGCAAAGCTACAGGACTGGTGGTGGGGAGGGTGGTCATCCGTAAGGATGGAGAAAGGGGTGTGGCTGGATTTGTTTTTTGGTCAGTGTCCAGAAAAGTGCTGGAAAAGATCATTGCATTTTGTATATATATATATATATATATTTATATATGTGTGTGTGTGTGTGTGTGTGTGTGTGTGTGTGTGTGTGTGTGTGTGTGTGTGTGTGTGTGTGTGTGTGTGTGTGTGTGTGTGTATATGTGTGTGTGTGTGTGTGTGTGTGTGTGTGTGTGTGTGTGTGTGTGTGTGTGTGTGTGTGTGTGTGTGTGTGTGTGTCTGTGTGTGTGCGTGCGTGCGTGTGTGCGTACACATATTCCCCACATTCTGACTGCTTTTAGTTTTACCCAGAGAGCTATTTGTTTCAAATTATTTCATTTCACATAGGCAGTGTTTCTTTCCAATGATTGTTGTTAGGGACAGGGAAAGACCTTACAAGTGGTAACAACAAACAAAAGAAGGGATAGAAACTTTGGATTAGTATATAATTATGCTGGTGATGAGTTCTAAAAATAGTCATGAACTAAAAACAGCTGGACCCGGGTGTATGTGTGTGTGTGTGTGTGTGTGTGTGTGTGTGTGTGTGTGTGTGTGTGTGTGTGTGTGTGTGTGTGCGTGTGTGTGTGTGTGTGTGTGCATGTGCGTGTGCGTGCGCGCGCGCGCGCGTGCGTGCGTGCGTATGTGTGTGTGTGTGTGTGTGTGTGTGTGTGTGTGTGTGTGTGTGTGTGTGTGTGTGCGCGACCGACCCTCTATGCTTTCAAATCAAACTTCAAAACCCACCTGTTTCCTCGTCATTGAAGATCATTATCTCTTTCCCTCCTCTTTCTTCCCTTTAGGTCTATTTCTTATACGCGTGCGTCTGTTATCTTCTTGTTCGTCTAGCTTTGTATTAGTCAGGAGGCTGAAACCTGTAGCTTCCAAAAAACAGAATTTGCTAAACCTTGCTGGGTAGAAGCAGGGAGAAAGCTTAGATTTGTTGTAGGGATGTTGGGGAACACAGCTGACCTTGTTGCCACCCTGGCATATGGCTAGTTTGGCCGCCATGGCAGTTTTCAAAATGGCCGCTGCACAGATTTTGTCATAGCTCCGGTTAGGTTGTAATTAGGATACATTTGTGAAACTGGCGTCCATTTAAATGTTTTTGTACACGAGGAATCCAATTATGATAGTTAAATCAACAAAATTCTATAAACGTTTTCATAAAAATGAAATATATATTTAAACATGCAAAAATGTAAGCGTTTTTTAGTTTAAAACAAGCATTGGTTTGCATTGCTGCGGATTGTACTTATTTGAATTGGAGATACTTGTTATGGTGCTTAGGAAGGAAGCCTGCATGGATGACTATCTAGTTATAGCGTGGTGTAGCCGCCATGACATTTCAACATTGCCTCCACCGTAAAACAAATTTCGTCATAGCTTTGCTTTAATTTGGGACAAATAAAAAACACATTTTCCTATTATATGTTTTAGAATGAGGAAGCCAACCATGGTAGTTTAAATCATGATTTTTATTTTATTTTTCCTAACATGAAAACTTTCTTGAAATTTGTTGAAATTTTAGTGTATTCTCAGCCACACGTCCATCAGCAGTTTGTTTGTTGTAAATTGCAAAGATAATTGGAAAAAAAATCATAATATGATATCAACACAAGAAAGAATTAACTTTGTCAAGAAACTGTCTGTTTGAATGCGTTGTGAATGTTCAACGTGTGTGTGCGCGCTTGCTTCGATTTTGATTTATATCAAGATTAAGCGCCGTGTAAATACTGTATGCTGTTGTCGTTGTTGATGTTGTTGTTGTGTGCGTGTGTATGTGTGTGTGTGTGTGTGTGTGTGTGTGTGTGTATGTGTGCGTGTGCGCTTGTAGGTCCGCTCGCGTGCCCCAGCCCCACCTGCCTGTCTACACTCCTTTACATGAAGAAAAAAAATGGGTGGCGCTGTTTTCGCGGCACCGCGCTCTCCAGATGAGAGCAGCCCAAATGTGACTAGAATGCATACCAAAAATACCAAAGGAAATGCAGGTTGTAGTAGTAGTAGTAGTAATAGTAGTAGTAGTAGTAGTAGTAGTAGTAGTAGTAGTAGTAGTAGTAGTAGTAGTAGTAGTAGTAGTAGTAGTAGTAGGAACAAAATAAGCTGTTAAGCGTTTTTACATAGTCCCATCGTATACATAAAGTATTACAACGAAAATGTGGTCAAGGTGTATTTAATTACGGTCAATTTTCCTAATTTGAAAACAAAATCAATTGTCAAAAGCTTCTAAGCATATTTGAATATGTTGGAGAATCATACAAGCGATTTCTGAATGTGTTAGTATTGGGTGCACATTTTAGAAGATTATAGGTAACTCATTCCAGAAGTTAGCAACACGGATGCAGGTTTTGTGATGGTTTTTGTTTTTTCTCGCACTTAGCGATTCTGCACGCTTGAACTGTGTGTGTATACTTTGGCGCGCAGCTGCCACACTATTGAACGCTTCACGTGCAGGGCTGAAGGGCCAGCCACACGTCCACTGAAATCGCACGACTGTACGATACGATTAGAATCACGCGGAGGTTCACCAAGAAGCAACATTCTAACATTCGGCCATTCTGGGGAAAGGGATTGTTTTGGGCAGCGATTTAATGCTAAAAAAGAAGAAGATGATTTTGACAAAAAAACATGCTTGTGGCAAAGGAAAGGACCATCTAACCCTAACCCTAGCCCTAACCCTAGCCCTAACCACGGAAAGAACCAAGAAATAGAGCAGGAGGGTGTAAATCTACATATTTGCCGAGAAATCGATGTACAAAGCCATGCACTTATACTTTTTGTTGTTGCTGGAACCATTCCTTTTTTGGGTTGATCAATTTTAAGTCATTGTTTTTAGGTAGTAGGTACTTTATTGTCACAGAATCACGCGGTCTCCAATTACAAATGTGATTGGCTCGCATCGAGATCACGTGATCGAATCGTATCGCACAGTGGTGCGATTTTAGTGGGCGTGTGGCTGGTCCTTTTCAAGGCACCAGTCCTGCTCTCAGTCGCGCGTTATGTGTGCAGTAATCAATTCGCGACCTGCTGCACATCAATGTTTCATTGACTTTGCCAGCGCGTGACTGTGCCCGACCAGACCACTCAGCTATCTTCAGCATCTGTAGGCCTGAAATAAATTCTCCTTGGGGACGGACATTCGTAGGCGGAATTAGTTTTTGTACGTAACTATCACGACAATGTATAGCATCGGGACTTTCCTGGTATTGCA
>CM065688.1:42096323-42156323 GCA_017654935.2 Phymorhynchus buccinoides
GGTGTGCCAGGGGAGTAAGCAAGAGGGCAATGAACAATGAACAATGAACAAATTGTTTAATGATTAGACCTTTGGCCCATATCACTGAAGGTGAGATACAAAAAAAGTGAGAGGAAAAAATTGTAGTTGTCATAAATTTAAAAAAAATGACATAATACACAAAGACATGAATAACGAAAGAACTCGGATCAGCAATAACTAGTTACGTCATTAACGATAACCGTCTTAACTGCAAGGATTTATGGACATGTGGCAAAATTATGGACGATTATGCTGTTCTCATTTGCAAAGAGAAGAGGTCATTTAAAACTTGATGGATATCTATAAAACTTTGCTGGAATATAATTGTCCTTCTCTAAGGTCTTTATATTTAGAGAAATACAAGCACAAAATGTGTTTCACTTTCGACAACAGTGAGCAGGAGGGCAGTGAGTGAGTGTGGGTGACACAATGATTAAGAAAACCATTGTCAAAGATGCCCCCCCCCCCCCCCCCCTGCCCGGCCTCCCTTACCTATTCTCTTCTTTACATCCTTTTGCGCCCCACCCCCCTACTCCCTCTCCCCGCCCCTACCCCATCCCCCTTCCCCTTTCAAACTTGCTTCCATCGTGCCCTCTTAGCCTTTTCGCCCTCCATTCACACACATCAGGCACACATACACAAAGACTAACATACACCGCGCGTGCGCACGCACGCAGTCACTCACACACACACACACGCGCGCGCGCGCGCGCACGCACGCACACATTCACACACCGCGCACACGCATGCACTCACTCACGTACATACACAGCACAGCGCACACGCACATACATATGCGCGCATACACACACACACACACGTGCGCGAGCGCGCGCCTGAACATGCACAAACACAGACACACACAGACACACACTTACTCACTCACTCACACACATACATGCATACTCTCTCTCTCTCTCTCTCTCTCTCTCTCTCTCTCTCTCTCTCTCTCTCTCTCTCTCTCTCTCTCTCTCTCTCATTCTTGTTTTCGTCCCAAGGACAGATTGGAAGAATAGGCTTGGCCCAAACTATCAATCCTTGTTAATTAAGTAAAGTTTTTCAATCTTCAGTCTTCTGTCTCGCTCTTTCCTTTCTCCCCTTTTCCTCTTCTTCTTCTTCTTCTTCTTCTTCTTCTTCTTCTTCTTCTTCTTCTTCTTCTTCTTCTTCTTCTTCTTCTTCTTCTCCTGCTTCTTCTTCTTCTTCTTCTTCTTCTTCTTCTTGTTCTTCTTCTTCTTCTTCTTCTTCTTCTTCTTCTTCTTCTTCTTCTTCTTCTTCTTCTTCTTCTTCTTCTTCTTCTTCTTCTTGTCGTTGTTTTTCTTCTTCTTCTTCTTCTTCTTCTTCTTCTTCTTCTTCTTCTTCTTCTTCTTCTTCTTCTTCTTCTTCTTCTTCTTCTTCTTCTTCTTCTTCTTCTTCTTCTTCTTCGTGTCTCTTTCTTTGCATCCAGGCATCTTGCTCTTTCAATAGTTCTTGCCATTCTTTCTTCAATCACCGTAGTGATTGGGTGTGCCAGGGGAGTAAGCAAGAGGGCAATGAACAATGATCAATGAACAACAATGAACAGATTGTTTAATGATTAGACCTTTGGCCCATATCACTGGAGGTGAGATGCAAAAACGTGACAGGAAAAACATTGTAGTTGTCATAAATAAAAAATGACATATCAATATAAGGAAAGAACTCAGATCAACAATAACTAGTTACGTCATTAACGATAACCGTCTTAACTGCAAGGATTTATGGACATAAGTGGCAACATTATTGACGATTACACTGTTCTCATTTGCAAAGAGAAGAGGTCAGCTAAAACGTGATGGCTATCTGTAAAACTTTGCTGGAATATAATATTATCTTTCTCTAAGGTCTTTATATTTAGAGCATACAAGCACAAAATGTATTTCACTTTCAGCAACAGTAAGCAGGAGGGCAGTGAGTGAGTGTGGGTGACACAATGATTAAGAAAACCAATGTCAAAGATGCCCCCCCCCCCCTTGCCCGGCCCCCCTTACCTATTATCTTCTTTACATCCTTTGGCGCCCCCCCCCCCTACTCCCTCTCCCCGCCCCTACCCCATCCCCCTTCCCTTTCAAACTTGCTTCCATCGTGCCCTCTCTTAGCCTTTTCGCCCTCCATTCACACACATCAGGCACACATACACAAAGACTAACATACACCGCGCGTGCGCACGCACGCATGCAGTCACTCACACACACACGCGCGCGCGCGCGCGCGCGCGCACGCACGCACACACTCACACACAGCGCACACGCATGCACTCACTCACGTACATACACAGCACAGCGCACACGCACATACATATGCGCGCATACACCACACACACACGTGCGCGAGCGCGCGCCTGAACATGCACAAACACAGACACACACACACACTCTTACTCACTCACTCACACACATACATGCATACTCTCTCTCTCTCTCTCTCTCTCTCTCTCTCTCTCTCTTTTCTCCCCTTCTCTCCCTCTTTCTATCTCTCTAACCCACCCACCCACCCTCTCTTGCGCCCCCCCCCCCCCCCCCTTTCCTAATTACTTAAGGAGAAAATCAATACGGACAGGAATCTAGGAGTGATCGGGGAGTTCCCGTGCAGCCCACGTTGTGAAATGGGCTGACGGCTTTTTCTGCTTTCCCACTTGCCAATGTAACACCACCACCCCCATCACATAAGCCACTTTCTCGCTTCGTCCTCCACGATCACCCAAAACGTGGCTGATCCTAGCATGATTGTATCGTAGCGTACTGTGCTCGGGCGTAACGTAGTAACAGCGTGGTGGGGTCTTGGTAGGAGCGTGGAGAGTGTGGTTAGGCTGCGTTCTCGCTACGCGCATTTTGAACATGCTCAAGACAAACGTAGCGAGGACGTGGTGAAAAAAAGGAAGCGTGGTGGAATCGTAGTGAGAACGGGGACAACGTAGTGGCAGCGTGGTGAGTGAGTGGACAGCCGAAATAGTGGCAGAGTCCTGAGAACTTGGCGGTAGCGTAGGGCCCAAGTCAAGAGCGTGGACATAATCACTTTTGCTCAGCTGCGGATCTCCGCTCCTCAAATTGTAGCAAGGTCGTGGTTGTAGTCACACTTGAGGAGGATGTCCATGACCTCGTCACGTTGCCTAAAAAATTAGCGCCCAGTGAGGACGTACTGGAGTCTTCATCATGTGCAACCGGAACCTAAGAGAATCAGAGTCAATATCACTCTCTATTTACTGAAACTGGAAAGGCTCGTCCTTCCTTGTCGTTTGCGTTATATCACACTACGCTCCAGAGCATCGTCATCTCCATCATTATATCGTCTTCATTGTCATTCTCATCGACTGTGTCTTACACAGCTGTTTGGGGAGGAATAGGGGAAGACGGGGTAAAAAGCGCATGGGCGGGTAAGAAGCCCACCCCAATTATCTCATGAAATAAAGAACATTTCAGTTAAATTTGCCCATGAGACGAATGCTAGACATTAACGCTCGTCTCATGGGCAAAATGAGACTGAAATTTGCTTCATTTCATGAGATAATTGGGGTGGGCTTCTTACCCGCCCATGCGCTTTTTACCCCGTCTTCCCCTATTTAGTTAATCCATCATTTCATATATTTTTCAAGCCAACTTTAGTTTACCATAAGTAACTTTTCATAAATAACAGTCAGGAATATGCTGTAGTATGTGGCTCAATTAGTTGTATTCAGTGGAAATTGCTAGATTTTCACTCATGGGCGATTTTGTTTATATTTGCGATACTAAGTGAATTATTTAAGAATATTTTCTACTAAATATGTTTCGTGATACTGCTCAACAAAGAAAGTTTTTTTACAATTAATCTGATGGAAGAAATATGTTTAGAATATCATTTAGAACACATACAGCCAAAATATTTTTCAGGGATATGCTTAGTGCAATTGTTTTTATCTAAGATTTTTAGATTCAGTCTTTTAACTAAAAACCTTGTGTGCGACGGAGCAGCTGTACTTAACTTGACAACATTCTGTGGCCTTTTTTTTAATGTCCTGTCGCTCCAGGCCCTCTCACTGCGGTGTCGGTATTGTAAATCCAATGTGCATTTTCTACCAAAAGGGATTGGTAGGTCTTTGCAGACCTTTCCCAAAACCCGCTGTCCCCAATTCCTTTTGGCCAAGAGGGTGGGGTGTACCCTGGGCAAGGCATCTCCACTATAAACAAATTCTAGCCAAGACATCCAGATTAGCGGTTGTTCTTTCTGGAGGTCATGGTCGGAAACGACAGACTGTCATACATCCCTCCCCAATGTGAAGAGCTTGGAATGGAGAGAACGTGGAAAAAAACACCCTATTATTCCTGGTATACAAGGATTTCCTTTTTTTGAATTTTACTAGAAAAGGATTTTTTTCTTCAAATTTCTCAAACAAGATCTTTGTGTGTCTACTGTATTTTTCAAACTCTTTAAAATAAGCATTTGTATCAGTTGTGGAAAAAGGAAAAAAAAATACCTTAAAAAAATCAAATTTTTCTTCAGCTCCAGGGGGACATTACCCCTAGACCCAGACCTTTTAGGGTTTTCTTTCATTTTGTGTACTTGCACCCATGTATTATTATTGTTTATTTATTGTATATGCATTGTATATTTCAGGCATCAGAATTGTCAGAGGATCAGAGGATTTCAGAGGATTAAGAATTTCTGACAGAGGATTGGCCTCTCTTGTCAGAGGTTTTTCCTTTTTATGGAGTGTTATCCTTTGTGTTAAATAGCATTTTGATGTATCACTATACTAGCGCAACTCCGAGTACCGGTAACGCCTAGTACCGGTAACGCCTAGTAACGGTAACGCCAAGTACTGGTAACGCTGAGTACAGCAAATTTGAAGCGATTCGGTTAAGAAACGGTAGCGGAGTTATAAGGCCCCGTTTCCCGTTGGCGCTGCTCTGAGAGTGACGCGCTATCCCGATTCTCTTCAAATTTGCTGCCAGGCTTTGCCCCGGCCACAGCAAGCCTGACAGCAAATTTGAAACGATTCGGTTAAGAAATGGCGGAGTTATAAGGCCCCATTTCCCATTGGCACTGCTCTGAGATTGACACGCTCTCCCGATTCTCTTCAAATTTGCTGCCAGGCTTTGCCCCGACCACAGCAAGCCTGACAGCAAAGTGGAAGCGATTCGGTCGAAAAACGGCGGAGGTATAAGGCCCGTTTTGTGTTTCAGACAGACAGACAGACAGACACACACTTGCCTTTTTATTATATGACTAAAGATCCCACGTTGCACACCTGACAGATTGTTAAAAGTCGAGTAACCAAGTAAAGACATTATGCATTGAACATGTAGCCTACATAATCAGTACATCTCATAGCCCTACAAGAGACAGAGACAGAGAGAGAGAGAGGAACAGAGAGAGAGAGAGAGAGAGAGAGAGAGACAGACAGACAGACAGACAGACAGACAGACAATGACACAGAGAGAGAGAGAGAGACAGACAGAGAGACATAGACAGAGAGCAAAGAGGACAACTGCTGTTCCGGTTGGATGAATGAAAATTTGTTTAACGTCCTCCGCCCCGGAGCAGGCACAGAGAGAGACAGACAGAGAGAGAGAGAGAGAGAGAGAGAGAGAGAGAGAGACAGACAGACAGACAGAGAGAAAGAGACACATAGACATACAGAGACAGAGAGAGAGAGACAGAGAGAGAGAGACAAGACAGACAGACAGAGACAGAGAGAGAGAGAGAGACAGACAGAGAGAGACCTAGGCCCTACAGACAAAGACAGAGAGAGAGAGAGGGAGGGGGAGACAGAGACAGAAAGCGAGAGAGAGACACAGACAGACAAACATACAGAGAGAGAGACAGACAGAAAAAGACAGAGACAGAGAGACATACAGACAAAGACAGAGAGAGAGAGGGGGGGGGGGAGGGAGCATGATTGAAAGTGTGCAATAGGAAGTAGACTAAGCGCCACGATGCGTTCCGAGTCCAGTATGTATGTCGCTGGTCTAACTTCACATTGTCTAACCTGCTGCTGCCCGCGCGAGCTCTACATCACCAACGTCACTGATTTGGAAGAGAGAGAGAGAGAATAGCGCGATAGTATACTTCGCTACAGTAAATCCTCGCTGAAGTAATGTCCACTGTGCAACCGTTTTCTTGCTGGGGGGCAGTTGTTTTTGTGTATAATGTTGAAATTAGCGTGCATTTGGGGTCACGCAAATGTAAATCGGGTCATAGCGCGCGCATTTATGAACGGATCCTGTTGAAATTTGGTACCAAGATAGACACTATCCCTGGTTATGCACGTTGGAAATTGCGAGTGAATGTCGGGTCTCGTTTCGCCGCAGTTTGTGAAAAGGTGAAGCGGCGTATATCGCGCGCGTTTATAAATCGAATCGCTTCCGGTTTGGCACACAGATAGTCACCATCCCCGGTCATCTACCTTCCAAATTCGAAGGCAATCCGTCCAGAAATACTGGAAATACAGGCGCCGAGAGGCCGGTGGATACGCGTTTCGCGCATTTGCCAAACCGTGCAAATGACACGGCCGCCTCGGTTGCCGTTGCCATCGCCCAGTTAGGGTTCATAGCAAATTTGAAGCGATTCGGTCAACACACACACACACACACACACACACACACGCACACACACGCACGCACACACACACACACACACACACACACACACACACACACACACACACACACACACACACACACCCCCGCGCGGACAGTTGGCTTTTTATTATATGATTAAGCCATTTTGGTCATGTTGGGAACTGATTTCAGTGTTGTCCCTCTATAGTCTGGGGCCTTGATAACCCTTTTACCGCAATTTTCAGAGGATTGAACTTCAGACTACTCTGATGCCTGATGTTCTTGCCTGTTTCAGGATTTCGAGACTCCCTTCCTGGGCGCGGTGAAGACCATGCTGGGGGACCGCTACACGGACAACATGGACTCCATCTACCGCATCACCATCAGTTACCTCCTCAACCTCCTGGTCAAGAAGCAACAGGAGCCCATCCAGCAGCAGGCTGCATCATGATGACTCCGCCATGCTGTCCTCCTCCCCTTCGTCGTCGTCGTCTTCTTCTTCTTGGCACCCTCCCAAATCCTGACTATTGCTCTCTCTTTTCTGACTTGGATCGTTTCTCCAAGATCTCTTCTGGCTGGGCATGGGATGGTTTCTCCATGATATATTTTCTGGCTAGGATGTTTTTTACAGGAACTGTTCTGTTCTGGCTGGGATGGTTTCTCCATGATATGTTCTGGCTGGGATGGTTTCTCCATGATCTGTTCTGGCTGGGATGATTTCTTCAGGATGTGTTCTGGCTGGGATGGTTTCTTTAGTGTCTGTTCTGGCTGGGATGGTTTCTCCAGGATCTGTTCTGGCTGGGATGGTTTCTCCAGGATCTGTTCTGGCTGGGATAGTTTCTCCAGGATCTGTTCTGGCTGGGATGGTTTCTCCAGGATCTGTTCTGGCTGGGATGGTTTCTTCAGTGTCTGTTCTGGCTGGGATGGTTTCTCCAGGATCTGTTCTGGCTGGGATGGTTTCTCCAGGATCTGTTCTGGCTGGGATAGTTTCTTCAGTGTCTGTTCTGGCTGGGATGGTTTCTCCAGGATCTGTTCTGGCTGGGATAGTTTCTTCCGTGTCTGTTCTGGCTGGAATGGTTTCTCCAGGATCTGTTCTGGCTGGGATAGTTTCTCCAGGATCTGTTCTGGCTGGGATGGTTTCTCCAGGATCTGTTCTGGCTGGGATGGTTTCTCCAGGATCTGTTCTGGCTGGGATGGTTTCTCCAGGATCTGTTCTGGCTGGGATAGTTTCTTCAGTGTCTGTTCTGGCTGGGATGGTTTCTCCAGGATCTGTTCTGGCTGGGATGGTTTCTCCAGGATCTGTTCTGGCTGGGATGGTTTCTCCAGGATCTGTTCTGGCTGGGATGGTTTCTCCAGGATCTGTTCTGGCTGGCTCCAGGATATGGTTTCTCCAGGATCAGGATGTTTCTGTTCTGGCTGGGATGGTTTCTCCAGGATCTGTTCTGGCCGGGATGGTTTCTCCAGGATCTGTTCTGGCTGGGATAGTTTCTTCAGTGTCTGTTCTGGCTGGGATGGTTTCTCCAGGATCTGTTCTGGCTGGGATGGTTTCTCCAGGATCTTTTCTGGCTGGGATAGTTTCTCAAGGATGTGTTCTGGCTGGGATAGTTTCTCCAGGATCGTTTTGTGGCTGGGATGTTTTCTCCATGGTCTGTTCTGGCTTGGATGGTTTCTACAGCATCAGTTCTGGCTGGGGTAGTTTCTACATGATCTGTTTTGGCTGGGATGGTTTCTACATGATCTGTTCTGGTTGGGATCTGTTCTGGCTGGGTTAGTTTCCACAGGATCTGTTCTGGCTGGGATGGTTTCTCCAGGATCCGTTCTGGTTGGGATGTTTTCTCCAGGATGGATCTCCTTGGTCGCGTCTTCAGTTCTGCATGCCTAGCTGTCACCAAGCATCGCTTCGTCTTATGCATGATTCTGATGAGCTGGTGGGAACCGTCTTGCTGGGTGGATGGTTAGTTGGATTGGAGAAAGAGAGTGGGGTGGGATGTCGAATGGACATGAACGTTGGTGAACACATTCTTATTCTGATATAAAAGCTCAGCATCGTTTCATTTTATGAAGAAGTGGTGGAGCACTTTATGGTTTTTTTCCTTGTAATTTTGTTTTTATAGAGCAAACCGTGTATTTTAGTGTTTTATTGTGCGGGATGGAAATGAGAAAGGAAATGCTTTCTCCTTGTCATTGACTGATTCAGGAAGTCTGTTTCATGTTTTTGTTCGCACGCGGACAACGCTGGGGGTTTTGTGTGACTGAACAGCTTTTTGTTTCTCCAAATAAAAACGTTATTGAGACGGGTTCTCAACTAAACCCCCAATAGAATTACTCAAATGCGCCAGTTTGGTTTTTTCGCTACGAAATTTGACTGTTTTTAAGTCAAAGTAGTGTACAGAGCTGTACAGATCTCTAGATTGGATTTTAAAATGTTCTCTTTTTTTAACGAATTTAACTGTTAGTTTGGTGTTGTTCTTTTATTATTTCCAGATATTGAAAATCACCAAAATATGAACGTTTTTCACTCTGTCTGCGTTGTCAACAGTCACCTGCGTTATGATCTTTCTTTCTGGTGGCTTGTGGAACGGCTTTTTTAAAACGTATTGTTTGTTGGTTTAAACAATCATTCGGAATTGTATTGTTTGTTGATAGTGGTTGTCGGTAAATCCAGTATGCTTTATATAGGTGAAATGCACTTATTTCCCATCACATTCTATTGTTTATTTTGTCTTCATTATACTCCTTTGCAGTTCCTTCTTTGTTTGTTGTTGTTTGTTTTTTCAATGTGTAACTTATGGGTTTGCTATATATGTCTTGTAGACCTTGAACCATATTCATTGTAATACTACCTTTATCTGAAGAGCGCTCGAAGCAAAGATTGTGATAGAATTGTATCCAAAGGGTATTTGTACCGTTGTATTAACGTTTTGTGTTCTGCCACCACGAGTTAGGCCTATCGGGCCATCTCTTTTGTTTTATTGGACTTCTTTGGGGAAATGATCCCCTGTTCTTTTATTTTCCTAGTGTGATGTTGTGATTGCCTGGGCAATTTGCTTCTTTTTTTTCTTTTTTTCTTTCGTAGGATTTCCGATATGCTATGGCTCGTTTGATAGCAATTCTTGGTGTGCATGGGTTTGTTGTTTTTTTGCTGTGTTGTTTTAATATCTAATTTGTTTAATTAAGCGTTTTGTTCCATGACATCCTGCTATCGCTCTTTCCTAACCTTCCTTTCAATAATACTGTCAATAAAACCAGGATTTTTTTTATCCCTTTAATACAAAATATTCTGGCAATATTTATCAATAATTTCCCTTTGAAAATGACGGACTCTGTTAATACAAGTATTCAGGCAATATTTATTTTTTTATTTTTTTATTTGCTATAGCGCTTGCCCGTAAAGCTCTAATCGCTTGATTCCATTTTCCAATTTCCATTTGAAAATGACGTAGAATGTATTCGAAAACATTTTGGCAGGAAAGTAATTGTTGGACTAATGAATGCTCATTCAGTATTCTACCTCTTTGTTTTAGAGATATAATGTTTAAGATTATGAAAAAAAACCCACCATAACAATGATATACGTTCAGTTTTAGAGATATAATGTTTACAAGTTTTTAAAACAAACAAACATGCATATGTTCAGTTTCTTTTCATTACTAGTATAAGCACATAATCAGACCAGATAATGAATGGGTACTTCAAAAGTAGTTGATCTCATTGGTATTTTGACAGAAGCGTAATGTACGAAACAGTGGTATATTGGAAATAGATCATTAATATTGTAGATAATATACATGCATCTTTGTTTTATGTGGCTGTGTGTTTGATTACACGATTTAGATGCGGGTGTATCGTTGCATGACTGTTGAAGGGGTCACAGATAAGAGAAGACGGTGTATGTGGGTACAGATAATCCAAAATCCAATGTGCATACAATAATATATTTGTAGATTTTTTTAAAAATTAATCGATTGTTTTTTGTGTGTTTTTTGTTGTGTGTTTTTGTGTTGGTCATTTAGATTTTTCGTGTTGTTGTTGTTGTTGTTGTTTTGTTTCCATGCTCTTTAATTATGTTACCGGTTTTCAGCCCTGCATCTTGCCATTATCACACCCGAAAATGTGTGCTTCTAATCTTGAATTTGAACGTCCTGCAAAGGAAAGATAAACGTGCTATATGCTTAAGGACCTATGCCAAGGAAGATGAAATTACAAGGCAGATAATAGGCAATTCGTCTCATTTCTTTTTGGTCATTATCTCAATGTTTGCGCATAATCCTATAGAGTGATTTAGTATATATAAAGTATACTATCCCTTCTTACCTTTCCCCATCTGCTAGGTAAGCATACACATTATTGTGAACAGAAATGTTCAAATGTTAAAAGTATTATTAAGATGTTATTCACCAGCCTGTGAAGCGTGGAGGGGGGGGGGGGGAGGGGCACGCACGTGTGTGTGTGTGTGTGTGTGTGTGTGTGTGTGTGTGTGTGTGTGCGTGCGTGCGTGCGCGCGCGCGCGCGCGTGTGTGTGTGCGTATGTGGAAATGTGTGTGTATGAAGTGCCCACAATACAATGTTAGTTTCTCGATTGAGCTTCATAGTTGAAGGGAAATAACTCATGGATTTTGTTCACGTCTAGAAGTGAAGTTCTCTCCCTTGCATTGCTTGTTGGCTGTTACAATGCAATAATAAATTACGGGCCAACCTAACCTAATAAGTATGTTTTGTTTTATGTCTGCATATCTGCCTTTTCTGTTTACAACACAATATTTTAAAAAAGGCAAGTAAAACAATTTACCAATGTTTGATGCATTTTGTTTCTGAATGCTCTCTCAGAAACAACAGTTGACAACTGATTTAACCCCTTGATTGTCGGAGAGGGGAAAAAAATCGTTTTAAAAATCGTGACATAAAAAAAGAGAACTGAGCCAATCTGGCAAAATGGTCTATGGATATAACAGTTATTCTCTTTATCTAATGACGTCATCAGTGACATCATCAAGCATGTACGTGATACGTTACATGGAGGCAAGGGGGTAAGAATATCCAATTCGGCAGAACAGAGTTTGAAGAGAGTGTCCATCACGATCGTCTGGCGACCGTTGCAGCTGTCAAAACCATCTTGGTGCAAAAACATTTTCCACATCTTAATTGGGATCAACGTCCGCCTTGGTGGATATTTTGCTTTGCCAAACGGTTTTGGCCCGTGGAGAATGATGGAAATTTGCGACATTAGTTTTATGTTACATTAGTCTATCTCATGACATCATTTGACATTTTTGTGATGTCGCCTTACTCTCCATGTTGCTAGATTTATTGAGTGCCCCTCGCGCATCTCTGCATTTGGTAAGGGCATTTCGCCTTTCCATTGACTTTCCTTTTTTTGTTTTTATCCTTCTCGCCTTTCCATTGACTTCTCTTTGTATCCTTTTCGCCTTTCCATTGACTCCTCTTTGTATCCTTTTCGCCTTTCCATTGACTCCTCTTTGTATCCTTTTCGCCTTTCCATTGACTCCTCTTTGCATTCTTTTCGCCTTTCCATTGACTCCTCTTTGCATTATTGACTCCTCTTTGTATCCTTTTCGCCTTTCCATTGACTCCTCTTTGTATCCTTTTCGCCTTTCCATTTTCGCCTTTCCATTGACTCCTCTTTGCATTCTTTTGCCTTTCCATTGACTCCTCTTTGCATTCTTTTCGCCTTTCCATTGACTCCTCTTTGTATCCTTTTCGCCTTTCCATTGACTCCTCTTTGTATCCTTTTCGCCTTTCCATTGACTCCTCTTTGTATCCTTTTCGCCTTTCCATTGACTCCTCTTTGTATCCTTTTCGCCTTTCCATTGACTCCTCTTTGTATCCTTTTCGCCTTTCCATTGACTCCTCTTTGTATCCTTTTCGCCTTTCCATTGACTCCTCTTTGTATCCTTTTCGCCTTTCCATTGACTCCTCTTTGTAGGCCCCTCGCCTTTTCGCCTTTCCATTGACTCCTCTTTGTAGCCTTTCCATTGACTCCTCTTTGTATCCTTTTCGCCTTTCCATTGACTCCTCTTTGTAGGCCTTTCCATTGACTCCTCTTTGTAGGCCCCTATCCTTTTCGCCTTTCCATTGACTCCTCTTTGTATCCTTCTCGCCTTTCCAGACTCCTCTTTGTAATCCTTTTCGCCTTTCCATTGACTCCTCTTTGTATAGGCCCCTATCCTTTTCGCCTTTCCATTGACTCCTCTTTGTATCCTTCTCGCCTTTCCATTGACTCCTCTTTGTAGGCCCCTATCCCTTTCGCCTTTCCATTGACTCCTCTTTGTATCCTTCTCGCCTTTCCATTGACTCCTCTTTGTAGGCCCCTATCCTTTTCGCCTTTCCATTGACTCCTCTTTGTAGGCCCCTATCCCTTTCGCCTTTCCATTGACTCCTCTTTGTAGGCCCCTATCCCTTTCGCCTTTCCATTGACTCCTCTTTGTAGGCCCCTATATCCCTTTCGCCTTTCCATTGACTCCTCTTTGCCCCTATCCTTTTCGCCTTTCCATTGACTCCTCTTTGTTCTTTTCGCCTTTCCATTGACTCCTCTTTGTATCATTGACTCCTCTTTGTAGGCCCCTATCCTTTTCGCATTTCCAAGTAAAACCTTTAGTCAATAATATAACAAAAGAGGGACCAGCAATGCGGTGATATTGAAAGTCAGTTACAGTGTGCCGTTCTTTTGTTCTTCCTTTGTATCATTCTGTGCTTGATTATTGTTAGGGGAAGACGGGGTAAAAAGCGCATGGGCGGGTAAGAAGCCCACCCCAATTATCTCATGAAATAAAGAACATTTCAGTCAAATTTGCCCATGAGACGAATGCTAGACATTAACGCTCGTCTCATGGGCAAAATGAGACTGAAATTTGCTTCATTTCATGAGATAATTGGGGTGGGCTTCTTACCCGCCCATGCGCTTTTTACCCCGTCTTCCCCTACCAACCGTGATCGTAGAGAGCGGATTGGTAATGTTTTCACTCGTGTCTGAGGTGGTGTTTGTATGTTTGTATGTATCCTCTCTAGCGTTTGAACGGATGGACTTAGGATGCTCAAATTTTGCATGCCGGTATAGGTAGTAGGAAGATCTAGGCCAAGTTCGATAATGAAGGTTATGGGTCAAAGGTCAAGGTCACTGGAGCCGAATAACGCTGCCGCGCGGTTGGTGATTTCGCGTCTTAACGCTCTAGTTATTAGTTTGTTTTTGCTCGTATGTGTTGATATTTACAGTTTGACTGTTGTTAACCCTTCGTTGTATTCGCACGGGCAAAAACAAAAAGAAGTAATTTATTTGCCTGTTTGCTGTAAATCACAATAATTCGTTCTCTCTCTCTCTCTCTCTCTCTCTCTCTCTCTCTCTCTCTCTCTCTCTCTCTCTCTCTCTCTCTCTCTCTCTCTCTCTCTCTCTCTCTCTCTCTCTCTCTCTCTCTCTCTCTCTCTCTCTCTCTCTCTCTCTGAGGGGTATATGGCCACCATGCTGCATGTATCATGCACTATTTGTGCTTGTTGCACTGGGAATAAGTTTGCTCGTTTTCTTTTTTGGTTGTTTGTTTTGTCTCTCAGTTTGTTTGTTCATTTTAATTTCTTTGCATATGCGTTGTGTTAAGTGTGGAAGGCTTGCTGAAGTGTGTATGCTCTTGCTATATTAAAATATGTATTATTTTATGTATATTCTTGTAGATTTCTTGTAATGTTTGATTGCTTCGTAAATATTATTGTTCACTTGTTTTTGTCGAGGACATGGTGAAAAACGTATTGTTGCTTATCCATTTTCATTTCAATTCAATTCAATTCTCTCTCTCTCTCTCTCTCTCTCTCTCTCTCTCTCTCTCTCTCTCTCTCTCTCTCTCTCTCTCTCTCTCTCTCTCTCTCTCTCTCTCTCTCTCTCTCTCTCTCTCTCTCTCTCTCTCTGTGTGTTTGTATGTGTGTGTGTGTGTGCGTGTGCGTGTGGTTTATTTAGTGACATAATTTGCTGTAAATATGCTTTGACGCCTGTGTAGCATGCTTAGATGTGTACGCACAAAAGTCAACTTTCTGAGCAGTTTGTAAACATTCGTACATAGTGATTTTTATTTTCAAGATCGTGCATGCACGCTTACTCGCACGCATACGCAACTCACGCACACGCACTATCCTTTTGCTCTCACACGCCTAACTTTCCAAAATGTGCAACCATTCATGCAAGCGCACCTACATTTAAGAGAAACATCAGATGATGTGAATATAAATACAATTCTGATTTGCGCAGGTGATGGAGAGAAAGCCTTTGTAATTTTGATGCGCATGTTAGTATTTTGTTCTTTCATTACATATTTTATTATATATATGATTGTGTGACTCTGTGATATCCTAATATCATTAGTATGTGTGTGTGTGTGTGCGTGCGTGTGCGCGTGTGTCTATGCGTGTGTGTGTGTGTGTGTGTGTGTGTGTGTGTGTCTATGCATGTGTGTGTGTGTGTGTGTGTGTGTGTGTGTGTGTGTGTGTGTGTACTCGACTGTAGGTGTGTGGTTTGTGTAATGTTAAAGACATTAACATTATATTGAAGTAGGTATATCATTGTACATATCTTATTTTGGTCTGTTGTTTCAATTTATCTGACTAAATTTAAAAGTGTTGTGGTTTAGGTATTGTGATTTTTTAATGTGTTGTTATGTCATAAACAACACGATTTTTTTTCGGATTTCCTTTTTCTTTCTGAATCTTGCAAATTGCATGACTGGGACTGGGACCGTTTTTTTTTTTAAATCTGAAAACCTTTTTTGTTTGTTTCTACCTATATTGTGTGTAATTATCTTAATAAAGTTATGTTTTGCAACAATTTGTTTTCTTACTTTAATAGTCAGTTGATTTATTCATTTATTGAGGTATTTATTTATCCATTAAAAAAAAAAGAAGTTTAACCGATCAAATAAATGATAGCTTATTTATTTTATTTTATCTATTTTTTGGCTGTACTATTTCTGGCTGGCTATATTTTCTTTTTTTCTCCATTCATTTTATCCGTTGTATTTATTTTCTCTTGGCTACGCTGTTCTTTGGGCCATTTATTTGTCGCTCGGCTTCATGTTTATCTTTTAAAAAAATAAGTGTGAGATAAACTGCACCGTTTTTATTTTAATTTTGTTTGTGGTTGGTCGTTCTGTTCGTTTTTGGATTGGGAAATAATAATAATAATTAATGTTATAATACATTCATGATTAAACACAGAAGCAGGAATCATTAATTGTTCTTTCTTGCCTGATTGTTGGTTTATTTTGATCATCTTTATCTGTTGGTTGGTTGCTTCGTCTATCAGTCTGTCTGTCTGTCTGTCTTTTTCATCAGTCGGTCAGTCTGTCTGTCTGTCGTTTTCATTCTTTCTCTCTTTCTGTCTGTGTGTGTGTGCGTGCCTGTGCGCGCGTGCATGCGCACGTGCGCGCGCGTGTTTGCATGTCTGTGTGTGTGTATGTGTTACGCCCAATCCATGCAATTGCCCATTTCATGAATGGCCAAAATGGTTTGCCCAGTTCGTGAAATAGCCAATTTCTAACTTCGAATTTAGAAAAGCAATATGAATGAAAAATAGTTTTTGTTCATTAGCACACACAGATCAAGAACTGGTTCAAACGAATGAGAAATTTCAACTGTAGATGAGTTAAAATTATTTTATTCAGACTTTAATTTGATGAAACGTTTGATTCAACATGTGGCTCAGGCATGCCCCAGTTTAGCATCTGGTCGAGTTGGAGGGCAGGATAGGGGTGCACATACAATGTAGAAAAGTGTGATACCATTGAATCAATCTTAATCAATACCTGCGTGAATGGGGATTCAAAAATGTGATATACTTTGTGCATTTATCGGATTGGGCTTAACATATGTGTGTGTGTGTGTGTGTGTGTGTGTGTGTGTGTGTGCGTGCGTGCGTGTGTGCGTGCGTGCGTGTGCGCGCGTGTGCGTATGCGTGTGCGTGTGTGCGTGCGTGCGTGCGTGCGTGCGTGCGTGTGTGTGTGTTTTAAGGGGAGGGAACTTTTCGAAAAGTTCTCGCCAGTTAAAGATAACTGCATTATTCCTCGTTGAACAAAACTGGCATTCTCTGAGCTGCATACCGCTCAACACTAGCTAAGAATCAAAATAGTAAATGCGATGTAAAATAAAAGATGAGCAATTTGTTCGAGAGATAAAAAAGGCAGATGGTTTTCTTTGTCCATTACGCAATCCAGAGACAAGCCACGTGTGAACTTTGCATAGCAAATTAGCAGATAAAGAGCACAGAACCAAGGGCACTCCCAGTCCCAAATCACCCAGAAACAGGACATGGGAGGAACAAATCAACCTTCAGAATCCGCGTGAAACTGACAGAAAATGGAAAGTCAGCAGCTAGTGTGGCCTACGCAACATGTCCCCGTGCTGCCAGTCCTGTTCAGCACACCAGCATACATACATGCATACATACATACATACATACATACATACATACATACATACATACATACATACATACATACATACATACATACATACATACATACATACATACATACATACATACATACATACATACATGCATACATACATACATACATACATACATACATACATGCATACATACATACATACATACATACATACATACATACATACATACATACATACATACATACATACATACATACATACATACATACATACATACATACATACATACATACATACATACATACATACTCACATACATATATATAATTACTTTTATTGCAAACACAGCTGCTCCGTTGCACACAACGTTGAGCTGTTTAGTTCATAAGACTGAATATAGAAATCTTAGATAAAAAAAAAATACACTAAGCATTTCTTCCTAAAAATAATATTCTGGCTGTATGTTCTCCGTAGTATTTTTAATATATTTTTTCCCATCAGATTTAAGGTAAAAAATTGTTTTTGTTGAACAGTACCATGCAACTTATTTAGTAGAAAATGTTCTTTAATAATACACTTATTATATAGCAAGCATAAATAAAATTGCTCATGAGTGAAAATCTATCAATGTTCCCTAAATATAAGTCATTTTTCTACATACTACAACATATTCTTGACTGTTATTTATGAAACGCTGCCTGAAAGTTGGCTTGGAAAAAAACCGTGGAAATATAGACGAACTAAAAGTACCTTCCCGAACAGCAGTGCAAACTTTGTAAAAGAAAAACCTACTTATTTTGCAACATTGTCCAGGAATGTTTTACAACTGAAATAATAATAATAACACCGAAACAGGAACACTGAAGTTTGTAACCCTTTCACCGCCAATGTCGCATTTTTACACCGCAATGATTTAACACCCAATGTCACCCATGTACCCAGTGTAGAGTGGCACAGTGGTAACGCGTTCGCTTCGTGTCAAGTAAACCGAATTTCACAGAGATGCCTCTGTGACTATAAAGTACCTAATACCTAATAATACCTGAAAGGCATCAAACCAGGGTGTGTTATATAAAGACCATATTTTTCTTAATTTTGGGAGGTAAGGACAGGCCTTACTTTTTAAATATGTCACAGAGGAACCCCTAATATTGCAGATGATTTGTTTTTCTCTTAATGGAAACTTTTGCTGGAAAATGGCTGGCGGCGAAAGGGTTAACTTCAGCCACGAGGTTCAGATGACGTTGCATTTCTGGACAGACTGTGTTGACGAGGACAGTGACCACGGATGAACGTCAGACGAGCAAAAGCAAATCGGGCGGAGCGACGTGAAGACACAGCCGCTCTCGTCGCCATGGTCTGACATATACATATACTACTCACAAAACGTGGGGAATATTGACTTTGCAATATCACCATGTACGTGTTCGATAACCAGACCATAAGTTTCATTTCAAGCGAAAATGATAGTTCAACATTTTATCTTGGATGTAAAATCGAAGACAAAAGTCAATGTGAAAATGTCACGTGACTACCAGAGGCGATCAACATCAGTGGGTGTTTTTTTCTTATTTGAAATCACAAAACACCTTTACACAGTTGACAGATTGTTGGGCCACTGTTGGGTTAAATGGTTTTCATTTACCCAAAACGCACATTTTGCTACCAGTATTTCAAGGCAATGCTTTCTCATGCTCTGGAACCGTCTCCTGAAGATTTTCTTGAGCATTAATGTTTGTTCCCGGTGTCTCTAGATCCTCTTACGACTCTTACGATTGGTGCAAGCTGAAATTGAAAAACGCCGGCATTGGGCAGATTTTAACCTCCAAAATGACAATTCGCGTCTCCACTGAGCACAGTTTGTACAAGATCACCTTCACATCCATGAAACCCAGACCTTCCCACGGTCTACAAGGTCCCCTGACCATTTTCAATCAAATATTTCGCTATGCCTGGCAGGAAACCGTGGTCCAACACATTTTCAACTGTTTTATGACTATTTGTGTGACTTTGGGGACATTGCACCTTTTGATGTCTTCTATGGCAATCACGTGATGTTTCAAAATTAATTTTAGTCTTCGATTTTATGTTCACGGAATAACATATTTTTGTTTCAAATTGAATAGAACTTATCATTTTGTTATTCAACCCATGGTGATTTATAAAACACAATATCCCCTACTTTTTGTGAGCAGTGTACATACATACATACATACATACAGACAGACATACATACATGCATACATACATACATATACACACATACATACATACATACATACGTATACATACTTACACACATACATACATACATACATACATACATACATACATACATACATACATACATACATAACATACATACATACATACATATATGCATACATACATACATACATACATACAGATACATACATACATACATACACACATACATGCATACATACATACATACATACAGACAGACATACATACATACATACATATATGCATACATATATAGATACATACATACATATACACATACATACATACATACATACATACATACATACATACATACATACATACATACATACATACATACATATACACATACATATACACATACATACATACATACGTTCTAACTTACATAGGGCTTACAAACATACTTACATACACAGTTTTTCGCACACTTGTTCACGCACGTGAACATAAACACGTGCACAAATTGGCACATTCAGATGCATTTATGTGAACCGTGTGTGTGCGTGCGATGGGGTATGTGAGGCAGACAGAAAGACAGAGAGAGAGAGAGGTAGGGGGGGGGGGGGGGGGGGGGTTAGACAGGGACAGAGACATACACACAAAGAAATAAAGGGAGATAGAGAGGGAACGGAAGAGAAAGTTAACTGATTGTTGCAAAGTAGTATGAAAGACACACCAACACACGCACACTAGCACCAACACAACTCGTTAAACCACAATGATTATGCTTTATTACGCCCTGTACCCATACACCATCACATTCAGACATAACAAACCCCATAATTAATTCCTTCCCGTAAACATTATCATGCACATTCACAACACGTATACAATACACAGTGTTCAACCATGCCTCGTTCCTGTTGCGACATCACATACTTCCAACGACACACTATCGAACAAACGCATGCCAAACAAAATGTAACGGTGTTTTAATTAAAATAATTGTCACCATCAACCTACATGAGAACCTTTTTTCAATGTTTTAAATACAAACAATACACTCGTGTTACAGCATTGAGAGGGGTATTATGGTCATACGTATTATGAATTAGTCGGATTGTCAACGATGGTTTGTGAGTTATTTCGAGGATGGTCATTCATTTCAAATAAGTTAGGCCAACGTAAAGTTGTAGGCCTTCAAAACGTTTGCACGTACTCGCTTGCACACTTAATATGATTCCTGCGCCTAATATATGTATATATGTACATGCCGTACATAGTCAAATACACGCAGGCACACGCATACGCACATGCATACACACTCACACACACACATACACACGCACGCACGCACAAACACATACAAATACACACACACACACACATACACACACGCGCGCGCGCATGCACGCACGCACGCACGCACGCACGTACGCACGCACGCACGCACGCACGCACGCACGCACACGCACGCGCGCGCACACACACGCGCGCGCACGCACGCGCGCACGCACGCACACGCACACGCACACGCACACGCACACGCACACGCACACACACACACACACACACACAACCACACGTACGAAGCCGAAAACGTGCGCCAGACAAACAATCCTCGGTTTTTTCTGATTATGTTCTAGGCACAACTTGTAGGAGGTTGGCATAATTATTATGGTGATCATAACATCCAGACGAAGAAAGCATAATTATTACAAATGGGTTCAGGGAGTGGAGAGGACAAGCAAACACCTGAGAGAGAGAGAGAGAGAGAGAGAGAGAGAGAGAGAGAGAGAGAGAGAGAGAGAGAGAGAGAGAGAGAGAGAGAGAGAGAGAGAGAGAGAGAGAGAGAGAGAGAGAGAGAGAGAGAGAGAGAGAGAGAGAGAGAGAGAGAGAGAGAGAGAGAGAGAGAGAGAGAGAGAGAGAGAGAGAGAGAGAGAGAGAGAGAGAGAAGAGAATGAATGAATGAATAACTTTTATTTTCTGAGGATAATAGAGTAAGTATAAATACTTTTTTTCATCCAGTCCTCACAAAACAAAAAAGGAAAACAAAATCAAAGCAAATAATTCAATAAATAAGAAAGGCATGCAAAGCAAAGAAAACGAACACACATTATCATCAAAGCAGGCACATTATCAATATAAACAGACATAATAAATTCACCATTATTCATACATACTTAAGAAATGGGATGTGGAGGGACCGAAAATAAGTGAGTATCTAGGAACAAAACAAAACATGAAGTAAGAAAAATAAGAAGAATAGGAGGGGGAGGGGGAGTAAAGAAGAAAGGAATGAGAGGGGGGGGGGGGGGGGTAGAGAAAGAAATGATAGAGCGAGACAGCAAAGACATAAACGGAAAGCTGAGGGAGAAGGAGTAAAGGAAGGAGAGAGAGATGGAAGGAGGACAAACACAGAGAGAGAGAGAGAGAGAGAGAGAGAGAGAGAGAGAGAGAGAGAGAGAGAGAGAGAGAGAGAGAGAGAGAGAGAGAGAGAGAGAGAGAGAGAGAGAAGATAGGAGAGACAGACAGGTAGGCAGACAGACGAACAGACAAAAGAGTATGGATAAAGGGAATGAGAGAAAGAGGAAGGGTACATGTAAGATAAAAAAAACCCAATATATACATACTGAATTGTTTTGATAACACAATAATGGTATCAAAGTTATTATATTCACAATGAACAACGTAGCCCCTCTCTCTCCCCCCCCCCTCTCTCTCTCTCTCTCTAACCCCCCCACCCACCCCTCTCTCTCGTTGCACACAACACACACACAAACACACACACACACACACACACACACACAGATGCGCGCACACGCACGCAAACACACACACACACACGCACACGTGCATTCATACAATTCATAAACATCAATATTAAGGTTATTCAAAAGTGTCTCAAGGACATCCTTTGTACATGTGAAATATATTAAGCCACATTTTGTAAGCAGGGACTCCTCTGCTTATTAATAACTTCAAATATTCATCAAAATTAGATAGAAGTGACACTATTATTGGAACATGTTAATCATAATATTTTAATACATTTCAATACATTTCAGGGGTTAATGACAAGTTTTCATTGCTCATAAGATAATTAAAAAATGATGTTTTAAATCTTCCAAAATTTGGTTCAGCTTTTAAATAAATAGGAAGCTTATTCCATAACCAGCTACCAGAATATGAAAGGCTCGATTTAAACAGTGTTATGGAGGGCAGTGGTAGATCAATTCTATGACTGTGCCTAAACTCGTTGATTGTGAACATACCACTTATTGAAGATGGACAGTTTCCGTGTAAAATCCTATGCATTAAGATTCCTTTATTGAACAGTAGTTTGTATTTGAGCGGAAGAATATTTGAAGATGCATAGTCAGAAATAGTTAAAGTTGATTTATTTAATGTTACTCTAATGGCACGTTTATGAGCACTGACTAATGGTTTCAGCGAGTTGTCACTTGTCAAGTCCCAGAGGGTAGATGAATAGTCTATGGCAGACTGAATAAATGAATAGAAAAACATTTTCCGAGCATGAAAGCTTAGAAAGTGCTTTATTTTATTAAGCTGATAAACTTTAGAAGCAATGCTTTTTGATAGGTTATGCACATGACATGACCAATTTAAATTATGATCAATAGTTACTCCTAATAGTTTATGATTTGAAACCTCTTCTAACACTTTATTATTTATGTACAAAGGTGGTAAGATTGATTTAATATTTTGACGTTTTTGTCTAGTAGCAATCAGCATAAATTTGGTTTTTTGAGGATGTAGGGCTAGGTGATTTAGATGTGTCCATTTAACAAGTAGGTTTATGTTATCTTGCAAAATGTGGCAAACTTGAAAGGGATCTTTATGACATGTATCCATGGTTGTGTCGTCTGCAAACAGTTCTGATGATGTATTTAAGTAAATAGGCAAATCATTTATATATAAAGTGAAAAATAGTGGTCCAAGTACAGACCCTTGTGGAACACCATATTTATTAGGGAGACAGTTTGAGAGAGAGAGAGAGAGAGAGAGAGAGAGAGAGAGAGAGAGAGAGAGAGAGAGAGAGAGAGAGAGAGAGAGAGAGAGAGAGAGAGAGAGAGAGAGAGAGAGAGAGAGAGAGAGAGAGAGAGAGAGAGAGAGAGAGAGAGAGAGAGAGAGAGAGAGAGAGAGAGAAGAAAGAGAGAGAAGAAGGGGATTTACAAATGGGTTCAGGGAGTGGAGAAGACAAGCAGAACACCTGAGAGAGAGAGAGAGAGAGAGAGAGAGAGAGAGAGAGAGAGAGAGAGAGAGAGAGAGAGAGAGAGAGAGAGAGAGAGAGAGAAGAGAGCAGAGAGTGAGAGAGAGAGAGAGAGAGAGAGAGAGAGAGAGAGAGAGAGAGAGAGAGACAGAGAACTTCTGAGAGATAGAATCAACAGACAAAAGCAAAACAATGGATCCAAACAATTTCACCATACGTATGTGACTAAACTGATTTGTAACTTCCTGTCATCAACTCCTGTCTGTATCTGCCTTCCTTATATCAACTTCTGAGTCCTGTCTGCCTTACTGCTAGTCTGCCTTCATTTTGTTAGAGTCTGCCCTCCTTCCTGTTAGAGTCTGCCTACCTTCCTGTTATCAACTTCTGTCTGCCTTCCTTCCTGTTATCAACTTCTGAGTCTGCCTACCTTCCTGTTATCAACTTCTGTCTGCCTACCTTCCTGTTAGTCTGCCTAGTTATCAACTTCTGTCTGCCTTCCTTCCTGTTATCAACTTCTGTCTGCCCTCCTTCCTGTTATCAACTTCTGTCTGCCTTCCTTCCTGTCATCAACTTCTGTCTGCCTACCTTCCTGTTATCAACTTCTGTCTGCCTTCCTTCCTGTCATCAACTTCTGTCTGCCTACCTTCCTGTTATCAACTTCTGTCTGCCTTCCTTCCTGTTATCAACTTCTGTCTGCCTTCCTTCCTGTTATCAGAAGTTATCAACTTCTGTCTGCCTTTCTTCAAACTTCTGTCTGTAGTTATCAACTTCTGTCTGCTTTCCTTATCAACTTCTGTCTTCTTGTAAACTTCTGGTCCTTGTAATCCTTCCTGTTATCAACTTCTGATAGAAGTCAGCAAGCAGACAAAAGCAAAACAATGGATCCAAACAATTTCACCATACGTATGTGACTAAACTGATTTGTAACTTCCTGTCATCAACTCCTGTCTGTATCTGCCTTCCTTATATCAACTTCTGCCTGCCTTTCTTCCTGGAGTCCTGTTATCTGCCTTACTGCTAAGAAACGTTCTCTCTGTCATCAACTTTCTTCTTGTTATCAACTTCTGTCTTCTTGTTATCAACTTCAGTCTTCTTGTTATCAACTTCTACCTTCCAGTTATCAACTTCAGTCTTCTTGTTATCAACTTCAGTCTTCTTGTTATCAACTTCTGCCTTCCAGTTATCAACTTCTGTCTTCTTGTTATCAACTTCTGCCTTCCAGTTATGAACTTATGTCTGTCTTCTTGTTATTAACTTATGTCTTCCTTGCGAGGAACACGCACATGTTATACCCTTGTTTTGTTTAAATAGGTGTGTGTGCACGCATGCGTGCGTGCGTGCATGTGCGTGCGTGTGTGTGTGTGTGTGTTGTCTGTGTATGTGTGTGTGTGTGTGTGTGTGTGTGTGTGTGTGTGTGTGTGTGTGTGTGTGTGTGTGTGTGTGTGTGTGTGTGTGTGCGCGCGTGTGCGTGCGTGTGTTGGTGTGTGCTTCTTTATGTTCCAGTGTGCTTGTTTAAATCGAGAGGTGTATGATTGAATCGGGATTTTCCTCTTTTGCTTCCATACGCCTTTCCCTTCATGGTTTGTTAGTGGCTATCTATATAGCATTTAGGATTCAGTGGTGTACCTTTTAAATCACAGACAACAACAAAAATGCAAACAATTGCTTTCTTTAGGTCCACATTTCATAACGATTAAGACTCCGCTACGTCCTCACTGCGCACTAAATTTATAGAGATCGTGGCGAGGTCGTGGACATCCTCCTCAGGCCCCCATCACACATGATGAAGACCCCGCTACGTCCTCACTGCGCGATACATTTCTAGAGAACGTGGCGAGGTCGTGGACATCTTCCTCAGGCCCCCACCACACATGATGAAGACCCCGCTACGTCCTCACTGCGCGATACATTTCTAGAGAACGTGGCGAGGTCGTGGACATCCTCCTCAGGCCCCCACCACACACACACTGATTTCTAAGACCCCGCTACGTCCTCACTGCGCGATACATTTCTACAGAACGTGGCGAGGTCGTGGACATCCTCCTCAGGCCCCCACCACACATGAAGAAGACCCCGCTACGTCCTCACTGCGCGATACATTTCTACAGAACGTGGCGAGGTCGTGGACATCCTCCTCAGGCCCCCACCACACATGAAGAAGACCCCGCTACGTCCTCACTGCGCGATACATTTCTACAGAACGTGGCGAGGTCGTGGACATCTTCCTCAGGCCCCCACCACACATGATGAAGAGCCCGCTACGTCCTCACTGCGCGCCAAATTTTCTAGAGAACGTGGCGAGGTCGCGGAAACCGTCCTCAAGTGTGACTACAACCATGACCTCACTACGAACTGAGGCGTAAGAGACCCGCTGCTGAACAAATAAATTGTAGATCGAGCCTACACACTCTTGGCTCGGGCCGTACGTACGCTCTTACTACATTCTCAGTACTCTGCCGATACAATGTTTCGGTTGTCCGTTACGCTAAGCATGCTGCCACTACATTGTCCCCGTTCTCAAAACGATCCTGCCACGCTTCCTTTGCCACCACGTTTCTGTTCCGTGTGTTTAGAGGATGTTTAAAGATCCAGCAGATCACGTGTTAAAATCACGGGTTGCACGTGTGTTTCCCTCTTATAATTTGAAAGAAATCTTGTTTTGACCAGGTTTGACTCCCATACAAATGCCCCCAAATTCAAACCGAAACATCATTTGAAAGAGCAGCCTCAATTTGAAGTTGGGGACATTTGTGTGTGGGTCACAGCTACCTAGAACAAAACAAGGGACTTAATCGTGGTGGGTCAGTGTATCTTTAAGGTGATGTCTCGTTTTCGTGCATGAGGAAATTTGTATGGGAGCCACACTTGGTCAAAATAATATGTCTTACCAGCGAGAGAGGGAAACACGTGAAAACCGTGATTTTCATTCACGGACCTGGTGAGTCTTTAAAATGCGCATTGTGAGAACGCAGTCTTCCACGCTTTTCACGCTCCTGCCAAGACTCTCCACCTCGCTCTTACTACGTTACAAACGACTACGCTACGACAATGGCTGCTACGATCAGCCGCGTTCTGACTGATCGTGGACGACGTAGCGAGAATGTGGTCTATGTGTGATGGGGGTGTTCGTTGGGTCTGATAATCATTATTATTCCTGACTTCCAGTTCGAGAAAACACATTAATTACTGACAAATTAAAACAATTCTAGAGTAGCAAAGGGGGTTGCGTACCCCTCAAATTGACGCAAACAATGACGCAAGCATCTACGATTTCAGGGGCGGGGGGGTACGCGCGTACCGAACCAACGCTCAGACATTTTAGTACTCTATATAACAATATTTGTTATACTGACAAAAAACACAATACACAAAAGCATACGAACTTCAAGCTTCAACAGGCATGCAACGAGAGATTAAAAAACCCCATGCTGATTACCACTTGCGAGAGTACTGTTACAGTGATTTTGACGAGTAAACAAATTGGAATAATATATTATTAAAAAACAATCAAAAAAAAATCAACTGCACAATTATATCAAAGTATGTCACTGGGTTAATTAAATGTGTTCATTTCAACGCAGCAGTCTGCTGAAGACGAAGTGCCGTGCTACACAATTTCTGGACTAGCCACATACACGTTGTGCGCAAGATTTTAACTCCAGCAAAACTGCAAGGCAAGTCCTCAATTTCTCGAAGAAGACAAAACGTTAAGAGACCGTTCTGGAAGGAAGACTGAAAAGACGCTGAGATTTGGAGGCGGACCAAATGAATTGCCCCTTTTCAACAATTGGTATGCAAATCTGATCGATTTGGAAATTTGAGGGACTATGTATTTTGTTAATATATTCTTTGCATTTGTCTATTAAATCCGCTAAGAGTTCTATATCGGTTCCAATGTGTTTGTTTGTTGGCTTATTTAGTGCTGCAAATCATCAGTCACATTAAATAAGACAGGTTGTATTTTGCTGTCATCAAATTCTATCATTACCTTTGGTAACATTAGCAATCAAGGTTTGTCTAATTATTACCACGCGCGCGATACATTTTACTAATCACCCGATCGTAAGGCCGGGTTCACATTATGAATGAAAAATGGTGTTTTACGTCCTCTCGGTCTGGAACAGACACATATGGGACATTTGTAGATACAAAGATGGTGGGAACGATACTGGAGGTAATGCCCGGAGGCAGTGAAACACCAGTAAAGTCCCGATTTTTTTTAGCAATACAGATAAGTGTAGCAGTAACCACGCCTCGGTTAAACCTCATCGGCTATGGTACCGCCACAGAGTGTATGACGTTGACGGGTTCACATTAGACGCGTAAGTTCCGTACGGAAAACCCTAAACAAGTGGAAGAAAGAAGGATAAAAGTTTACGCATATAGGGGACATTCGGACACGTGCGCAAATCTTTTCCATTCTTTCTTTCACTTACTTAGGTTTTCCGTACGGACCTTACGCGTCTAATGTGTACCCGGCCTACTGTTGCTGCGTGTTGTGAAGATGATCGTAACTTGACAGGGGTGTATCAAATAGTGATAGAGGGGGTTCAACGACGCGGAAAAGCCCTTCCCAGAAGCTGACGAGAATGTCATAAGTCATAAGTCAATGTGAATAACATCAAAGCATAATGGGGTCCGTCCTGGAAAAATAAGATCTGAAATCACTAGTGTGGAACCTATCGTCGGTGAAATTCAAAAACCTCGTATCTCGATTTTATGTTTTTAGTTAGATACATAGTCAGCTCTCTCATTTTTCCCGCCACCTTCCAACAAAAGCTCGTATCTCTAACGACTATATATTTGGGGAAAATGAGTTTGTGTAAATAGAAGAAAAACTCGTAAGTCCCAAATTCAGATCTAGTTAAGGACAAAAACCACATATCTTCGTTCTTTTCAAGTATAAAAAAAAAGTAATTTTAACAAAATGCAGGACTAAACTCGCAATGTTTTGAACAACATTATTATTATTCATAGTTAAGCATTTCACTAGCAGACGCGCATGTAGGCGCGGATTTGTGGTAAAAGCGGTTAATTTTGTTGGTGTTTAATTTCATTTTTCTCATAACTACCAAAATTGAGATACGAGGTAAACATAAGTGATTGGGTCGACAAAAATCGTTTGAAAGTTGTGACAAAAGTGATTAGTTTCAACAAAAGTGTGGAAAGGGTCGACATAAGTGGTTTGTCGGCAAATGCGGACTCCACACACGACCCATATTGTCGTGAAATTATAAAACCTCGTATCTCAATTTTGGTAGTTTTGAGAAAAAATTAAAAAATGTTTTAAAATTAACTGCGTTGATCACAATTGATTAACTATGATGAATATGTTGTTCAAGACATAGCGAGTTTAGTCCTGCATTTCGCTAAAATTACTGTAAATGTTTTCATTTAGACTTGAAAAGAACGAAGATACGAGGTTTTTGTCCTTAACTAGATCTGAATTTTGGACATACGAGTTTTTCTTCTATTTTCACAACCTCATTTACCCCAGATATAAAGTCGTTAGAGATACGAGCTTTTGGTGAAAGGTGGCGGGGAAAATTAGAGAGCTGACTCAAAATCAAAAACAAAATAAATCGAGATACGAGTTTTTTAAATTTCACCGACAATATTGTTCGTAACTAGAAATTCTGGCATAGATTCATACTTATGAGGTACATACAATCAATGGTGTCGGTGTGGTAGCCATAGATTTTCCTTTGTATAAATGGAGGGGGCTCCAGAACTTCTGTGCGTGTCCTTATGAGTTCACGCTAATAAGACGTAAATCTCACCATCTCCGAACTTCTGTAACTTTAAAGACAACATGCAAAGCAGAAGACGATGTAATATACGTGTTTCACGCTGACTGTCAAGACTTTCTAAGGAGACATCGTTTTTGTTTGGTTGGTTGCTGTCTTTTAATCTCTCTCTATGAAACAAAAATGGACGTACTTTAAAAGAATATAATTTGTTTAACTGAGCTATGATTTAACACTTTTTCACATGTTTCACTATACGCCACAGACTAAAACGCATATGACTCACAGTTGGACATGTATAAGTCTATCGCTGGCCATTCTTTCCAAGGTAGCTGGGATCAGAGTTCTCTACGATCATATCCCAAACTGAAGGCTATTGCTCAGGACCTGTATTCACGTTGAGATAGCATGAGACTTAGCATCATGCTAACTTAGAAGCTCTTCCAAAAGTTCTAATAAATCCTATAGGACATTGGAAGAGCTTCTAAGTTAGCATCATGCTAAGTTTCATGCTATCTCAACGTGAATACAGGCCCTGGTCTCCGCGAATTAAGTGCTTCCAGCGCTATCTCACAAGTCAAGTCACAAGTCACTTGTAACCGTAACTCTTCATACAAATGCTGCAACGTTTAGGCCGCATTGTAAAAAACAAACCACAACAACCGATAGGCCTACACCGATCTCGTCACTCACTTCACATGTAACAACAAATGACACTTTCGTAAAAGAAATTCGCGAGGGGCTATAATGAATCCGTAATATAGTCGAGACACTCGAAGGCTAAGGGCACTGCAATGAAGTTTGCAAAATGAGTATTGTTCGTCAAGCACAACTCGCTTTTTTTCAAGAACCTTGTCCAGCAAAACGGATGTGTAGCACTATCGCTACGTATGGAAAGAACAAAGAACTACCCGTTGTTACCACTACTGCCCATAGAGAACAAGTGATGATGACTGTGCCAGTCTGTCAGTTTGAATTCCGACTGACTAACCCTAACCCTATTCCTAACCCGAACCCTATTCCTTACCTACGTTTAACCCTAACCCTAACCCTTCGTTGCCGTAGTGATTTAGCCCAGTAGTGTTATCGATACGTAGTGATATCCGTACTGACTTATGTTGGTAGTGGCATCGATACGTAGCGATAGCGGGATGTCCCCCAGCAAAACTAATAGTACTCCAGAGAAATAGCTTGGGTTGATTGAAATAAACTCGCAGCTTTGAGTATTGGGATAGCTAAAAGGAAGAAGGTAGTGACATTCTTCTCAGGTAAAAGTCAGGAGATGCTATCACAACAATGACTAAGAAGGCTGATAGTAACATGCAGGTTTTGCCCGAGAAGAATAACAGCACTTTCTTGCTTTTGAACCCTAGATTTCTCCACTGGAAGTCTTCTTCTTGAGAGACATTGTCACCCTTTTCAAACCACAGCTTTGACAAATAATGTACAAAAAGTTCCATTATCCAAAGAAAAAGGCAGTATTATGTGGCGATCCGAATGCTTTCCACTGTTGACGATTTTGCTACGAGGCCTCTTTGGAGTTTTCTGGGGTATCTTTGGAGTCAGATGACTTTTGCTGGTTCTCGTTGGAGGTATTGCCTTTCGGGGCCCTTTCTTTGGAGGCGATGCCTTTCGGAGCATTGTCTTTGGAGTCGGTGCATTTCGGAGCATTGTCTTTGGAGGCGGTGCCTTTCGGGGCATTGTCTTTGGAGGCGGTGCCTTTCGGAGCACTGTCTTTGGAGGCGGTGCCTTTAGGGGCGTTGTCATTCGGGGCGTTGTCTTTCGGGGTTGTACCCTTGGGGCATTTGTCCTGGACAGTGTCCTGGCTCTTTCCCTTCTTGATGGCGTCCTCGATGCCCTTGCTCATGGTCTCCAAGATGAAGGTGATGGCTATCCTGTAGATGGTCTCCATGTTATCCGTGTAGCGGTCCCCCAGCGTGATCTTCACGGCGTCCAGAAAAGGCTCCTTCATGTTCTGCAACCATAAAGAAAAACGGCAAATGTTATGAAAGGCATCACTGTCACTATGCTCAATCACAATAAACATTTCAGGGTGGGCCAGTTCCTTAAGCAGAAGCTGTTACGTCTTGTGTCCAGAAAGTAGGGCTAAACCGCCATATTGGGCAGTCACGTGATTTCTGATAGGCTTTGCTGAAGCTGTAGATCTGCCTGAAGATCCTCAACATGTTTGCACTTTTTATTGGTTTAAATGATTTTTATTTACCAAAACGCACATTAAACATGTGTTAAGCAAGCATAACGGCAACAACAAGCATAAAGCTTATACTGTGCCAACGTACTATACATGAATACTATACATGAATTTCTGAATGGCGGCTGGCAAGTACAAGACTAAACAGGCTGATTTAAACATTATCAAAGAAAAATTAATAAAGATAGGCACATTTCAAATCCTTCGTGAAATATAAATCAGAAAACCAATAAAAATAAGAAAAAATATAAATCCAAACTCTGTGATATACACAAAACACAGAAAATAAATAATAAAATATATGAATAAAATAGAAAAAGAAAACAAAATTACATTCAGAATATGAAAGAGACATGAAGATGATGGGGAATACAAAAGATAAGTATGAAGTGAATCAATTACTAATTACAATGGTCACAAAGCATCTATCAACAGAAAGAAAATCCTCTACTAATATAGGCAAATAGGCAAGTAATAGGCCTACACAAATAGGCAAGAAAGCTATTTCTAAAATCTTTTTGACTCGAAAATAAATCTGTGGACCGTTTAAAAAATAACAATGTTTATTTTGGTTGACAGATAAAAAAAAAACATGCAAAAGAATGTCTGGGTAAAGTTAGAATAGTGTTTAAGCGAGATATGTGAAACAACTGACAAGATAATAAATAGTGTTCAGCATTTTCATGGGCAACACCGCAACGACAGAGTGGACTGTTGACTAAATGACAGTTAAATGGATCATTATTCAGGTCACTTATTCCTACGCGACGCTTACAGTGTATGATTTGTTCTCTTCGATCTCCAAAATAATAGAAATTTGGCACAATAGCATCATTAGCACATAGATGTTGCTTAACTTGGCCTAAAGAAGTACTATTTTTAATCGAACCAGGTAATGAATTCCAAAGGATAGTAGTGGAAGGCACAGAAGAATTACGATAGAGTTCAGTATTAAACTTTGGAATAGACCGGTCGAGAGGCCGTCTTCTGTTATTTCGGTCTGAAACAAGTTCTGAAATAATGCCTGTTAAATAATCTGGACATAGGCCGTTGATCATTTTAAAATATTATATACCGATCTTCAAGTAGTGCTAAGAGGCCTGGAAGCGTGTGATATAAAACAATGTCTTGACATATCATTTGCGTATATTAACCCATAGGCTTAGTGTAAACGCGTGTAAGAATACACCGTTGCTATTAGAAACTTGACGTCACAGTTATTTATCTTGACATATCATTATCATTCTCACACATCAAGGTACACTCGCACGTGACTATCTGCAGTACTCAAACCATACTTTCTTTATTTGCATCAAGTGATGTTTAGTAAAACAAATGGCCCAAACATACTCCTAACCCTATGCCTTAACCCGATAAATGCAAAAGGTTGTTTCTGATGAACATTTTACATTGAATTTGTTTTGGTGAAGAGTACTTTTTAGTGAAATTGCAAATGATAAAAATAGTGGCTGAGAACCACATACTCAAGTTAGTGTCACTGCCAATAACGCCTTCTGAGCAGGATACCAAAAAACGTCATCTTAGTGAACTTACGCAATCACTGAAATTACGTAATCATTGAAAGTTCGTCATTGGCGAAATGACAATAACTATGGCCTGTGGCTTGCTGTTTATAACCACTGATAAACAGCAAACCACTCGAGAAAGGATAAAAGCAATGTCACACTCGCAAATCCTAATAACTGATAGTGTAAGTTTATGTCTTTTTCTCCTTTCCTTAAGAGTACAGAAACCAGATTCTTTATATAGCTTATGGTGACTTGTTCCTCTAACGGCTCCAATTATTTGTAAATAAACAAGAGCATCAGATTGTGCATCTGTGCAATTGTCCCATATTATGTCAGCATAGTCAAAGTGTGATAATGTAAATGATTTGTACATTATTTCTAAAGCTTTTCTATTAAGCTTATACTTATACATTTTTAGACAAGATATCAACATTGTCACTTTTCTAATGATATTTGTAATTTGTAAATCCCATTTGCAGTTGTTTTGTAATGTTACACCTTATAGATGCTTATGTGAGTCTGTACTTTGTAAATACACGCTGCAGCTGTCGAAGTTTAAGGGTAAGAAAATATTATTTCCACGACAAAAGTTGAGTAAATCAGTCTTTTCTTCATTGAAAGTGACCTTACATTGCAGAGACCAAGAGTCTTTTTTTTCTAGATCAGTGTTTAATATTTGTGCTCGGGCATTGGGGTCGTTTAATGCTAATGGGGGTGGTATCATCTGCGAATAGCTTAACACTGGACTGGATGTCGTTTACAATATCCTTAATAAATATAAGAAATAGTAGGGCACCTAATACAGAACAAAGGGGCACACCTGCAGGAACATTTTTATAATCAGAAATAACACATTTAATTACTAGAGCTTGCATTCGGTCAGAGAGATAATCTTTAAACCAATTAAATAAGTTGCCTTGTATGCCAAGTGCTCTCATTTTGAGGAGGTCATGTATGCCAAACTCAAAGCTTTTGATATATCAAAATATACAGATTGCGTAGTAATACCATGGTCATGAGATTGACATAAATCATTATAAATACTTAGCAGCTGGTTAACAGTAGAGTCACCTGGAGTGAACCCAGATTGTGATGGAGTAATTATGTGAAAAGAAGAAAACCTCTTTCCAGGACCTTACCAACACAGCTTAACAAGGAAATTGGACGATACATATTACATTGGTCTTTTCCTGCTTTCTTATAGCAGGGGGTTTACATGGGCTGTTTTCCATATTTTGGGAATTTGCACTTGTTTTTGCCGGAAATACGTTAATATAATCTACTGTTTATATCCTCCACATTTTTGTAAACTATCCCATTGATCTTGTGATTTGGCCTTGTCACGTGACCTATGACACATTTATCCCAAAACAATAATTGGTCTTTTATCATGATAGAAAATCATGTGAAAAGAGCAATAAGTGCGTTGGAAAAAGAACAATGAATGTTTCTGGACCAATGTTTGACTGGTCATGTGACCAGAGCCAATCGCACAATCAATGGGGTAGTGTATAAGAATATGGAGGATGTTCAGAGTTGACTTTTTAAAAATGTATTGTCGGCATTAAAATGTTCAAACATGTTGAGGGTTTTCAGACAGATCCACGGCTTCAGCGAAGCCTATCAGAAATAACGTGACTGCCCAATATGGCAGTTTAACCCTACTTTCTTGACACAATACGTAACAGCTTCTGCCAAAGGAACTGCCCTATCAATTAACTTGAAAGTTTAATTGTGATTGAGTATAGTGACAGTAATGTCTGTCATAACATTTGTAACCTCTATGACGTCATCGTTGATCTATGAAAAGCCAGAGAGCAAAATGCGCGTTTTAGGGTAAAATCTTTGGATTTCTTTTACGTGCAAATGACAGGAGTGAGTTGGAAATTTAGGGCGCGGATTTATTCATTAATCATGTCTAAACACTCCTATGCCATTTAATGTTATCGGCACGATGTGCAAGTGCGTCACATTTGACCATTTCACTCAGATGTCACGTACCGTCTTAAACGGTCTCCCATCGGCGCATTTGTAATGCTGTGCGTGATATTTTCATACTGCATCAGCGTTCAGACGCTGGGCTACGATATCATTTCATCACAAAGTTTATAAATAATAGGTTAAGCACTGAAAACGGCGTTTGAAATTGTCGCGTTTCAGTTGCGTTTCTTTTGCTCTTGAGATTAGTTCTGGAGATTCGGGAATGCTATCTTTTATCTTGGGGGGGGGGGGGGGGGGGGGGGGGAGGGGAGGGGGGGGGGGGGGGGGGGATGGGGGGGGGGGAGGGGGTATGACAAAAATTAATGAAATACAATAAAGCAGACAGACTTTAGGGGAATCATGAGGCGACGAGGTGTGTACATTGGTCGGCAAAATTGTGCATTAAGCCCCTGATCAGTGACCCCCACCCCTAACACCTCGAATTTTTCGCATTGAAAAATTTCACAGAGAAGTAACATTCTAACGTTCTACGGAAAGGGGACAGTGTTAGGGTCAGCTTAGACTTTTGTCATGAAACTGAAAGAACCAGTCTTTGAGATTGAGGGTCGTAGACATGAAGGGTGCATCTAAAGTACCACTTTGCCCATTGGTCTTACTTTATTATGCCAAATGCTATTAAGTACCTTCAGCTCCCCCTCCCCCTTTCCCCATCCCAACTCAGCCCCCTACCCACACCCACACCCCTCTCCACGATTCCCCTCAATTGAATTTATGAATGAATATCGACTGAATATTTGAACCGTGTTAAAAAAACCAATCATATTCCCTCCGGTGCAAAAAGAAAGTCTACTTTCATAAGACAGGTAAAAACAATATTTAAAAAATCGCACACAACACATTCAGACAAACAGCATAACAAATAAATTAATTGCACTGTGGAAGTACCTGGAACGTTCAGACTCGCACGTGCTACAATATGTTCATGATATACTACCGCTTGTGATTCTGAACACTTAAAATTAAGTTATGTTCTTCGCGATAATTTACAGTAACACGATATTGCTTCAAACCGCAAGAACCATTATAACAACTTGCTACAAGTTGCAGATGCTGCAATCAGCAAGCATTTTTTTTCAAATTCTTCTGTTCTTATTGTTATTCTTCTCTTTACTCTCTCTCTCTCTCTCTCTCTCTCTCTCTCTCTCTCTCTCTCTCTCTCTCTCTCTCTCTCTCTCTCTCCTCTCCCTCTCTCTCTCTCTGCCTCTGTTTCTCTCTGTCTCTCCCCCTCTCTTGATCTGGATATATATAATCTCTCAGGAACAGAGACACAAACATATCAAGCCCTTTCAAACGCAGGTGTTCACTCACACACAACTTTAATAATCATACTACACAAACTCACAAACGCGTGCTCACACACGCTCATGCACTAACACAAATATGCGCACACACGCACACACACACACACACACACACACACACACACACACTCACACACAGGGCAGGATGAAAAAAAGCTTTGTTAGCTTATTCTTTAACCCTCAATAAAGATGATTTTGACTTGACTTGACTTGACATACATACAGAGAGAGAGAGAGAGAGAGAGAGAGAGAGAGAGAGAGAGAGAGAGAGAGAGAGAGAGAGAGAGAGAGAGAGAGAGAGAGAGAGAGAGAGAGAGAGAGAGAGAGAGAGAGAGAGAGAGAGAGAGAGAGAAGAGAGAGAGAGAGAGAGAGAGAGAGAGAGAGAGAGAGAGAGAGTATACCGTTGAGTCAATTCTTACTTTTACGCCGTCTCTGCTCCACTCTGGAGGAGTCTCAACGCGAACAGTAAGCGCATGATTGACCATTTTCTAAACCGTGGCTATACCCTCCCGCTGCTCTTGGCCGCCAAATCCAAAGCAGAGAAAGTCCCCAGAGCAGCAACCCTCAGTTACAAACCCAAGGCCAATGCTGATCGTGTGCCAGTAGTTGTTACTCACAACCCGAGAAACCCCCCTCTGAAGAAATGGTTTACAGAAAAGCTACCTGTTCTCCACAGTAGTTCAAAAATGCAAAAATGTAGGGCTGCATGCTCTTGTGTTGGTAGGGCAGGTGAGCCCAGTGCGTCTACCGTGTCACATCGGTACCTTCGTGTGTGTGCGTGTGTGTGTGTGTGTGTGTGTGTGTGTGTGTGTGTGTGTGTGTGTGTGTGTGCGTGTGCGTGCGTGCGTGCGTGTGCGTGCGTGCGTGCGTGCGCGCGCGCTGTGTGTGCATGTGTGAGTGTGTGTGCATATGTGAGTGTGTGTGTGTGCGCGCGCGCGTACGTGCGTGCATGTGTGAGTGTGTGTGCGTGTGCATGTGTGCTTGTATTTATTTTTCGTTCATACAAATTCACGGAACAACAGCGACTTTAATCTACCAACATGAAAACGCACCACCAGAAGCATAACAATGTAGTCATCACTAGCAGTAGAAGTAAACACAGGATTTTACAAAAAATACGACAATACCACCACCAACGACAGAGCAAGCCAAATAAGTTCACTCATTGTAAAATTGGTGTCAAATGTAATGTACAGATGTTGACAAAAATGTATAAAGGCGGAACACGAAAAGGTGGGGGAGAGGGGTGGGGGGGTGGTGGGGTCAAAAGACTGCGCAAGAACGACAACAGGCGACAAGTAGGCATAATTTGGACCACATAGATGGAACAACATAAGCCGAGGAAGGAATGGGTTAAACACAATAATGAGTTTGAAGCAGTACCACAGCGGGGGGAAAAAACATACAAAGAGAGAGAGAGAGAGAGAGAGAGAGAGAGAGAGAGAGAGAGAGAGAGAGAGAGAGAGAGAGAGAGAGAGAGAGAGAGAGAGAGAGAGAGAGAGAGAGAGAGAGAGAGAGAGAGAGAGAGAGATACAGAGATACAGAGCGAGAGAGAGAGAGAGACACACACAGAGAGAGGGATGCTCTGCCTCTACATTTGAAACAAATATCTTTTTCATATTAAGTCTTTCACTTCCAGGAGCGAGTTTCGACGCGCTTAGGGGGCATAACCTACTCAGTAGCCCAGATCTTAAAAGACTGAGTTACTTCCCTTCCCTGAAGTAAAAAATCCCCAAACGCCCAAGTTCAGCTGATGGGTATACTTCCGATTCTATTCATCCTTTTAAGAACACACTCAATCATGGACTAAAAGTAATGTGAAAGTTAACATTATGAACGCAGTTCACACACTAAAACATGAAACAAATGAGAGAAAAATGGTTCACTGAAAACAAATAAAAAGTAGGTAATTGTTGACCACTTTAAAAAAAAGAGAAGAGGAAGAATTTGAAAACAGAGGCTGGGGGTTGGGGGGTGGAGGTGGGGTGTAGCGAGAGAAGGAGAAGAGGGGTGAGGAGTGACAAAAACACAATGTAGGTAAAATCCAAAAACACAAATACAGAAATTACTATTGTTGTAATTAAATACGTTGTAATTTAATACATACATACATACATATATACACACACATACACCACATCATGCACACACATAAACATACATACATACATACATACATACATACATACATACATACATACATGCATACATACACATATACAGACAGACAGACAGACAGCACACTACCACACGCACAATCACATACAATCACATTCTTACAACATATTTTCATTCTGTTTTAAGCGGGCGACAAACTATGCGACTGCCTCATATGACTCGATCAGGTCGTGACGTAGACCAAATTTTGTTTCCCGCACAGAAGAGGTCACAAGCCATCTGACTCGATCAGACTCGATCAGTGAAATTTCGAACCCGCCCTATTCGGCCCTGTCACCTGACTGGGCTCGACTGAGTCAGACTGATCGAGCAGCATGGTATGCAAATGAGGTGAAACGTCACGACCTGATCGAGTCACATGAGGCAATCACATAGTCTGTCGCCGGCTTTACATGAACCCTACCAATTAGCGAAACGAACATAAACATAGAAATGCATTTTATGTTTAAAAAAACAAAAACTATTCAGCAATAAAAGTAACGACGTTGTGTTACGATCGAAACCGATTTAAAAGATTAAAGAATTATGTAATGTTGCATTAGAGAATATATCGCCTCATATTACACATCATTTTTCTTTTTGTCTTTCCTTTGTTCAGCAACCCCGTGTGTACGAGCATCCAGGAACACCTCAGTCCCACACATTGAGTCCCTCAGGATAGTTGGTTTTGAGCTGATGTCTCTCTCTGCTCTTCCTGCTTGCCACGTCGTCAGTTCTAAGAAGTTCGATCACCGTCACTCTGAGGTCCAGGACAGTGTGGTCGCTGCTCTGGAAATGGTGGGCCACAAGTGTTTCTTTCTTCCGCCCGTCGTTCTGGAAGCACCTCGTGTCTCGATCTGCCACTTTCTTCTTGGTGGGGTCAGTCCCTATGTCCGAACGATGGGAATGAAATCTTTTTTGCAGGGTCTGGCCCGTCTCGCCCACGTATTGAACGTTGTGGCACCGTGCACAGTCCACCACACACACAAGGTTTTTGCTGTTGCACCCCTTATGGTGAACACGTGGCCCATCCAAACACTCTGGAAGGTGTCGGTCTCCTGCAGGTGAAACTGGCACAGAACGCACCTCTTGGCCTCACACCTGCGGCATCCTGGTTCTGGTGCTGGCTGTGGAGCAGGCTGGGGAGGGCATGAGGGCATGAGCAGAGAGCGCAAGTTCCGACAGCTCTTCTCTCCCACCATGGGTGGGTGCGGCATGGCCTGCCTCATGCGCCTACTTTGATGGAGGGTTGGCATCAGCTCTTTCAACCACTTGCCGAGAGTGGGATGGGGGGGGGGGGGGGGGTTACCACGAAGGGAACTCTCTGGGCTGTTTGGGGCTTTTGGGAATCAGAGGAATTTTTGTCTGTCCATGGCCGACACTTTGTCAACTGCTGCCTTTGCCAGTTTGTCTGGGTATCCGCGCTGCCGTAGCTTGGTCTTGAGCTCAGTCCATCTCTCGTGGAATGTTTCATCGCTGGAGCAGATCCTCCAGATAGGGCACCCTAGTCCTCCCAAAGCTGGCAGTGAACTTGACTGCTTCATGCTGCTCGTTCAGCCACTGGATTAACTTTTCAGCTGCTCCTCATCCCTGGTCCACCAGAGCAGAATGTCGTCGACGAAGCGACGCCAGAGGTCCAGCTCCACGGGCCAAGGGGATGAAGCCAACAGGCGCTGCTCCAGCCACCCCATGAACACGTTGGTGATGCCTGGGGTCATATGGGTTCCCATGGCGGTGCCCCGGATCTGGCGGCACAGCTGTTCCTGGAACTCAAACACGTTATTGTAAAGAACGTGTTAGACGATGCGGATCATTGTGCCGAGAGCTGGAACATCACTGGCGGAGTTGACTGAGTTGGCGAGCACCTCTCTCAGGGACACGATCACCTCTCCGTGGGGGACACTGGGGTAACGGGCCAGGACGTCTATGGTAACAATGAGGACGTCTTCATTGAGGGGAGTCCTTGAGTTGTTCCACTGCTCAATGTTGTGGAGCAGGTGTGTTGTATCTTTGACAAACGTGGACAGGGACTGAACCACAGGCTGCAGCCAATGGTTCACCAGTTTGGACAAACGTTCAGTTGGTCCCCCTATCCCTGACACTATGGGCCGTCCTGGCCCTTCCTTCTATTTGACGTTACTTGAGAAGGGCCTGAACCTGTTTCTCAGGTAATTTTTTGTCGATTTTGATACGTATTTTTCATTTTGTAAAGCACAAAGTGGCCAAGCATATCAATATGGCTGCCAGAAGGTAAATGCCAAGAAAATACATAATTTAAAAAAAAAATTCTGACAATAAAAATGATCAAAAGTATGTTGGGAATAAAGGTTATGAAGTTGTTGTTCAACCCAATGTGGTTCACACCTATTTTATATATTTATATTATTTAATTTTTATTATTTTTAATATTGTCTTTTTTTCTTAAAATCTTGGTTATCTCCCCCTGATAATGAATTATCTTACGCAGTCAACATTGAACATTATAATAATTGTGTTCTCCGTTCATTTTCCTTCAATAAAACATATATCATTATAGTCTTTACAGCATCATTTAATTTTAAGTGATTTAAAAAAAAAGTTATTTAGTGAATGTTGCGGAGGTGATTTCCCCTGCGTTGCATGTGCGTGTCGTCTGCAACCGGATGCACGGTAATTAGCAGAGCTCACTGCTATCGCCGGCCTTTGGAGAGGCCAGAGCAGGGAGCAGACCGACCCAAGCTGTCTGGAGACGGACCACACTCCCTGGCTTCCTCCAGTTGGGAACACCTATCATCAACAATGACCACCAAGCGGCAGTGACTATTAAATGTGACCAACCACCACGCCGGCAAGACTGAGTGAGTCAACTGTGTATGAATGGCACGTGTGTGTTCGCGAGGGGTGCATGTGTAACAAGTGTGGACTAGTCCCTCTGTTAGTGTTGTAAAGCTTGTTGTAGTATTGGAAAGCCTGCTATCCTGACATTCCTAAGATGGCTATACAGTAGTATATTAGCAAAAGCAAGGAAACACTTCAATTAGGTAGCTCGTTCGCTAAAAATACAAATAGTTCCGGGAGTGAAAGGGTTAATTGCTGTATATTAAAATGACTGGACCCATCACTGTGTAACTTCATTTTGCACAATACTCAGAGAGAGAAAAAGCATGCCATTCATTTCATTTGTTTAAAAATAATCACGAGCAACCATGTGAGATTAATGTTTCACAATGGGGGAAGACGTAACATGGATTACACGCTATCTAGCACAAAATAGTAGATGCAGTATTTTCAGTTTTGTATATATTCAAAAGACAGAAAACAAAACAGACAGTGGGTACTAGTCACAATGGGTACGCATATTGTCGTCCGACGTATACTGTCGCCGATAACTATCTGCTTCGGACGACAATAATATGCGTACAAATATACTAACATAGTTCTCTTTTCGAATCAATGTTTGTATTGCTTCAAATGCCGACTGCTTGCTTCTAAAAATGCTTTGAAAACACCAGTATTTGAAATCACACTTGCACCCCCAAAAAAAAAAACCACCCAGAAAAAAACACCACAAAAAAACCCAACAACATTTGTGGGAGTCGATTAAGATCCTAAGTGACCTTGTATTGAGTTGTGCTGCAACTTAAGCAATGCATATAAACCAATGAACAAATTGAAGACTGAAACAAACAAAATAAAGGTCCTACATCAATAATATAAGTGTTTCCCTTCCACAGAGACAAAACACATTTTTGCTCGCATGAATATTTCCCCCACATCCCGTGGGCTTCTTCAGCACTCTGAGGCTTGTATGTTGTTGGCAGAAAGATTTGGCTGTGGTGAGTATATTTCACTTGAATTTGTTTGGTCACAGGTGGGATGAATTGACAGTCTGTGTAGGCTACCAATAATAGAATTGTAGACTGGTGGCAAGTCCAAGATCTCTATTGAGACTTGGTCTTCTCAGTCTAATGTTGATGGCCTCTTTTATTGTTCTTTTGACAGGATGCAGTTCTGTTTCAATGATGCTGGAGTTGGTCAAATCAAGAGAATGGCTACATTCAGAGAGGTGAGGGTAGAAGGCAGAGTTTTTGTGTCTCTGGGGAAGGGAAACACCTATAATATTAAATGCCAGAGACTGGGAGTCTACATTCAAGAGTCCTTCATCGAGGTAAGGGGAAACATGGACACACACGTACTACGGCAGGGAAACACGCATTTATAATTGTTAATATGTGGAACTCACCATGAACAACCGCTGCATTCATATAAGGAACAAGAGTTGAAATTAGTGCCTACGTCTATAACCATAAGGATTATAGTACCTAGATTATGCCGTCTCGTCTTTTTGTTTGCAAATTAACTTTGGGTTGAGTTGTAAAAAACACACGAATGCTTATTAGAGTGTTATTTGTTTATATTGAGCTGTGTAAACGCAATTTGCTTAAATGTGCAAACGAGCTGAATATTTGTGTCTCTCTTAAAACATTTAATAACACGCACGCACACGCACAAGCACGCGCGCGCACACACACACACACACACACACACACATACACCAAAGAACACAATAATAATCACGGTATCTCTCTTTGAACGAGGAGCAGAATGTTGGTACATTCTAGATTGCAATCGTATATGAACCTGTGGTGCAAGTAAAAGTTTCTAGGTCGTCTGCCCAAACACCCATTATTCGTTGTGGCCAGATGTGTGCATGAATTTAAAATCGGTAAGGTTGGAGGAACAATGTTTGAACCCAAATTTGGAAACCAGTTTACTTTAATGATATCATAGTCAAGTTTAAAAAAACCCGTTATGTCCGTAATACGTGAAAAAGCAACTTCTCTATCTTTTTACATCTGATTATGCAAATGTTTTGTTGAAATACTTCGTTGCTATTCTTGAGCAATCCCAAACAACCACGGTTAAAATAAATGGACTGTATAAAAGAAGACGTTTACACACAAATGAAAGCGTGACAATATATCAAATGATGCTAAGATTAAAAGAAGAATCCAACTCTGTTTTGCTTGTAACCTGGTAGACTGTGAGTCCAGAGACAAGGTGGTAGATATGACATGCACAATAGTTAGCTGCTGTAAGTCAATGGAAAGCACTGTTTATGATTCTCTGATACTACACAATGATAAGAGTACTTGGAGAAAGCATTTGTAACACAAATAATACAAAACATACTACTTAGAGCACACCTGCAGGTACAATTCAAGTACATTACAACAATACACTGCATTATATGCATAAGGCAAGCAAAGTGAAACAAACTTTAAGGAAAGAGAGTAGATAAGATAGATATAATGAGCACAAATGTAGCATGCACTGTGAGAACTATTCAAAGCTTTAGAAGAATAACTTGTTCTTAGAATACCATTGCACCCGAATGTTTACTTTATCTCTATATGGCATTGAACAAAATATGCCGAGTGCATCTTGGTCTTATTGCTCCTTGAACAGTTGCTCCTCGCACATTAGCTTCTTGGGCTTTTTGCTCCTCAGACAGTTGCTCCTATTTTTCTTTTCCCCCTCGTCCATTGCTATGAAAGGTATCTTTAAAAAGGTATATTTCAATTAACTATGTTGATATTTAAGATTATTTCTTTAAAAGCAATTAATACACTGCCTTGTAATGCATAACCACAATGGCAATTAGTCAAATTAAAAGACTCACCTTATCGAAAATAACCCCAAAATAATTTGTTTAAGATATCAAAGCATACGACTGACTGCGCGTGTTTCATGTGTATAGGTTTTGCGGGAGCTGCAGTCCAACCTAGCACCAACCACCTTGATGTGCGACTTCGAAAAAAAGCCGCCATTCGTGCCTTTGAACAAGAGTTTCCTGGAATTGCGGTGACAAGCTGTTTCTTTCATCTGCTGGAGAAAGTGTCAACAGCTTGGATTAGCTCGTGGATTCAATGCAATGTCTTCCTGTGCTTACTTTTATTCCACTTTGAGCCTACTCTTCCATTCTGTCCTTGCTACGACTACTTTCTATACTTTTACCACCATCACTACTGCTACAACTACTTCTATTAAACAGAAGTATGATTGCATGTGTGTGTGGGGAGGGGTGGGTGGGATTTGGGCAAGGAGCAATTATCACATAGACTAGGAGCAATTGTTCGAGGGGGGAAAAATCCAAGGAGCAACTCTTCGAGGAGCAATTATCCAAGGAGCAAATGCTTCGGGAGGAATTACACCTAGGAGCAATTGTCAAGAGGCATTTGTTGGGGAGCAAATTGGGCAATTATCAAGGAGCAAACCCCTACCTAAACAAATCTACCTCGGAGAGACTGGTTCACGTGTTTCCTTCAGAAACCTCTATCTTCAGAGTACCGCCATTCCCCATGAACAAATGCAACTATCAAGAGACTATAAAGGGGCTAAAGTACTTTATAGAATTATTAGCCGAACAACTTGATTTTCATTAAACCTATTTCCATCTTCAGATGTTCTCCACGTCCCAGAAAGATTGCAGATACTTGCCTCGCTACGCATACACACCACTACACTTACCCAGAAGTTCTGTGAGGTGAACCCGCTGAAGCGGTAGTGGGAGCAGCCGGTTTTCTCCAGGACTTCATACACGTAGTCGTAGTTGTCGATGTGGGAAATGGCGTCATCCAGCGTGACCATGACCTGCGTGGCGTGGTACTCCAGCGCCTCGTTGGACCTCAGCTCGTCGTCGTTGTCCAGATCCTTGAAGGCCGTGAACATCTTCTGCAGCTCGCTGTTCGTTTTGAACAGTCTGAAACATACAGTGAACGCAAAAACATACTGAGAAAGAGAAAGAGCATTGGCAGAGTGAAAAACCCGTTACGACGTCTTGTGTAACGTGCACTTCCGCTAACCAGCCGACCAGTCGCATTTCTTAGGGGAAGACGGGGTAAAAAGCGCATGGGCGGGTAAGAAGCCCACCCCAATTATCTCATGAAATGAAGCAAATTTCAGTCTCATTTTGCCCATGAGACGAATACATTAACGCTCGTCTCATGGGCAAAATGAGACTGAAATTTGCTTCATTTCATGAGATAATTGGGGTGGGCTTCTTACCCGCCCATGCGCGTTTTACCCCGTCTTCCCCTATATCTGGTTTAAATGTTTTATTTTCCAAAGAAACAACAATAACAGCAACGACATAGCTGAAGCAGAAACAAGCAACGCTTATGACGTGCTCAGTTCGAGATAGATTACACAGCATAAACTTATAAAGCATATTTCTTATTTCTCAGGAAGTATCTCCGGAAACCAGCTTGGATTATTAATTTCTGGCAAAGTTGTATTTTAGACACCATTCCACTCATGCTTGCGACTCTCGATCTCAAAGTCTGGGGTTTTTTCAGCTTCATGACAAAAAACCTAAGCTGATCCTAACTCTATCCCTTTCCTGAGAATGACAGAATGTTGTTTCTTAGTGAACTGTTTCAATGTGAAAAGTTGTTGGGGTGGGTGGGGTCTAAACTACAACTTAGACTTAAAAAAAAAAAATAGTGCCGTTTTACAGTATATTTCACTGAAAATGAGAATCTTCTTGTCTCGTATTTTGGTATTAAGAATGTTTTTCGAAAAGGTTTTTACAATATTGAGTGTTCGGTTGAAATGTGATAGATCGAGAAAAAAAAGACTTTTTCAGTGGGTTTTGTTCCATAGAAACACTCTAAAAGGGGTATGTTTTCATTTTATCGAATCTTTTAGGCGATCTAACTTGTAAATTGCGTGTTAGTAATGCAATTAAGGCAATGGCATATCCAATAACTAAACAAACCCCTGCAAACTAGGTCATGAGATATCTGTATATAGCCTTCAGCTTCCCAACAACAATCTGAAACATGAGTGCCCCTGAGAGTTTCCCTTCTATTCTGTCTGGCATCAAAATGTGCATCACCGATATATTAGGATGGATGAACAGTAACGAGCTTAAGCTCAATACAGACAAGACAGAGGTTCTGCCTGTTGGTTCTGCTGGTCGCCTTGCATTAATAAACAGTGAGTCAGCAGACATTGAAGCCAATACTGTTCAGTTCAAACCATCTGTCAAGTACCTCGGGGTAACGATTGACCAGACTCTTTCTGTGCGTGACCACATCAGCAGCATTTGCCGCTCTTGTTTCTTTGAACTCAGTCGTATCGCATCCATTCGGCCTTTCCTTTCAGCTAACCCAACAAGCACATTATTGCGGCTTTCATTTGTTCACGTCTAGATTTCTGCCATTCCATTCTTTTTGTCCTTCCTACAGAAGAAATTACTCGCCAACAGCGAGTTCAAAACAGTGCAGCCCGCCTCATAGTCATACTGCGTACGCGCAAGCGTGATCACGTCACGCCACTTCTGAAGGAGCTCCATTGGCTCCCTGTGCTTTTCCGCCTTCAGTATAAGCTGGCTGTCCTATCTTTCCGTCGCTTTGAACAGACCCTCCCGCCTTACCTCTCCAGTGCTCTTCATACCTACAATCCTTCCCGCTCACTCAGGTCCTCAAACACAAAACTTCTGAAAGTTCCAAAAAACAAATCTAAGATCATCTAATGACCGCAATTTCAGTTTCAGTGCCCGTTCTGTTTGGAATTCCCTCCCAGTCGATCTCCGTCATGAACCAACTCTCTCTGGTTTCAAAGCTAAACTCAAGACTCACTACTTTCAAAGCTAATTCGGTTTGTAAATCTTTCCTTCTTGATCTTGCACCTTGGTGATAATGTTTTGTGTGACTGCGTGTGCATCAATGAATGGAAGCGCCTTGAGTGTCAAATAATTATAGAAAGGCGCTATAGAAACGCTATCAATTATTATTATTATTATTATTATTATTATTATTATTATTATTATTAATATTATTATTATTATTATTATTTTCATTATTTTATTCTTTACCCATGGCGACATTGCGATAGTCAAGTAACATCATTACTAAAGTGAAACCAAAGTAAAGTTATTGAGTAAAAACTAGACAACTAAAAACGCGCATTTCAACCATAACGAATGCTCGAACGCAATCGACAAGAAGGGACTACCGCAGGGTTGTCACTGTGCCTATTTGTATTCCCTTTTTATGGTAGCTGAAGCTGGCTCGCATACCTTTTGCAGTGTTGTTTCTTTTCGTATGAAGCGTCTCTTTGTTTAGGCTCATATCGAGGGGTAATTGCCTAAACGTGCTGTCACTCTTCTTTATTCCTCTTGCGATAACACGTGTAGGCAATTACCCCTAGATATATTGGTCGCTTTATCCTTTAACCTTTCGTTCAATAGTTTCTTTTCTTTGAACTTGTTATTTTTCCACGAACACCTTAATGTGGAATTGTTGATATTATCACAGTGACACAAGAAACAGACGTGACATTGTTTTCGTATTGGTTGTGATGGCGATTGGTGGTAGTGGTATAGAGGGGGTGCATGAATACGTGGATTAAAAATCCACACGTTTTTGTTCCCATGGCGTCAGCAATCATTTGAAAACACTGTGGTGAGTGGCACGGAGGCAACGCCTTCGCCTCGTGCTAAATAAAACCGAGTTCGAACCTGAGTACATGGGATTTTTCCTCTCGCTCTGCACTAGGCCTTATGGTCTGAACGTGGAGTCTTTCGGATGAGACGATAAACCGAGGTCCCGTGTGCCCATGCACTTAGTACACGCTAAACCCAGTGGCAACGAAAAAGTTGTCATTTCGTCAACATTTACACACACACACACACACACACACACACACACACACACACACACCCTTTCCTTCCTCATCAGTCACACAAACATCGCTTGCAAAAAAAAAAAAATCACAATCCTTTTTCTATATATATGTAGAAGATTTATAACCACAAGCAAAAACAACCCCAAGAACAAAGCTTTGAAGCTGTACATTCTCAGTTATATTCAATAACACACACAAAAAAGGACCTGTAACATAAAACCTTCCTAGGGATTACAGATACAACACTTAGAAAAAGAACCCACAGAAAAGCACACAGGGAAGGGGGATTGATCGAGCTCAAGCTTGTCACAAGCCATTTTCATAACTTGTTTGTATTGATTTAATGGTACCGGAAAATACAGGAAAAGAACCACTTTCTTTTCCTCTGACAGAAAACGACGAGTTATTGAGCTATTTTTATTAAATTTTTTGGCTTCTACGCCACCGCCACAATGGATTGGGGTGAGGGGTATGGGTCTCGGATGCGGCGCCGGGGTCAATAAATGGAAGGGGAAAGGAGGCGAGACAGTGTGGGTAACAGCAAGAAGAGGTTTTATTATACGTTATACCAGCAACGTTCCCTCGTCTCTATGTGTCTCCGTCTCTATGCGTTCCCGTCTCTATGTGTCACCAAATTTGTCTCTATGAATCCTCGTCTCTATGTGTCTCCGTCTCTATGTGTCCCCGTATCTATGTGTCCCCGTCTCTATGCGTGTCCCGTCTCTATGAGTCCTCGTCTCTATGTGTCCCTGTCTCTATGTGTCACCTTGTCTATGAGTCCTCGTCTCTATGTGTCTCCGTCTCTATGTGTCCCCGTATCTATGTGTCCCCGTCTCTATGTGTCACCAACTTTGTCTCTATGAGTCCTCGTCTCTATGTGCCCCCGTCTCTATGTGTCACCAAATGTCTCTATGAGTCTTCGTCTCTATGTGTCTCCGTCTCTATCTGTCCCCGTCCATCCGTGTCACCAATTTCGTCTCTATGTGTCACATACTCTATATGCTTCCGTATCTATGAGTCCACGTCTCTATAATATATGTAAGCTTACCCCCGTCTCAATGTGTCACCAAATTTGTCTATGAGTCCTCGTCTCTATGTGTCTCCGTCTCTATGTGTCCCCGTCTATACGTGTCACCAATTCCGTCTCTATGTGTCACCTACTCTGTATGTTTCCGTCTCTATGAGTCCACGTCTCTATAATAATTATATGTACCCCTGTCTCAATGTGTCGCCGAATCTTTGTGTCTCTGTGCAGAGCGGCACAGAGGTAACGCGTTCGCCTCGAAGACAATAAACCCAGAGTTCGAACCTGGGTACAGGGGACTTTTTTTTCTCTCACTCTGCACTAGGCCTTACGGTCTGAACGTGGAGTCTTTCGGATGAGACGATAAACCGAGGTCCCGTGTGCCCATGCACTTGGCACACGCTAAACCCAGTGGCAACGAAAAAGTTGTAATTTCGTCAACAATTACCACACCGTTCCTTTCTCATCAGTCACACACAAATCGCATGCAAAATTTGTTGTTATGGGTGGCGCGCCTCTGGCTGCGACGCGCTCTCCAGGTGAGAGAAACCCGAATTTCACAGAGAAGCCTCTGTGACTATAAAGTACCAAATACCAATACCTCTGTCTTGTTCATCAAAACCATCAAAATTCGGGTTTGATCAACCAGCCATCAGTATGTTTCGAACGCAGAAGAAGCAGAAGAAGTATCTCTCCATCTCTTCGGGTTTGTTCTCCTAACTGTAACCCTATCCCTTACCTAACCCTAACACTAACTATTAAGCTTAACCCCGAAACTTATCCTTAATTATAACCCTTATCCGGGGTGCATCCCATAAGCGCGCGTTTTACCTACTCTCTAAAAGTGCGCGTCCAAAAAATGAAGCTAGAAAGAGCGCAATGTTTTGTCCAATAAGCGCGCATCTTTGGAACCTAAGAAAGATCGAGGATGTCAAAAAGAGCGCGTTGTAAAATGTGATGTGAAACCCTAAACCTATCCCTAACCCTATCCCTAACGTGGTGATGTGTTGAATCGTGGACATATCGAAAGTTTCTTTCTCCAAAACAGCAAGAAGACTGAAGTTTAGCAAACAGACGAGAGTGCAAATGGTAAAAGTCTGGTGAGAACGATTTCACCTATGCGCGCTTATTAGCACGAAAACCACACATTCACGTGCGCTCTTTTTGGCATGAACACGCGCTCTTATTAGCATGCAAAATGCGCTCTTTTAGGCGCGCGCTTATTAGCGGTGCGCTCTTTTCGACTGCTCCGCTTATCCGTACCCGAGGGAACACCACGAGACCGTGGCACTTAGAGACAGGGGCTACATCATAGGAATAGAAACGGGGCCACAATGAGGGTGACTCATAGAGACGGGGAGACATAGAAACCGGGCCACAATGAGAGTGACTCATAGAGACGGGGAGACAGATTGAGGACAAACAGACGGGGGTGAAACATTATAGTGACGGTGACATAGAGATGGGGACACATAGAGACGGGGGCACAAATTAGGGACAAAGAGATGGGGGCACAATGAGGGTGAAACATATGGTGACGGTGGCACAGAGATGGGGACACATAGAGACGGGGGCACAATGAGGGTTACACATAGAGACGGAGGCACAATGAGGGTGACACACAGAGACGGGGACACATAGAGACGGAGGCACACAGAGATGGGGACACATAGAGACGGAGGCACAATGAGGGTGACACATAGAGACGGAGGCACAATGAGGGTGACGCACAGAGACGGGGACACATAGAGACGGAGGCACAATGAGGAAGACACATAGAGACGGAGACACAGAGATGGGGACACATAGAGACGGAGGCACAATGAAGGTGACACGTATATACGGAGGCACAATGATGGTGACACCTAGAAATGGGGACACGTAGAGACGGGGACACAGAGACAGAGACACAATTAGGGTGACACATAGAGTTGGGGACACATAGAGACGGGGGCCACAATGAGGGTGACAAGTAGATACGGAGGCACAATGAGGGTGACACATAGAGACGGAGGCACAGTGAGGATGACACATAGAGACGGTGACACAGAGATGGGGACACATAGAGACGGAGGCACAGAGATGGGGACACATAGAGACGGAGTCACAGTGAGGATGGCACATAGAGACTGAGTCACAGTGAGGATGACACATAGAGACGGAGTCACAGTGAGGATGACACATAGAGACGGAGGTACAGTGAGGATGACACATATAGACATAAACACAATGAGGATGACATAGAGACGGAGTCACAGTGAGGATGACACATAGAGACTGAGTCACAGTGAGGATGACACATAGAGACGGAGTCACAGTGAGGATGACACATAGAGACGGAGTCACAGTGAGGATGACACATATAGACGGAGGCACAGTGAGGATGACACATATAGACATAAACACAATGAGGATGACACATAGAGACGGAGTCACAGTGAGGATGACACATATAGACGGAGTCACAGTGAGGATGACACATAATAATAATAATAATAATAATAATTTAATTCATTTTAAAAAGTGACGCCTGTCCCTCGCGAGGCTCCAGGCGCCATTACAAAGATAAAAACCAACAGGTTTAAGAAAGAAGAGAAAGGATACATACAAGATTAAAACATAAAAAAGAACTTTGACATCGTAAGAACAAGATATCATTAGAAAACATTAAAATTAATACATGCGGGGAACATATACCCCCAGCCCCTCCACTCTCTCTCCACCCCCCCCTTCCCCTCACCCCGCGCTGTCTCCCCCCCTAAAAAACAACAACAGCAAAACACACCCTCCACTCTCTCTCGCGCCTTCTCACTCACACACACACACACACGCACGCACTCACCTACACACACGCAATCACACACACACCGTTTGGAATAAGACATATCAGCAGGTTGACGGTTGATACACGTCAGATTAATCATGGTTAAAATAGGTATGGAAAAAGAAGGTTTTCATGCCTGATTTAAAAGCGTTAAACGTTTGTGCATTACGAAGGGCTAAAGGTAACGAATTAAAAACAGTAGGGCCAGCAAAAGAAAAAGAACGCTTGCCATATGTCTCCAGGCGAACTCGCGGGATGGCCAAATGACCAGCGTCTGAGGAACGGAGAGATCTCGATGGTGTGTATGGCACAACTAAGTCTGAAAGATAGGAGGGAGCAAGATCGTGGAGGCATCGAAAACAGAGGGTGGCAATTTTGTATTCGATACGGGCTCGAACGGGAAGCCAGTGCAGCTCCCTCAAGAGAGGCTTTGCATGGTCGAATTTGCGTTTTCTGAGGACTATGCGTGCAGCATGATTCTGAGCTCTCTGCAGTTTGTCGAGAAGCGTGTTTGGGAGACCAAAAAACAAAGAATTGCAATAGTCCAGTCTGGACAAAACAAATGCTGACATGAGCTTTTTGGCCGCATCAATGGTAAGAAAAGGACGGATATGACCGATTCTGCGGAGCTCAAGATAGATGGTCCTGCACAGTAGCTTTATATGGTTCTCCATTGAGAGTACACGATCCAGATGTACCCCAAGATTCCTAACGGACTCGGCAAAACAGATGTCTTCACCAGACACAACAAGAGAACTGCTGTTGGAGACTGCTTTGAGCTGCCTGGACGTTCCAACTGGGATGACCTCGGTCTTCCCATCATTCATTTTCAGCTTGTTCACAGTCATCCATTGTTTGACAGATTCTATTGTCTGCTGAAGAGTGACAACAAGCTGGGGAAACTGACAGGGTTGTGCCGACTGATGCAGCTGTGCATCGTCAGCGAACATGTGATGCATAACATCAAACTGCCTGATCCACTGACTGAGAGGTTGAATGTACATTGTAAATAGCACAGGTCCTAACACAGAACCCTGAGGTACTCCATATTTCAGAGAAACAGATTTTGAAACTTGATTGAGTACAACAACAGACTGGAATCGGTCACTCAAGTAAGATGTGAACCATTTAAGAACATAACCTGACAATCCAAAAGAGACTTGTAGTCTCTTAAGCAATATGTTATGGTCAAGCGTATCAAACGCGGCCGACAGATCAAGTAGGGATAGCAAAGATATATTACCATTGTCACAAGCAGAGAGCAGATCATTGACAACACGAAGTAAAGCTGTCTCTGTGGAATGATTTGCCTTGTAGGCAGACTGGAAAGGCTCAAGCAAGTCAGACTGACTCAAATGATTGAGCAGTTGACACAGAACAACCTTCTCCAAGATTTTAGAAATAAAAGGCAAATTTGACACAGGCCTGTAATTCTTCATTACGTTTGGATCGAGATTGGACTTTTTCAACAGAGGTGTCACAATAGCATTTTTGAAAGAAGAGGGTACAGTTCCAGTACTCAAGGAGTTATTGACAATGGTGGTGATAACAGGTATTAACTCATCAAGACACTGATACATGAGATCTGCTGGGATGGGGTCAAGGCTGCAGGATTTTTTGGGTGTATTAACAATAATAACCCTAACCTGCTCTTCTGTCACTGGTGTAAAATCAAGCATTGGTTTTCCAGTAAAGACAGAAAAATATGGGCTTCCACCTGCTTTGTCAAGTTCTGACCTGAGCTGTACAATTTTATCAGTGAAAAAGTCACAGAACGCATCAGGTAACTGATCAGCTGGTATGTTGTTTGGTAGACTATTGTCTTTACCCTTCCCCGTAAGATGACCCACCAAATTGAACAAGGCCTTGCTAGTTGTGCATTCTTTTACCCTAGCACTAGTGTGAACTGTTCTGACTTCACTGATCAAGTCCTTAGTGTCCTCTCTGCGTTGCTGAAACATCTGTCGATGAACCACCAGGTGTGTCTTCCTCCACTGACGCTCTGCCTGTCGACGTTGTTGCTTGGACTGCTTCACTTCCAACGTGAGCCAAGGTGCAGAAGGCCGGTCTGTTACACAGCGAGTCGTAAGGGGAGCGTGTCTGTCGAGTACTGCTTTCAGACCCTGGTTGTAATCAATAACAGGGTCCTCCTCGCCAAACTGGAGTGTTGCCACATCATTTTTGAAGGTTGTCATGTTGACTGCGCGCAGGTTTCTTGACGTAACAGTACGTTTTTTGGGTCCAGGCTTTGCTATGTTCAGGGAAAAGGAAATGGGAAAATGATCAGACACTAGGTGGTCTGTCACACACAGGTCAAGGATTGTGTCAGAGTTCTCTTCCTCAACAATCAACCAGTCAATAATGTGGTGTGATTTGTGAGTGGGCTTGTCGATCAACTGACACATACACATAGAGACGGAGTCACAATGAGGATGACACATAGAGACGGAGTCACAGTGAGGATGACACATATAGACGGAGGCACAGTGAGGATGACACATAGAGACATAAACACAATGAGGATGACATAGAGACGGAGTCACAGTGAGGATGACACATAGAGACGGAGGCACAGAGATGGGGACACATAGAGACGGAGGCACAGTGAGGATGACACATAGAGACTGAGTCACAGTGAGGATGACACATAATAGACATAAACACAATGAGGATGACATAGAGACGGAGTCACAGTGAGGATGACACATAGAGACGGAGGCACAGTGAGGATGACACATAGAGACGTAGGCACAGTGAGGATGACACATAGAGACGGAGGCACAGTGAGGATGACACATAGAGACGGAGTCACAGTGAGGATGACACATAGAGACGGAGGCACAGTGAGGATGACACATAATAGACATAAACACAATGAGGATGACATAGAGACGGAGTCACAGTGAGGATGACACATAGAGACGGAGGATGACACAGTGAGGATGACACATAGAGACGGAGGCACAGTGAGGATGACACATAGAGACGGAGGCACAGAGACGGAGACGGAGTCACAGTGAGGATGACACATAGAGACGGAGTCACAGTGAGGATGACATAGAGACGGAGTCACAGTGAGGATGACATAGAGACGGAGTCACAGTGAGGATGACACATAGAGACGGAGGCACAGTGAGGATGACACATAATAGACATAAACACAATGAGGATGACATAGAGACGGAGTCACAGTGAGGATGACATAGAGACGGAGTCACAGTGAGGATGACACATAGAGACGGAGGCACAGTGAGGATGACACATAATAGACATAAACACAATGAGGATGACACATAGAGACGGAGTCACAGTGAGGATGACACATAGAGACGGAGTCACAATGAGGATGACACATAGAGACGGAGGCACAGTGAGGATGACACATAGAGACGGAGGCACAGTGAGGATGACACATATAGACATAAACACAATGAGGATGACACATAGAGACGGAGTCACAGTGAGGATGACACATAGAGACGGAGGCACAGTGAGGATGACACATAGAGACGGAGGTCACAGTGAGGATGACACATAGAGACGGAGGCACAGTGAGGATGACACATATAGACAGAAACACAATGAGGATGACACATAGAGACACAGGAGGCACAGTGAGGATGACACATATAGACTGAGGCACAGTGAGGATGACACATATAGACAGAAACACAATGAGGATGACATAGAGACGGAGGCACAGTGAGGATGACACATATAGACTGAGGCACAGTGAGGATGACACATATAGACAGAAACACAATGAGGATGACATAGAGACGGAGGCACAGTGAGGATGACACATAGAGACGGAGGCACAGTGAGGATGACACATATAGACAGAAACACAATGAGGATGACATAGAGACGGAGGCACAGTGAGGATGACACATAGAGACACAGGACACACATATAGACGCAAACACAATGAGGGTGACACATATAGACAGAGACACAGTGAGGATGACACATAGAGACGGGGACACATAGAGACGCAGGCACAATGAGGGTGACACATAGAGACGGGAACACAATAGAGGGAGGACACATAGAGGGGGACACATAGAGACGTAGGCACAATGAGGTGACACATAGAGACGGGGACACATAGAGACGAGGCACAATGAGGGTGACACATAGAGACGGGGACACATAGAGACGTACACAGACACATAGAGACGGGGACAGAGACACAGACCAGGGGACGTGACGGGGGCTCAATGAGGGTGACACATAGAGACGGAGACTCTATTGAGATGGGGACACATAGAGACGGAGGAACAATTAGGGTGTCACACAAAGACGAGGGGTGGGTGGGGGGGGGGGAGAGAGGAGGCACATCGACATGATTGATCCCCAAGAAGAAACGTGGGAGCGGACTGGGAACGAGGGGGGGGGGGGGGGGGGGCAGGAGGGGGGAAGGAAGAAGGGGAGGGAGGAGGGTGGAGGAGAGGATTGATAGGTTGAAAAGATGACGTCATGGAATCAATAGGAAAACAAGGGCATCGCCGAGCAGTAGATACGCAGATTTATGTTTCGTAGAAAGCGATTTTTGTTATACTAAATCTTTCTTCGCTCTTTGTTTTTTATAGGAACAAAATCACCCTGGGAAAATTTTTTGATTTTTAATGGGCTTTTGTGAGATCATTAATAAAATAAACAAAATATAGCATGTTTGGTGTCAAATTATAGGTAATGTTGTGCTCCTTATAATTTATGTACAGTCATAAAAGGCGTTTTTTGCTGTGTTTAATATTCATAGATTTTTTTTTAAAGAACATCAAAACCAGACTGGAAAGCTGTAATAGTCAGATTGTATGGGGCTAGACAATGGGGCTAGGCAGAGGCACAGGTTACGAGCCTGTGAAAGGGGGGTAACCCAAAATGGCGCATTTTGGCAAATGACGATTTGGGCGCATAGCCCAAATGAGCGCGGGTGGTCGTATCACATATGAGCGCGTATCTATCCTTCATCCTGACATTGATTACCCTGAACCTATCCCTAACCATTACCCCAAACCTATCCCTAACCCTAACCCTAACCCTAACCCTAACCCTAACCCCTAACCCGAACCCTAACCCGAACCCGAACCCTAACCCTAACCCTAACCCCCCTAACCCCCGAACCCCCGAAAACCCTAACCCGAACCCTAACCCGAACCCTAACCCGAACCCTAACCCGAACCCTAACCCGAACCCTAACCCTGTATGGATGTACAACCCTAACAGCCCTAAAGTACAACCTTTAGCCCTAACCCTAAGCTGCGCTTATGGGATACGAGAATCTGCTACTATCTGCTAATGGATTAGAAAACACGCGCTCATATGGGCCATCAAAAACGCGCCTATATGGGCTATAAAACGCGCTCATATGGGCGCGCTCATATGGGCTATGCGCTGTTTTGGGAATCTCCGTGTGAAAGTATGACTAATCATCCCGTGAGCACGTAACCCAACTTGACTGACACTTTGGGCGTGGCCTAGCTGTCCTCTCTCTGGTTTCTATTAAACACAAAATGTCTTCAAACACAAATATGACAAGGCCGATTAACTTCATATTCGAACTCGCGCTCAAGCATCGCATACTCCATACTCCTGCCAAGTATTGTTAATATCCGTCCAGTAGTTTTTATAATAATGAAACAAAAACCGAAGGACAGACAGACAAACAGACAGGTCGACAGCCCCAAAACAATACCGGTGTTATGAGAAATAAGTGCCTACCATGAAATAAATACCCTTCAAAAGCGCACTAGAACCATTCTTCTTTCATGTGATAAATAAGTCAACTATTCTTTAAAATATAGATATTTAAGTGCTCAATCTACACGGAAAGAACCAACAAATAGAGCGGGGAGGGTGTGAATCTAAATTTTTGCCGAGAAATCGATATACAAAGCCATGTCACTTGGCTTCGTATTATTCAAAATGGCGGACGATAAAAACAACCCGTTGTGTTATCAAAAAAATAAATAATAATAAATATTAGAAAAATATCCCTGACTTCTCGAAGAATCGTCTGTTCTTCATGCATGCCACAAGACGCCTCTGAATGTATTTAGGGGCGAATCGTTCACAAACAGCAAACAATTTGAATGAGGAAAAGAGTATTTATTTCATGGGTTAGGTATTTTATGCAACACCGGTCAGACTCCGTCTGGGGAGTCTGGCCGGTAACAACATAAAGCCAAAGACTACACAACAAAAGAATAGGGTATAACGACTGGCTGAAGGCACTAACACTGTATTATACGCTTCCACCAAGACACCACTTCATTTGACTTTGTCTAGATACCAAACCAACCGTTGTTGTTTTCATTTCACTGACGTAGTAGGGGAGTGTAAATGTAGTGGTTTTTAAAAAAAAGAAACAGCATTCGGAAATAACGTCTAAACTGTGGAGGCCAAAACAAAAATCATAAAAGGTGTGTGTGTGTGTGTGTGTGCGTGTGCGTGTGTGTGTGCGTGCGTGTGCGTGCGTGTGCGCGCGCGCGCGTGCGTGTGTGTATGTGTGTGTGTGCGTGCGTGTACGTGCGTGCGTGTGCGTGCGTGCGTGTGTGTGTGTGTGTGTGTGTGTGTGTGTGTATGTGTGTGTGTATGCGTGCTTGCGTGCGTGTGTGTGTGTGTGTGCGTGTGCGTGTGCGTGTGTGCGTGTGTGTGTGTGTGTGTGTGTGTGTGTGTGTGTGTGTGTGTGTGTGAGTGTGTGTGTGTGTGTGTGTGTGTGTGTGTGTGTGTGTGTGTGTGTGTGTGTGTGTGTGTGTGTGTGTGTGTGTGTGTGTGTGTGTGTGTGTGTGTGTGTGTGTGTGTGTGTGTTGTGTGTGTGTGTGTGTGTGTGTGTGTGTGTGTGTGTGTGTGTGTGTGTGTGTGTGTGTGTGTGTGTGTGTAAGAGAGTGTAGAAGGGACTGATAAATACAGACAAAAGAGACACACAGAGAGACAGAGGGAGAGATGGAGGGGGGGGGGGAGGGAGGGAGGGAGAGAAAACCCCCCAAAATAAACATACAGCAGACACATATATCATAAAACATCATCGAAACATTGTGGCATAAGACAGTAAAAGAAAACGGACATAAAAACGAGACAAATGAGAACAAAATCAATATAATTATTGATAAAGCAAACTAAAGCACCACAAAAGTAAAACAAGGGCATCGCCGAGCGGCATCAACGCATTGTGACAATGCAAACCCGGCCAGAGTTATGTCCTGTCCCCCCCCCCCCCCACCCCCCAATAAACACACCACTTTCCACCCTTACAGAACGCATAAAATACATAGCCCAAAATTTGAAGCGATTCTGTTCAGTAGTTCACGAGATACAGCTGAGCTTTTATACAAACTTCCTTGCACCGAGTTATGTCCTCTCCCCCCCCCCCCCCCCCCCCCACCCCCCCAATAAACACGCCACTTTCCACCCTTACAGAACGCATAAAATACATAGCCCAAAATGTGAAGCGATTCTGTTCAGTAGTTCACGAGATACAGCTGAACTTTTATACAAACTTCCTTGCACCATGGTACACCACCACACACAATTTGAAGCGATTCTGTTCACTAGTTCACGACGTAAAGCTGGGGGGAAATTACATAGCCCAAAGAAGGAAATTTCGGTTTTCAAGGTCAAACTTCAAGGTCAAGATCAGCACGGTGTTGATTAACGAAAAGAAGCTTTCTTTTCAAGCTGTCTACCCCTCTGCCAATTTTAATCAAAATCCAAACAGTAGTTTTTAAGATAATCGATACACAGACAGACAGACACACACACACAGACAGACACACAAACCGATCGCAATACCTCGGCCTCTGGCCGGGTAACAAACCAGTGAAATGATTTCAAACACACTGACAAGCAAACCGCTCTATTAGTACGCATAATTGTCGCCCGAATCTTGTCGGGCGACAATATGACCGTGTTGATCTCGGTACGCATATTGTGACCCAGCACCACGAAAGGGACTTAAGTGTCAAAATAACCGTTCTCGGACAATGCTCCAGTTAAAATCTTCAGACAAATCTCTTTCAAATGATAATAAGAACCATTCCTGTAACCTTTTTCGTTTTAGAGTTATAAGCATTCAAAGTTGGCAGGGTGACTGTCGGACATTTTGAAAAATCAGTACTGCAGTCTAAAGTT
>CM065688.1:42161323-42163823 GCA_017654935.2 Phymorhynchus buccinoides
GCAGTGAAAGGGTTAATATGTTTGGCTCTAGTTGTCGTCGGTGTTGTTGTTATGTATATGTAACATATATATTTCACATAGGATAATGAAAATAAGTGGGGCAAGAAGAACGTGGGCCTGTGTATAAGCCGATGCCCATGGGTATGCATGTATAAAAGGAGAGGAATGGGGAGGATGTGCGAAAGCAGACACATACACTGAGAGAGAGATAAGAGAGAGGGGAGAGAGGGGAGAGAAAGAATGAATGAGAGAGGGAGAGAGAGAGAGAGAGAGAGAGAGAGAGAGAGAGAGAGAGAGAGAGAGAGAGAGAGAGAGAGAGAGAGAGAGAGAGAGAGAGAGAGAGAGAGAGAGAGAGGAGAAGAGACAGACTACTACTACTACTACTACTACTAATAATAATAATTATATAATAATACAATAATAACATTGCATTTATATAGCGCTTTACACCTCAAATGAGCCCAAAGCGCTTTACAATACCAATGTGCTCACGCACAATAAGCAGACAACAAATAATATCATTTAAGAATGATGCACACATACCAGCAACAACACATGCACATAGCACACACACACACACACACACACACACACACACACACACACACACACACACACACACACACACACACGCACGCGCGCACACACACACACACTGTCTCCCAACACACACGCACGCACACACGCACGCACACACACACACACACACACACACCACACACACACACACACACACACACACACACACACAAAACACACAGGGATTTTATTTGCTTATTCAATGTTCCATCTGGAAATAACATTTTGACTTGACTTGACACACACACACACACACACACACACACACACACACACACACACACACACACACACAGACATAGAACAGAGACATGAGGAGAATGAAAATAGGTTTGCGGTAAGGAAGTAAAAGGGTCGGCAAATGTTAAGATCAGCTCCCTCCAGCTGTTCCCGCGTGAAGTGTTCATCAGCTTAACAAAAAGGTAATTCGGAGGGAGCTGATTGGCCAACTTCACCCTGGGACAGCGGAGGGAGCTGATTGGCCAACTCCACCCTGGGACAGCGGAGGGAGCTGATCTTAACATTAGCCAAAAGGTCAAACCCACAAGGTGCCAATTTCATTATTGCCTAGCAGTAGCTAGGGCTAGTCCTCTTCTCTTGGAAGAATGAGCACAGTGTGATACCATCATTATTCATCCGGGTAGATGGATTCACGTTGTTCAACTTTTTTTTCCCTTTCTGTTACCAACACTCTGCACACACACACACACACACGCACGCACACACGCACGCACGACACACAGAGACGCACACAATGAACACACACAAGTACATACGCGGCAAATGTTAAGATCACTCCCTCACGCACACGCGTGACGCAGCACACACATACACACACACCAACTTCACACACACACATATTGCACACTTCACATGGAACAGCGGAGGGAGCTGATCTTACATTAGCCAAAAGGTCAAACACACACCAATTTCATTATTGCCTAGCAGCTAGGGCACCTCTTCTCTTGGAAGAATGACACACACATACCACATTATTATCCGGGTACATGGATTCACGTTGTTCACACTTTTTTTTCCCTTTCACACACTCTGCCTTTACACACACACACACGCACACACACGCACGCACACACACACACACACACACACACACACACACACACACACACACACACACACACCACACACACACACACACACACACACACACACACACACACACACAATGCACACACACATACATACATACACACACACACACACACACACACACATCCCACACATATACCACACACACACACACACACACACACACACACACACACACACACACACACACACACACACACACACACACACACACACACACACACACACACACACACACACACTCCTTCACACCTCATGCCTTCATCTCCCATCCCCACTGGCACTGATGCGCGGACAAAACCCCAGCGGACAAAACCCCAGCGGACAAAACCCCACAGCACAAAATCCTACCGGACAAAACCCCACTCATGGGTAAACAGACAGCTAGACATAGAGGGAGTGGTGGGATATCCAACATAGTTTTTTCTCTCGATCCTTGTTTCTATTTTTGTCTGTATTTCTCTCTCTCTCTCTCTCCTCTCTCTCTCTCTCTCTCTCTCTCTCTCTCTCTCTCTCTCTCTCTCTCTCTCTCTCTCTCTCTCTCTCTCTCTCTCTCTCTCTCTCTCCATGCTGCTAACTCCATTTTTTACAGTATTCATGTAATGCATGCATGCACTATTAAATGAATACATAGGGAGTGCGTGCGTGTATGACTTTTACTATCTTATGTTTGTTAACTGTATCATCTTCATTTAGAAAATGTTCGTCCGCTGCAACATGCGTGTGCATATAAGATTAGGTTTGATTGTATTATCTTACTATGTATGGCTGTGTTTTGCATGCTCTTTATATTGGTTTGTTTGTCCCTTTT
>CM065688.1:42166323-42181323 GCA_017654935.2 Phymorhynchus buccinoides
TGTTTGTCTGTCTGCTACGATTTCTCTCTCTCTCTCTCTCTCTCTCTCTCTCTCTCTCTCTCTCTCTCTCTCTCTCTCTCTCTCTCTCTCTCTCTCTCTCTCTCTCTCTCTCTCCCTCCCTCCCTCCCTCCCTCACTCACTCACTCACTGACTCCCTCTCTCTCTCTCTCTCTCTCTCTCTGTCTCTATCTCTCAATGGGCCAATGGCCTCTCTGAATAAACCATCTTGCGTCTTGCGTCTCTCTCTCTCTCTCTCTCTCTCTCTCTCTCTCTCTCTCTCTCTCATCTCTCTCTCTTCTCTCGCTCTCTCTCTCCTCTCTCTCTCTCTCTCTCTCTCTCTCTCTCTCTCTCTCTCTCTCTAAAATCTCAATCCATGCGTAATAAGGTTTTCAAGTGTCAAGCCTCTCTCTCTCTCTCTCTCTCTCTCTCTCTCTCTCTCTCTCTCTCTCTCTCTCTCTCTCTCTCTCTCTCTCTCTGTGTCATAAACTACACGCTTCGTATTTCTTTCTCCATAAATGAAACGTTCAAATGTTATCGTGCCAGGTGCTCGGCTGCATTTTTGTCGCCAGTGACCTAGACCTTTGATCCATGACCTTCAGTTCTGAACTTGGCCGCTACATGTCCTTAGTACTTATCCGCATACAACATTTAAGCATCCTAGGTCCCTCCATTCAAACGTTATCGTGCCAGGTGCTCGGCAGCATTTTCAGGCTCCAGTGACCTTGACCTTTGACCTATGACCTTCATTTTCCAACTTGGCCTAGATATTCGTAGTACCTATCAGTATGCAAAATTTGAGCGTTCTAGGTCCCTGGGTTCAAACGTTATCGTGATAACATAGTCAGATAAATAGATAGTCAGATAGATAGCCAGGAACGAACAGAACATTTTTCACTGAAAACATTACCAGCTTCGCTCTCGTCACCCACCCGCTGGTAAAATGCGCAATGCCTTGATAATTGCAGATGCACTCGACTCTTTGATATATAGTCGCCGACTTCAAATAGTTGATACTCACTGTTGCTGTTATGTGAGTGAGCTTGAGAAGGAAAAAATAAGAAGTGAATCTTCAATGATATTTGTGAGTAAAATGTTTTCGGAGAATGATCTTAGGCATGATGAACTACTAAATATGAAGCATAGCGGGGTATATGTTTCTGTGAATGTTGAAAAACCAAATACATATTAATGGGTATTCATGACCACGGTCCCGAATGCAGGCAGCTCTCATCTTTATTATCTAACAGCTCTTCGTGTTTCCAAATTATGCAACGAAACATTTTCACGAAAACTAGAAACGGGGGGGGGGGGGGGGGGGGGGAGAGAGAGAGAGAGAGAGAGAGAGAGAGAGAGAGAGAGAGAGAGGAGAGAGAGAGAGAGAGAGAGGAGAGAGAGAGAGAGAGAAAGAGAGAGAGAGAGAGAGAGAGAGAGAGAGAGAGAGAGAAAGCGTGTGTGTTTGTGTGTGTTTGACACTTTGATTGCCATTGACAAGGGTGTTTTTTTTGTTAGAGAGGGGGGGGGGGGGGGGGGGGGGGGGGGGGGGGGGGGGGGGGGGGGGGGGTAGAGAAGACAGACAGAGACAGAGAGAGAGATCAAAGAAAGGGGGAGATAAGTAGTTTTATTGAGAGAAGAAAAGAAAGCGTAAAGTTTTAAACTATTTGAGAGAGAGAGAGAGAGAGAGAGAGAGAGAGAGAGAGAGAGAGAGAGAGAGAGAGAGAGAGAGAGAGAGAGAGAGAGAGAGAGAGAGAGAGAGAGAGAGAGAGAAACACAAACCACAACACAATTTTAAATTTTAATGTTTCAGGCCTCCGGCCTATAACATAGGAGGTGCGGTGCACACATAAAAAGGAATGAGAGAGAGAGAGAGAGAGAGAGAGAGAGAGAGAGAGAGAGAGAGAGAGAGAGGAGAGAGAGAGAGAGAGAGAGAGAAGTGGAGGTGGGGAGCACTCAGTAAGACAGACAGACAGACAGACAGACAGCACCAGAAAACCATGAATTATACACTACTAGGCAGACTAAAGAGAAACTCTAAGAAAGGAGTCCAGGTTTACCTGACGAACATCTCCACCCCAGTAGGGAGCATCTTGCGCTGAATGCCTTTCCAGGACTGGCGAAGCTTGAACAGCTGCAAGGTGGTCACCCCCATCTCTTGGCACATGAAGTCACACGGCAACATCGACTGACCGGACGCCTCTACGTTGTCCAGATCCACACTCATACCCAGTTTCTCCATATCCTTGCGACCTTTGCCTGAAGTCTGAACTTGGCTGGAAGAGGCCTGAAGAAAATTCACGGTCTGTTCCTTGCTGAGTTGCTTGGTCAAGTGTTTGCCACGTTTCGACGATAAACAACCCATAATTCGTTTCGAGAATAAACAACCCATAAAATAATGTTTCTCTTTGGTGGGTTTTTTTTAATTTATTTTTTTTATCCCAACTTTCCTGCTTGTTATGTTGTTGTTTTTTCCCCCAAGTGTTTGTATACGTTATTCCCGTGTTTGTTTGTTGTTGTTGTTTTCTTCGAAGAATTGATTGTTTCTGTCATATGTTATAGGTAGTAAACTCGCAAAAAGAGATCAGTCGATTTGTACTTGTGTGGTTGGTGTTAGTATGTCTTTCGCTGTCCTTTGCGTTTGGGTTTGTTGTTGTTCTTCTTCTTCGTTCACCTTTTGTTGATCACGCTGCTTGAAACTGCGACCATATCAGTGCTTTTGGAAGGTTCTGCGATATTTGGAGAGAGAAAAATACCGTGGACGCGTGTCTATCTCCTCCATTGCTTCCAGTCACAATCTAGTGACCATCGCTAAAAATAAATCCCACATATTTCATCGATGGACTCCACCCCAACGAGTCCCGTGTTCCACGTCACATCGTCTCACGATATAAGAGCGGCTGAAAGAGAAGGAAACCAGTTTAAAAACCCCCCCCCCCCCCCCCCCCCCCCCCCCCCCCCCCCCCCCCCCCCCCCCCACCCCCCCCCCCCCCCCCCCCCCCCCCCCCCCCCCCCCACCCCACCCCCCCCCCCCCCCCCCCCCCCACGTCACATGTTACATTCCCTCTTATGCTTGGAAAATTTCTTAAGATTTCTTACCAGCTATAAGAGGGAAAACACGCGAAAGCCATGATTTTGACACATGACGTGGTGGGTCTTTAAGTTACCACTCTGTATGGTTGTATTATCAGGATTGTAAATGGCGTTCCTCCGGGAAACAATAATCACCGTACAAAACAAGACCAACAAGAGCGAAAATATCCCTTTAACTTGTTCTTACTAAAGTATTATTTCGTTCAGTTGGGTTTACTTGTTTTTTGTCAGTATTCGGCATGATTATACTCAACGCAGATACACAAGTTATCAAGTATGTCACTGAGGACGGTACTATGATTATGACTAATAATAGTAGACTATGACTATTATTACATAGGTTTTTGTGTGCGTGTTTTGTCCGTGTGTGTAAGTGGGGAGGTGGTAATAATATAAGAATAGGGAGGAGGGCAAAGGGCACGTAAAGAAACGTTGGGTAAACGAGAAACTAGAGAGAACTAATAGAAAAGAATGAGAGAGAGAGAGAGAGAGAGAGAGAGAGAGAGAGAGAGAGAGAGAGAGAGAGAGAGAGAGAGAGAGAGAGAGAGAGAGAGAGAGAGAGAGAGAGAGAGAGAGCAGGGCTCCAAGAGACCCTCTAAAAGAATGAGCAGGGGGTCCCAGGATGCATTATAAAACAATATTTTTAGCATTTGCAATGCCACTGGGACCCTGACCCTGAAAACGAATCAAAATGTCGCCAAATCGGCAGGCTCAATGCTGTGGATTTAGGGGGGAAATTAGCATGGTAGATTATTATTTTTAACCTTTGAGAAAATCACTTTTCCGCCAATGCTTATCAGCCCGCGGTGGGCTTAATTAACCCTTTCACCGCCAATGTCGCATTTTTGCACCATAATGATTTATTACCCATGTCATTAAAACTCTTCAAATCAGGGTCTATTATTCAACGCTATTGTGTTCCTAAATTTGGTCAGTAAGGATTGCCTGTATTCTACATGTGTCACAGAGAAATCCCACAATATTGCGGACGAAATCTTTTCTGTAGCGTCATGGAAAATGTGGGCTCAAAGATGGCTGGCAGTGAAAGGGTTTTTAATAGCGAGCGGACAACTGATTCTGTTAACGCTTTCAAAGACGAACATTTCAGCTTGAAAGCGAGGAAGCTGAATCCTCTGTACACCCGTCACAACTTCTTTTAAGCTAAAAAATAATGCAGCGACAAGAAGAACTTCTTTTTCCGTATTGGCCCGCTTGCACACTCGAAAAGTTTCTTCTTCTTTTTGTTTGTGGCTCAAGCCACAAACCTATAACTCACTTTGTCGGTCTGTCGGTCTGTTGGTCTGTCTGTCGGTCGGTCAAAAATTGTCGCACATTTCGCAAAATTGTCGCACATATTTTAAAGGAGAAAAAAATACTTGGACATAAAGTAACATTTCAGTTGTCATATCTACATATTATCTACAGTTCTTAGGTATGGAAAGAATTATATACTGAACAGAGCACATGAATCGTCATTTTAAAGCGTAGAAAATAATAAACATACGTAATACAGACACTGCAACAGACACGACGAGTATGCAGTGCTTCTTTCGATGAGTATAATAATAATAAACGGATATTTATATAGCGCTTTTTATCGAGCACAAAGCGCTTTAAGTAGGATAAATAGTTTTAAATGTTTTCCAAAACATATAAAAAGTTACGAAACGGTGCAGAGATAACGTTCTGCTTACAGATAATTATTGAAAAGCCAGGGGAAGCGACTCAGTGTATATAATGATTGCAGTGGTAAAAATAGACCGCACTTCAAATCGAGGCTGCTCTTTAAAATGATGTTTCGTTTTCAATTGTCGCACGCCACAAACGATTGCGAATCCGCGCTTGTTTTTTCACGCTTAACTTTAAAAAAAGGGACGTAACTCTGATCGTTGACATGGGTGATAAATCATTATGGTGCAAAACTATGGCAAGAAACAACACCAATTGCTTCATGGTCGAAAGATCTAATGGCTCCCCCCCCCCCCCCCCCCACCTGCGTGCGCATCTCGACCCTTCCAACGGAAGTGTCGCCATCTTAGTCCTTATTTGTGTGTAAACAGCATCGATCTGGCATTTTTCAAACAAAGTTACTGACTAAGATGGCGGTCTCCCATAATATGGCCCGCTCCTTGTGGCCGGATATGACGACACGTGGGTACAAGCCATACCAGTCTTCCGGAACACATTCAAGATTCCCATGGACAACACCTGAGTGGAACAGCCTTCCAGACGATATAGTCACTCTGTCGTCGGCCAGCCAGTTCAGGACGGCTGTGTCTGGTTTCAGGCACAGCCAACAACCACCATTCTGAAATGTAGGAGGGGGCCCCAGCTATGATGCCAGATGGTGCTGGGGGTCGGCTGGTCCAGCTGCGATCATACACCCCCCCCCCCCCCCCCACCACCCCATTTAGGCATTATTCTTTTATTATTTTTTAGTTACTAGTTAGGGATCAATAGGCTTAGTTGCTCTCCCCAGTTTTCCCCACGTTGGCATTTATATCCAAAATTGGATCCTGCCGACGAACCTCATCAACATCAAGATCAAGATCCTATGGTACATTATAGCGATGACCGTATTTGTGCCAGTCTGACACAGAGTTAAGTCCCTTTGTTTAAATTTAAGCGAATGAAAAAAACCGAAACTTTTCGAGTTTGCAAACTAGCCAATACTAAAAAGAAGATTTGTTTTCTTGTCGCTGCATATTTTTTACCTTAAAAGAAGTCGTGACGGGTGTACAGAGGATTCATCTTCCTCGCTTTCAAGGTGAAATGTGCATCTTTCAGACAGATCACTGATCGGCGGTGCGGAGATTTACCGAGTTGAAAAGCGTTGACAGAATCAGTTGTCCGCTCGCTAATTAAGGCCACCTCATGCTAATTAAGAGTGCCGGATACTAGATGAAGCCTTCTAGTGATGTTCTCAAAGGTTTAAAAACAGTTCTACCGTGCCAAATGTTTCCTAAATCCCCCGTATTAAACGTGCCGATTTCTGATTTTGCCTGTTTTTTTTGCGAAGTCCTGCGCATCGTTTTCGATTCACCGGAAGTGATTGCTTTGTTTCGGTTTATTTACATAGCTGTTGATTAGAGAGAACAAGAAGCTTCACTCAGCGCATCGATCGTTGCCCGAGGCGCGCTAAGCTGCAGTACGATTAATCACCGGTGTGAAGCTTGATCAATTTTTGTTAAAGATTTGGGTTAGATCTACTCCAGTCATAGAAATAGTTAAGTCAAAAATCGAGGCGTATTCGCCGTTTTATTTCCACATAGGAAACGACGCGTGTGAAAGGTCAAGGTCAAGGCCGATGACAACGCATGCGCACTTCTGTTTTCAAACTGAATGACGGACTCAAAGACAACAATGCGATTCTTCTTTTGTAAGCTTGTAAGCTTACAATATTTTACTTCATTCGACCAGCGGCATCAGAAAATGACATTCGTTTGTTTCGATACTTAAAATGTAAGTGTTTAATGTTGCACATGTGTGGATTTGAAACTTCCTAAAAATCTAGAGCGATGAAAGTTCGATTGTTTTTTGTTCGATCTATGCACGGACGACTGACGTATTGATGATCAATACGTCAGTTTGATGACGATTACACTAATAAATACGTCAATGCACGAGACCAGCGCATGGTAAGGTGGCGCCGGAAAGCCGAAATAGGAAGTTTTCTTCGACTGAAATATTTTTTTATGCAAAAACAAATATTGAAGAGCTTCTTTTCTAAAAAAAAGCTACATTATAGTTTCTTCAGACAATACACTATCTGTGAATACTGTTTTTCTAAAAACAATAGTGGAGTTTTGTTTCAATCATCTTGATTGTTGGAAGAAATATGTCACACATTTCTGTATTTGAGTCATGATTGAAACAAATACCAATGTTTCAACAAAATCGTACGTATTTTTAAAAACTATTGACAAAAAACGCATGTCTACTCCAATTTAGGTATTTTTCTTTCATTTTATTAGCACAACTCTGAGAATTACGTAAGGTTTTTTTTTCTTGTCGTACCTAAAATATGTCACACATTTCTGTATTTGAGTCATGATTGAAAAATAGACCAATGTTTCAACAAAATCGTAGAATGGAATAGGGTCTGTGCGCTCATCCGGTCTGCGCGCTAAGTTCCCTAAACACAGCCTATCCGTTGCGGAAACCACGTGACAAGACTTCCCGCGTTCCCGCCTGAGCTGTTCTCTTCTTTGCGCCAGCCTGTCTGAGTGACGCCGTGTGTGTTTTCACGTGGCGAGGTAAGTTGTCTTTCAGTCAGACTTATTAACCGATTCCCTTAAAGCACGTGACCGAAGGCCATAGTCACTACGGTCAACTTTGAATCGAACTCAACATTGCATGCTGATAGATTCGTAGTTTAAGCGCATGCGTATCACTCAGTTGATCGTAAACAGGTTTAATCTCAATGTATGAGCACTGGTGGGGGTGGCGTGCACGCCCGACAATAAAACTGTTTTCGTCTCATGCGCCAACTAGCATTTCGTGGGTAGCGCGTCATCCGACACCAAAATGTCATTGTCGGGTCTGTGCGCTCTCATTTATTATCACTGCCTATTACTTGTGTTTTTACGAATAGCATAAATCATGAGTTACAAATTGAATTTAATTGTTTGTGCATACTTATCTAAGGAAAAAGAAGAGATAATTCCTCTGTGCGTGTGTGTGTGTGTGTGTGTGTGTGTGTGTGTGTTTCTTAATCTGTATTTGTATATGTGTGCATACGTATGTGTGTGTATGTATGTATGTGTGTGTGTGTGTGTGTGTGTGTGTGTGTGTGTGTGTGTGTGTGTGAATCTGTATTTGAATATTGGTCTGTTATTTTTCAGCTCCCTGTTGAAATGGCATCACCTCATGGGTATACGCAAGAGCAGGTGGAGAGAGCTGTGGAGTTGGTGAGATCCAAGCAGATGTCCCTCAATGGTGCCTCTAAAGCGTTTGGCATCCCTTATGCCACTCTAGGGGACAAAGTGCGCGGTCGAAGACCGATGAAGGCTGCCCCCAAAACAGTGCTGTCCTGTGAGGAGGAGACGAAGCTCGTCAAGTGGCTGATCGAGCTGTCAAGACGAGGCTTTGGGCGCACTAAGGATGACCTGAATGACATGGTCAAAAGGATTCTGGACGAACGAGGAACCAAGACGGTTTTCACCAACAATCGTCCCGGAAAAGACTGGATGCTGGCTTTTTTTTAAGAGGCACCCTGAGGTGTCTCAAAGAATGGCCCAACCACTGGGCCGGGAGAGAGCAGTGGTGACAAGAGTTGGGCTGTCAGCCTGGTTTGGTGAGATGAAAGAGTACATGGATGCCATAGATCCAACTTTGCTGTCCTCTCCTGACCGCATTTTTAATGCTGATGAGTCAGGATTCAGCATTTGCCCCAAGACCAAAAAGGTCATCACGATGATGGGGACAAAGCACGTGTACTCGGTCACGAGTGGCACTCGGCAGCAAGTGACAGTGCTTGCATGTGTTTTTGCAATAGGGCAATACAACCCACCATTGCTGATCTTTCCCTACACCAGAGACCCTCGCTTCAATGCTCTGGAGGGATTTGAGGATGCCTTCTTTCAGAAGACCCCAAATGGCTGGATCACGGAGGAAGTGTTCTTCACTTTTCTTAGGGACATTTTCATCCCAAGTCTGAAAACCAAACGGCCAGTGGTACTCTTTGTAGATGGCCATTCCAGTCACTATTCCATGGCCATCAGCACCCTTTGTGAAAAGAATGGCATCATTCTGTACTGCCTGAAAGCACACGGCAGTCACCTCATCCAGCCACTTGACCAAGCATTCTTTGGGACAATCAAACCAGCATGGAATGAGGCTGTGAGGAAATACCAGTACGAGACAGGAGAAAGCGTCACCATGAGAACCTTTGCCCGTACCCTGAAAAAGGCATGGGACACCACAGCTCGACCAGAGCTTGCCTTGAAGGGCTTTTCCAAGTCTGGAATTTTCCCATTCAAACCAGAAACTGTGCTCAGCTCTGACAAGCTCGCACCAAGCTGCAGCTTTACCAGCATGGCTGCTGCTTCAGTCACTTCCCCCAACCCGCCATCTTCAGGAGAACCTGAGCAATTGTCTTCCAGCACCATTGCTTCCCCCACCTGTTCTCAGCCTTCAGCGTCCACTTCCAACCTTTCTTCAACCCCACTGTTATCAAAGCCAGGCGGAGCTGACAAAAACACCATGGAGCTGAGACCTCCCATCCCATCAGCAGCTGGAGTCTCCAACCTTTTTCAGCTGATCAAGTTCAACTTCTCTCTTGGGGAAAAAACGGTCATGAAATTCATGAAGCGGTATGAGGAGCAGTATGACATGGAAGATTCCACCTACATTGCATGGAAGTCACTGATGGACAAATCATTGAATCAGTCACCTCAGCCTGTTGCTCCAGCCCAAGACATCCAGTCTTCCACCTCTCCCCAAGACATCCAGCCTTCCAGTTTCACCTCTCCCCAGGACATCCAGCCTTCCACATTTCCCCAAGACATCCAGCCTTCCACATCACAACCTTTTCCAGTGCAACAGTCTCCATCTCCAAGGTCACTGACTTTTCCAGCTCAGAAGGCAAAAACAATTGACGAATTCCTGGTGCTGCCCACGTTCCAAAAAAGAAAAGGGGTGAAGAAAGCGAGCACAGCAATGCCATACTCAATCAGTGGGTTGGAGTTCAGAGAGATGGTTCAAGAAAAACAGAGAAAGAAAGAAGAGGAAGAAAGACAAAAGGAAGAAAGAAAAAGGAAACGAGAGGAGAGAAAGAAGGAAAGGGAAGAGGCAGCTGTGGCAAAGAAACAGAAAATGGAAGAAAAGAAAAAGGAAAGGGAAAAGCTTAAGAAAGAGAAAGAAGAAAAGAAGAAGAGAAATAGAGAAGACAAACAGTTAGAGGCAATTCTAGCTGCCTCCCAAACACAAACAAAGAAGGAGAGTGACTCTTCTGACAGTGGAGATGAGCCAGTATTGGATTATGATTTGGATGATATGATTGAGGACATGAATGATGAGTGCGTGAAATGCAAGCATGACACAAGGGCGAATGTGAGAGTGCAGTGTGTGTTGTGTGACAGTTGGTGGCACGCACAATGTGTGTCTCACATGGACTTGACTGGGAAGGCTCAGGAAGATATCGAAGCCATGGATGTGGAGTTTTTTTGTGAGAAGTGTTCAAGTGGCAGATGTGAGATTGCAGTTGTTGCGTCGTCATCTTTGCCATTTTAGTCGTGTCCAATCGTACTTGTAAAGTTTGCATGCAAGAAAAGAGAGAGAGAGAGAGAGAGAGAGAGAGAGAGAGAGAGAGAGAGAGAGAGAGAGAGAGAGAGAGAGGTGTACGTTCATGCATCCATGTCGTCTTCCTTTGCACACTGGCACACGTCCTACAAACACGCTTTAATCACGATATATTATGTTCATTCTTTCTGTTTTGAATGAATGTTGTCCATTACTGTTGACTGTTTACTTAGAATGCTACCTTTCAATCGTGTGAATAATTAAACTTTGTGAAATCTATTTATTTTCCAGCCTTATTGTGACGATTTTTGGTTTGTTTTCTTTGTCAGTAATTTATATCTTCTGTCTGTCTGTCTGGTAAGATATTACCTATGGAAGGTAGAAATACACTTTGCTAAATGTTTAATGTGTTCTTTTAAAATTTAATTTTGGAAATAACAAACTTATAGACGTGTAGCGCAATAGCCGACATGACCTGGCGCACTAACCCTCCACTAGCACTACACCCCCCAGCGCCTGGCGCGCTAACCCAACAGAGAGCGCACTGAGCCGCCACTCACTGCATTCATAAAAACTACTGCTGAAGGAGAAACGCTTGAATTGAAGGGTGGCGCGTTGTCCCCCTTACAACAGACCTATTTTTAGATACGCTTATGATACAGACGCTGTCTAGATCCACATTGGAGACTTCCCAGCTAACTTTTACTGCTTAAGGTAGCGCACACTACCGCCACTACCTATTTTTAAAAACTATTGACAAACAAGAAAATTCAGTTGATTAATATCAACTTAAAAGGAGGCCAAACAGTGTTAACATTATGTAGAAGAGTGTATTGCACTTCAAATGTGTATGAACATGTATGTCTTTTCAAAATATCTTGAAGGTGATGCAGTTGGCTACTTTAGAGAAGAAGAAGAAAAAAAGTTATATAAAATATGAACGTGTCATGAAATACGTTCGTCATCGACCGCTCAGACAAGAACAAAAAAGAAGTTCAACACAGTAAAGTGCTGAAAATGACGGTTTAGTTGAGATTCGTCTTCCAAAGTATTTGTGATCCTAATGTTGTCATGAAACTGAAAGAAACCAGACTTCGACTTTTGAGATAGAGAGTCATAAACACAAAGAGAGTAGGGTAGGCTCAGCCTACGGTTGTGTGAATAAAACTGAAAAGAACCAACTTGGCTTATATTCATCTTTCACTGTCAACTTATTGTGTCCGTCTGCTAGGCCTAGGCCTACAGGGACTAACCCTGCTTCCATAGCTCAACACCACAGCACAAAGAGAGTCGCATCACTAAGCCTACCTAAAGGTTTTGGTCAGTTGCTAGGCTAACGCATATTATTCATGAGTCTCTCAATGGTAGTGTGTGCATCAATAAAAAAGAAAGGGGGGGGGGGGGGGGGTCAAGGAATAGTCAACTGATAAATGAACGTGAGGATAGAAGAATGTAAAATCCATCCGTAAGTATTTCTTCAAAATAAAGGGTTTGATGAATTTACAATGCCAGGTAATATAGAAAGAAAGCGTTTTGTTTCTAATATCCGAGTAATAGCAAAATGAACAGCTTTCCTTTCCTTAACAGTATCCCCCCCCCCCCCCCCCCCCCTGATTTTGCAAAGGTTTAAGCAGACAACACGAGGGTCAATGGAGTGAAGGGGTGGGGTGGGGTGAAGCATGGTCGACAGTAGTATAGTTAGCGATTGGCAACGGGTGGAGGGGGGGGGGGGGGTAGCAAGAATGTTTAAAGGTGGACCCTGACGGATGAGTTTTTGCAAGAAACACGTCGAGATCACCAGAAAGACAGCCTTTTCAAGGAGAGCGGGTCGCAGCCAGAGACGCGCCACCCATTTTTTATTTTTTTTGCATGCGATTATTGTCACTGAGGGGGGGGGGACATTTTGACCAAATGACAACTTTTTCGTTGCCACTGGATTTAGCGTATGCTAAGTGCATGGGCACACGGGACCTCGGTTTATCATCTCATCCGAAAGACTCCACGTTCAGACCGTTAAGGCCTAGTGCAGAATGAGAAGAAAAAATCCCTTGTACCCAGGTTCGAACTCGGGTTTACTTGACACGAAGCGAACGCAATACCACTGTGCTACTCTACACCACCTCAGTCATTGTGGTTGAAGCGTTTTCTTTTTTTTTGTAGTGCAGTAAACCAAAAAATGAGCTGGTTCTTTTGTTGTGAGTAAAACTCCTCAGCGTGTTTCTTACAATAACTCATCCATCAGGGTGCCCCTTTAATGGTGTGCCTGTACAGGTTTTTCCTGCTAAAAGGCGAGGATGAAAATTTTTTGTGTGCAGTCCTTTTATTTTTTGTTGTCATTTTTATGATGAATGCAGTTTTTATTATTTTAACAATGCAATTGCTGTTTTTTTGCAAAAGTTTAGCAATGCACTTCTGTGATTTTGCAAAGGTTTAGTAATGGTGGTTGTACACTTTTTTTTAAAATGCCAAAATGAGGATGAAGCCCTGTCAAGTGTTTTATCATCATACAATTCACGCCTGGTTTTTACTATAAGACAACACAAAATTTGTTTTCTTCACAATACTCTTTGCAGAAGCGTAATACACAACTTTAATGTAAAATCGTTTGGCTTTCAAAAGTCTACAAATCTTTTGCATGCTATTCTGAAAGCAGAGACAGAGACAGAAAGCGACAGAAAGAAGGAAACAGATAAAAAGATATAGGTTTAGCAGACGACACCAACTCCAGTGGAGAAAGTGTGGAAGCAATAGCCTACTGCTACGCTCGCACGCAGGCACATACTAGGCCCTACTATAGCCTAGCTTAGGAGAGAGAGAGAGAGAGAGAGAGAGAGAGAGAGAGAGAGAGAGAGAGAGAGAGAGAGAGAGTCAGACAGACAGAGACAGAGAGCAGGGAGAGACTCAGAGAGGCAGGAAAAGACAGGGCGAAAGACAGAGACAAAAAGAGATAGTATGTGGAAACAAAATTGGAAGCCGTGCAAGGCAGAGAAAAAGAAACAGAGAGAGAGAGAGAGAGAGAGAGAGACGCAGTCACAGCCTAACTCTGTAGGCTAACATGTTCTGGTCACCAATCTGTTAGGCTGATGCATATTCATGAGGTTCTCAATGATCCACCAGCGCGTCGCACCCACGGACCTACATTACATGTAGAGTCGCACGCTCAATTAAAAAGGGCAGACAACTTCCATGACAAAGGGAAGACAACTCTGATGCGCCCAGCAGGTCACGTGCTCCTCCACATACTATAGAACTGGCCAAAGATCACGTGATCATCCACAGTAAAAAGTCATGTGATACGCTGCCCGACGATAAAGGGGAGGCGGTCTCTTGACCGCCTCCAAAAACGCATGTCTACTCCAATTTAGGTATTTTTCTTTCATTTTATTAATACAACTCTGAGAATTACGTAAGGTGGGTTTTTTCTTGTCGTACCTATACATTAGTCTAGTAATATAATATCAGTACCGTAGTCTACTCAGTACTCTGTACTGGTAACCTCAAAACCTACTACTGGCAGATGTATCATGTAGGCCTACGTTTTGGATGAATAAAGTAAAAACGAGCAAAGAAAACTAACCGAAGTAAGAGTACTCGCATACCGAACTATGTGAATTGCGTAGACTGATTACATACATCCCCCCATTTTGGGTTTTTTACCTTGGGTCAATCGGTAAAATACACTGTGAAATTCCGAAGTGTTTTGAAAGACTTCCATTGGGACGTGACATAAACTACCCCCTTGTGACGCACATAGTCCAGAAACTACGTCATTCCCAGTTTGACGGAGAGAAAGCACGCACAAGGTGAAATTTAAAGAGACCATTCATTCACATTTGTCTGCCTCTGTTACGAAAAACTTGCATACAAAAAGTAAACGAAGCAAAGGGTAGATCTAGTCTAGAGGCAAAGCCTTCAAGGCTCACTCGAACAGGAACATGTGGGACACAGATTGAAGGGGGTGTCTGAAGTACAAGATCGCCAATAAAATGTTAAAGTACAAATAAAACTATCGTTAATGGATACAAATAAAAAATTTTTAAAAAAAAAGAAAGTGCCCGTGCCGAGAATCGGACCCGGAACCATTCGCATGATAGACAGACACACTACCAATGCGCGTCTTTCAATGTTGATGAGTTTCTTAAAGGACCATACGCATCTCCATTCGGACCTAAAAACGTTCTGGAAAACGTTTCAGCATTATTTCCTACTACACATAGACACAGTATACAAACTGTATCTATGTAACCTACCTTTTATGTTACATTCTTCAAGATAAAGTGAACGCACACACTTTTATTTCGCAAAAATCGGTCTCCTGTGGCAGATTTGCCAGCTGCCATTGAATCTCACCAAAAATGGGATTTGTGCGATAATCCATTTGGCGTGACGTAGATTAGGGGAAATCAATACGGCACCTGTGACTAATGTTGAACTATTTGAAGACAAATTATTTTACCTGTTTGTGGCCCGTTTTTAATAATAGAATTTGTTGGGACACTTTCAGACCTAGCTTATGACGTAACGCTGTCAGAGGATACGTATTATTATTATGACGCTAAGTTGTACACCTTCAAGTTCCTCTCTTCTTGTTCTAGTCCAGGCGAAATTATAAAGTTTACCTTGTTTTGTGATATATTAGGTTTCTATGTTGATCTAACATGATTTGAGGGTGCT
>CM065688.1:42196323-42211323 GCA_017654935.2 Phymorhynchus buccinoides
ATGGCATCTTAGCACATCGTATCTGATCATAAGAAGCATAAAGCTTTAGGTAAATAAATTGGAGCAGGAGAGAGAGAGACAGAGAGAGAGAGAGAGAGAGAGAGAGAGAGAGAGAGAGAGAGAGAGAGAGAGAGAGAGAGAGAGAGAGAGAGAGAGAGAGAGAGAGAGAGAGAGAGGGAGAACTTGAGAACTTGAATACTTATTTTCCAAGGTTACAGATTTTAGGCAACGCCTAGTCTTCCAATCTGTTCTTGATACGAGGGCATCTGATTATATTTTGCAATGTGGAGGTTGTGTCAATGTCACAAAAAAGCAAATGGCTTCACAAGATAGACCATTTTCATAATACTTATATCGCAAATGTTCAGTGTTTTCCACCATGCCTTAGCCGTTGAGCAGCGTAAAATGTCCACCAAAGTGAACGTTGATCCCAAGCTCAGAAAAACTATTTAACACCAAGATGCTCGATCTATAAATGTGTACTGGCTATGCTCACGGACAGACATTCAAACAAAAGTATTAGACGCTGACAATTGTTTTTGACACCTTGCCTGGTTAGAAATACAGGTCTACACTTGGCTCAAGAATATTCAGTTTGGCAGAAGAACGTTAGAGGAAAGTGACCGTTATAATCATGAAAGACCATTGTGCCCGCTAGAACTAAAGCCAGAGTAGTACTATAGCCTCTTGTAGGAAATGCTCTCTGGATAAGTTTAAGTCATAAGTCATAAGTTTCTTTATTACCCGGCTCTGGATAAGTTTAAGTCATAAGTCATAAGTCATAAGTTTCTTTATTACCCGGCCAGAGGCCGAGGTATTGCGATTGGTTTGTGAGTGTGTCTGTGTGTCTGTCTATCTGTGTATCGATTATCTTAAAAACTACTGTTGTGATTTTGATTAAAATTGGTAGAGGGGTAGACAGCTTGAAAAGGAAGCTTCCTTTCGTTAATGAACACCGTGATGACCTTGACCTTGAAGTGTGACCTTGAAAACCGAAATTTCCTTCTTTGGGCTATGTAATTTTCCCCCAGCTTTATTTTGTGAGCTAGTGAACAGAATCGCTTCAAATTTTGTGTGGTGGTGTACCATGGTGCAAGGAAGTTTGTATAAAAGTTCAGCTGTATCTCGTGAACTACTGAACAGAATCGCTTCAAATTTTGGGCTATGTATTTTATGCGTTCTGTAAGGGTGGAAAGTGGTGTGTTTATTGTGGGGTTATTGAGGGGGGGGGGAGAGGAGGTGGGGGGGGGGGGAGAGGACATGGTGCAAGGAAGTTTGTATAAAAGTTCAGCTGTATCTCGTGAACTACTGAACAGAATCGCTTCAAATTTTCGGGTATGTATTTTATGCGTTCTGTAAGGGTGGAAAGTGGTGTGTTTATTGGGGGGTGGGGGGGGACATAACTCTGGCCGGGTTTGCATTGTCACAATGCGTTGCTGCCGCTCGGCGATGCCCTTGTTGTCCATTGACATTGTACAACGCACATGGAAACTTGTCTTCCACCGTGGAAAATAAATGAGATAGCAAATATAATGAGCATATAATTGATGAGATAGCAAATATAATGAGCATTTCACCAGGAAGCCTTGGTAAAATCTTGTATGAACACTTGGGTATGTGGAAACGTTATAACCGTTGAGTGTCCCACTCACTACCTTAGTTAAGAGCAGAGAAGGGGCAGGATTGAATAATGCACCCAGACCACATACAAAAAATTGATGGCGAAAAGTCGGCTGGCAATTTGTAATTGACGATGAAACATTTATTTGCCAGTATGATCCAAAAACCAAGCAATAAATATCCCGTTTGTAGGTTTCTAATGATACATCATCAGTAAACGTTCGCAGAACACAGCACTATAGCAAACTTTATCCAACAAGTAATCGCCTTGAGTATTTGTGAACAGCTGGATCTATGGCTCCAGTTTCTTTCCCAGAGAAGATGTTGCACTACCCCCCCCCCCCCCCCCCCTCTCTCTCTCTCTCTCTCTCTCTCTCCTCCTCTCTCCCCACCCCCCCTCTTGCCTTATCTTGTTGTTTTCCTGAGAAAATGAGTTCCTTACTTCGTTAATTTGTTTGGAATTCCTCCTTGTTTCATCTTTCCCGTTCTTTGTCCCCCCACCCCACCCCCTTCCTCCTTTTTCCTCTTTTCCTTCCCCCCTCTGCCTAGCCCTCGGTTTTTGCTAGACGAAACTTGTTCGTCATTGGTATTCGTTTTTCTCTTCACTATGCTACTCCCTCTATCCTGACACCCCCCCCCCCCCCTCCCTCCCTCTCTCTCTCTAGGCGTTGCCTAAAATCTTTATCCTTGAAAAATAAAGTTAAAGTTTTCAAGTTTTCAAGTTTCTCTCTCTCTCTCTCTCTCTCTCTCTCTCTCTCTATCTCCCTCTCTCTATCTCCCTCTCCCTCTCTCTCTCTCTCTCTCTCCCTCTCTCTCTCTCTCTCTCTCTCTCCCTCTCTCTCTCTCTCTCCCTCTCCCTCTCTCTCTCTCTCTCTCTCTCTCTGTCTCCCTCTCTCTGTCTCTCTCTCTCTCTCTCTCTCTCTCTCTCTCTCTCTCTCTCTCTCTCTCTCTCTCTCTCTCTCTCTCTCTCTCTCTCTCTCTCTCATCTTTGGTGCTTATTGGAGGTTATAAGAGTGTCTGATATTAATTACCTTAGAAAAAAATCATTAATAATTTGATATACGTGGAGATGTCTGTTTCTTATCATTCCTCTGTTAAAGCAATATTTTAATCATAATTATGTCGAGGAATATAATTATAAAGATACACAATGTGTACATTATTATTTATTGATATACTGCTGTCTTATTACCATGTCTCAAACTCATTCTTTCTTGGATCATGCTATGTTCCTTAAAGAAAAAAGAAATGAAAGAAGAAAAAAAAAATAATTACCTTATAAAATGCATTTGAGTTTTAAACATAAGTTTGATTGTTACCTAAATTTGACTATCGTGCTCTGATGAATAGTCTAATAGTATGATGTTCATCCCGCCCCTCTTGGAGTTCTCTATTTTTTCTGTCTTTTTCCTCTCCTTCCACCTCCTTTTTCTCTCCTTCCACCCCCTCTTCTCCCCTTCTCTCCCTCTCCCCCCCTCTCTCTCTCGCTCTCTCTCTTTCTCCCCCAGGGCTGGGTGGAAAAAAGCATGTAACTTGCTTATCTCATGTTCCCTGGTTAAATAAAATTTCGTTTTCGTTTTCGTTTTCGTTTTCGTTTCTCTCTCTCTCTCTCTGTTTTATAATCCCCTGTTTTCTCGAGTAGCCACATTTTACAGTATCATTCTTTTCAAAATCCCCATTCCCCTTCTCCTCTTACTCTTGCTGGTTATGAATATATATGTACATAATATGTACATAATGTTCTTGCGTTTATTTTTATGATTTGTTGCTTTTCTTAGTTTGCTTTTTTTTTCCTCTTCTTCTTCATCTTAATTTTATTTGTTTGTTGCTTTCTTGTTGTTTGCCTGAGGGCTGAGTGAAAAAAAGCTGTAACTAATTAGCTTACCCTGAATAAATAACATTTCGTTCGTTCGCTCTCTCTCTCTCTCTCTCTCTCTCTCTCTCTCTCTCTCTCTCTCTCTCTCTCTCTCTCTCTCTCTCTCTCTCTCTCTCTCTCTCTCTCTCTCTCTCTCTCTCTCTCTCTCTCTCTCTCTCTCTCTCTCTCTCTCTCTCTCTCTTTGTATTGTGGCCTAAGGCCAATGTGCAAATAAAACATTCAGAGTTCTCTCTCTCTCTCTCTCTCTCTCTCTCTCTCTCTCTCTCTCTCTCTCTCTCTCTCTCTCTCTCTCTGAGGACCTGATGGAAAAAAAAGCCTTATTTGTGCTTATTCAGTTATCCTCAATAAACATTTGAGTTTCATTCATTCATTCATTCTCTCTCTCATTATATTATTATATAGATGTGCACTCCAACTTGGGGTTTTGTCCGGTTTTGTGTCCATTTGCTTCAGATCGCCTGACGAAGCTTTAAAGACCCCCCCCCCCCCCCCCCCCCCCCCCCCCCCCCCCCCCCACACACACACGTCACGTGTCACATTCCCTCTTATGCTTGGGAGATTTCTTAAGATTTCTTACTAGCTATAAGAGGGAAAACACGTGAAACCCATGATTTTGACACGTGACGTGGGGGGGGGGGGGGGGGGGGGGGGGGGGAGGGGGGGGGGGGGGGGGGGGTCTTTAAAAGCGAAAGCTTGCCAAGCATTTGGTGGAGTGGGCAGTATGATGGTGCGGATGTCACTCACTGTATTGATCCGTTGTCATAATGAATAAGTAGTCCTATGAAATATTTACCTCTGCGCATGCGCATTAGAAGTAGTCCTAGCGTAGCCAATCAGAATCGTTTGTTTGTCCGCCATTGTGAATTTTACGGATTATGGATTTATGGACTTGTACATCGATTTATCGGCAAATATGTAGATTTACACCCTCCTGCTCTATTTTTTGGTTCTTTCCGTGGTTAGGGATAGGGTTAGGGTTAGGGTTAGGGATAGGGTTAGGGTTAGATGGGTACAGTTCTCATGCGAGAGGTAGATATTTAATGACAGGTACTTATTTATCATAACACCGTTCTTCGCTTCTGCACAACAACTCATCTGGGTGTGACCGCGGCCGATTCATAGGATTCAGCTCCTGCTCCGAGAAATAATACAAAACATTAGTTTTTTTGAAGACTCTATAAGATCACGATGAAGCTGTTTTGATTTGTCTTTCTTCTTCTTGTTTTGTTTTCTTTTTTCAGTTTTCTCTTATGCTTGCAGCGACGTTTTTAAATGGGATTGTGCATGGGGAAAATCAGACATAATGGAATTTTTGCCACAATTGACATTTGGTTTGTACAAAATGGGGCAAAGATCCTAGTCAATACACAGAAAACAGAATTGAGTTTTCGTGTCTAATAGTGATTTTATAGCAAGTTTGACATTTGAGTTGATTCTTTCCAGAAATCGGACACAGAAGACATCATTTTGCCGCTTTAGAAAAACTTATTTGGTTTAAAAAAACAACACAATCAAATAAATAAACAAATCATACAAAATTGTCTTTCATGTTGTGGATACTGGTAGAACACAAGTAATAAAATAAAGTATTTTGGGGGTTGTTTGACTATTTTTGGCTTTGGTTCAAAAACATTCTGAGCGACTTATGTCTGTTGTTCCCTTGCACCGTCACAAATAATGGATTAATTTACTGAATCAATAAGACCTACACGGGTTATCTATTCTTCCATTTTCCACTGATTTTCCCACACTTTTTCTCTTCCACTTTCCACTGATATGTATCAGTCATTCTGATTCAGGCGGGGTGTAATCAGAGAGCTAAACTATCTCTGGTGTAATGGTGTTTATATTGCATCCTTTTGTATTGCATCGGATAAACGTTAGACGGTGGGAGAGGAGGGATGGAACAACGCGAATCGATGAACCCGAAATTGCTGAAGCTTTTTGTATTTATAGTTGTTCGGTTGTGTGTGTGTGTGTGTGTGTGTGTGTGTGTGTGTGTGTGTGTGTGTGTGTGTGTGTGTGTGTGTGAGTGTGTGTGTGTGTCTGTCTGTGTGTGTGTGTGTGTGTGTGTGTGTGTGTGTGTGTGTGTGTGTGTGTGTGTGTGTGTGTGTGTGTGTGTGTGTGTGTGTGTGTGTGTGTGTGTGTGTGTGTGTGTGTGTGTGTGTTGCGTCCATGGTCTAATCTCCAAACTTTAACGTTGGCATTTTCTCGGGAAATAGAAGGCATACATTGTTCAAACTTTGCACACATATAGATGTTTATGCAAGCTTTCAAACAATAATGTTTTGAATGATTAAATACTTAAAACAACACTGTAAACAGATAACAAACATATAACATTCTAGATTAGTGGGTTAGAGAGTATTCAACAGGCAACATGAGTTAAGAAACTCATCAACACTGAAAGCCTCGATAGCTCATTGGTAGAGTGTCTGTCTGTCATGCCAATGGTTCCGGGTACGATTCTCAGCACGGGCACTTTCTTTTCTTTTCTTTTTTAGTTGTATCCATTAACGATAGTTTCATTTGTACTTTAACATTTTATTGGCAATCTTGTACTTTAGACCCCCCCCCCCCCCTCAATCTTTGTTTGTTGTTGTCCCACATGTTCCTGTTCAAGTGAGCCTTGAAGGCTTTGGCTCATGTTATTCCTCTTATTCTTTTAAAGCTTGTAGTGGTTTCTCTGTTTTTAATCCGCACAATCTAGAGCGCTTTTCACTCTTCATTCGCTAAGGGAAAACGTAGACTTTTAAACTTTTCCATAAAATAAAATAAATAAATGAAAAAAATACACACATTTGCTGCACACAAAGTTGTCAAAAGAAAGCAACGGCGACAATAACTGACAACAAAATATAACGCAAATTGTTTAAAAACAGCTCTAGTATCTTTCCTAATTCACTGTCATCACTAAATGGACTAAGCACGCCACACGATGGAATTTCTCTTTCACACAACCATCACAAAAATACAGAGACGGTCAGTGTAAGTGAATCTGCCAGTCAAGTTTCCAGTCTTCTGTCCAGTCTTTCTCTCCCAACTGTGTCCTCGTTCTCGCTGTTTTAATACGCTGCTCAAACCACAGCACGATCGAAGGAGGAGGCCCCCATGTATGCCACTGTCCTTATCGGCAAATGTCGGCCTTAGCGTGAGAAAAGGCTACTGTGCTCTTAAAGGCACGACCGGACTATAAAAGAGGGGAGGCGCTGAGCGTACGCCGTCTTCATGAAGAACGTCCATAAGGGTCGACGACCAATTGGACGATGATCTCACTTTCTTGAGCGCGCCACGCATTCCCAATCGGGAGTCCATGGTGAGAGGGTCTACTATACTGGCTCTCTCATCATGTGATGATTCCGATGCAAGGTGGCAGTTTGCATTCGACGTCCCGCTGAGTGGCAGCCGGTGGGAAGGGCGACGCAGGATCTCCTCCCTCACCATTGGGAGTTGAAAGACTCGCAGACTGGAAGAATTGACGGGCAGAAACTTAGGCCAGTGACAGTGTTGACCTTGAGTCAACAAAAACCACCGGTGCCCAGTGGACGTATAAGTGGGCACAAGTGGGGTCTGTTGCCCACTTGTCTATTAGGGAGATACATCCGCCTGCAGAGACGACTCGACTTGACTGCGTGTCCATCCAGCCCGCCAGTGACGACATCGACTCCCCGGTACGGAGCACGTCGCCTGGTGGTCCTGAGGACTGGCCTTTAGAGGGGAAGACCATCTAACAACAGCAGCACCTCGACGCCAACGCCAACGGCAACGACCAAGCAAGCGGAACTACATGAGCTCCCATAGCTACCTTTTGGCAGTCTCACAATGCTAAGTCTCCTACCGCCTCACAGATGCTCGCATCTACGCCCTTAACCTTGACGATGCTAACACCAGCATCACGTACCAGTTCAACGACTCGGATCCAACAGCGTATCCGCGGTTCCAGGGTACGCAACGTGTTCCAGGAATCATCCACGACGACGTCTGCCACGTCACGAACTCCGTTTCCATTTCCACGACCTCCATCATCAACATCATCATCTCAACAGGAAGACTTCGTCTTCAGGAAGACCGTCCATAAGGGGGGTCTGCTGCGACCAATTGGACGTAAATCTCAGAAATAGCTTTGTAGAAGGAAAACCACACATTGCCGCACGCTCTGACACTATAGGACATATTGCCCACACAAGACAAGTAGAATGGAAATCTTTCTCCCTGTATTCTACCCCCACCTCTCTCTCTCTCTCTCTCTCTCTCTCTCTCTCTCTCTCTCTCTCTCTCTCTCTCTCTCTCTCTCTCTCTCTCTCTCCCCCCCCCCCTCTCGTGACACGTCCCTGAAACAACTTTTTTATTAACAAAAAAAGACATCGCCAGTCTCAACTTTACCTAAACAAGATGTGGAGAAGGAGGGTTTAACATTCTAACAACAAAAGAAGTGTGTGTGTGTGTGTGTGTGGGGGGGGGGGGGGGGTGTATAATACTGTGTGATGGGACGAAAGTTAGTGTTATTGGAGGCCCCTCTTGTAGCAAGCCTATGTGAAACCTCGTTCCAAAAACAGCCCACAATGGGATGGTACCCAGCCAAACATCTATGCCAGTACCCTTTCGATATAATGCAATGAATTAAATGATGAATTACGAATGAAAACTATCTGGGACACCTCGGAAGAAACATTAGAAGACGGAGGGACAGACAAGAAAATAGACACAGACATACACACATATAGTCAAAGGGTGAAGTATGATATGTGAAGATAATGTTGATAATGTTGGTGTTAGTTTGTTATAGTAAAGTATGATGTGTGAAGGTAATGTTGGTGTTAGTTTGCTATAGTAAAATATGATGTGTGAAGATAATGTTGGTGTTAGTTTGTTATAGTAAAATATGATATGTGAAGATAATGTTGGTGTTAGTTTGTTATAGTAAAATATGATATGTGAAGATAATGTTGGTGTTAGTTTGTTATAGTAAAATATGATGTATGAAGGTAATGTTGGTGTTCGTTTGTTATAGTAAAGTATGATATGTGAAGATAATGTTGGTGTTAGTTTGTTATAGTAAAGTATGATATGTGAAGATAATGTTGGTGTTAGTTTGTTATAGTAAAGTATGATGTGTGAAGGTAATGTTGGTGTTAGTGCGTTATAGTAAAGTATGATGTGTGAAGGTAATGTTGGTGTTCGTTTGTTATAGTAAAATATGATGTGTAATGGTAATGTTGGTGTTCGTTTGCTATAGTAAAGTATGATGTGTGAAGGTAAAAACAAAAGATAGACAAAGGGAAACAACATCAAGCAATCAAATCAACTCATGACAATCAATACACCGAGATTTCTGTGGTCGTCAGTTGTTTCGTCTGTGTCCCTTTTCGGGATGTTACTTATTGCATTCACTTATGCACCCTTTCCACTCAATAGACGATTTTCGGAGAGAAAAAAACCTAGGGGAGAGCACTTCGTGAAAATTAGAGTTGATTACCTCGACTTACTCGGTCAAAACCATAGCAACCATGGCGGCATGGCGTCGAAGCTTGAAACCGCAGGGTGCCAGTCAACGACTTGCAAACATTTATTTATAGAAAAACAAGGGGTGGCCAGTATAGTTATAAGCTGATAGAACTTGCAAACTGTGAAGTAAAAATATAAAGGACATCAATTTTAGAATGACGCACTGCGTTCTAGTACTTATACATGCTGTGTGTCTCCTCAAACACACGAGGAGAGGGTTGGGGATCTACCTGGTGGTAGAGTCACTTCCCCTGTTTGACCGATTGAATTAGGCAAGATCACTCCCACACACCATGACATTTCTCCCCTTAATTATTTCCGAACAATACCTATTGTCCGATAATCCATATGATCCACTTCTTTAAAATAAAAACCCAAAAAACATTCTACCTGTCCATCTATCCATTCCGTTAGCCAGCTAGCACTTCACCCATCCATCATCAATGCACATGTGCGTGTAATTCATCCATCCAGCCATCCATTCAATCCACCCATCTATCACAATATTAAAATAAACCATTCATCTAACTAGCTTCATCCATCCATCCATCCATCCATTCGCCATGCATGCATATACACAATCCACCCATTCAAACATTAATGCATCAATTTGTCCATTCGTCTACCCATCCCTCCCGCCATTCAATCCACATATCTATCGCAATGTTAAAACAACCATCAATCAACCACCAATCCACCCAGCCATCATCATCGCATGCATATAAACCATCCATCCATTCATTCAATAAATAATAATAATAATAATTAATAATGCTTATATAGCGCATAATCTTGCTAAGCAACTCAATGCGCTTTTCACTCACCATTCGTACAAACATTCTGGTTCGCGTATCCTCACCATACATCTCTATGAAAATGAATAGGCCTACATTAGAGAATGCATGGCATATAATCATAACACAACACACTAACACCCACCTCCCTTCAACCCCCACCTCACCCCCACCCAACCCTACCCCCACCCCCCCCCCCCGCCCTACCCCCCAAAAAAACCCATCCCCACCCCCAACCCCCAACCATCCATCCATCCACCCATTCAATCCAGCCATCTGTTACAATATCCCATTCAAATAATTCAGCTAGCCAGCCAATACGCCATCCACCCATCCATCCATCCATCCATCCACCGCTTTGTCCATCCATCCATTCATTCAATCCACCCATCTATCATAATATTAAACAAATCTAATCATTCACCTAGCCAGCCCGACATTATTACGTCCATCCATCCACCGACCCATCCTCCATGCGCGCAAACAAATGATCGATCCATCCACCTATCCACCCACCCGTGTGTTCAATTCAAACCGCCCTACAATCACAATATCAAAATCAAGTCATTCGACAAACCAGTCAACACTTCACCCACGCATCTACCCATCCATCCTCCGAGCACACGTATAACCCATCCATTCATCCATCCATCTGACCATCCATTCATCCATCCATCTGACCATCCATTCATCCATCCATCTGACCATCCATTCATCCATCCATCTGACCATCCATCCATCCATCCATCCATTAGTCCATATGCCCACTCATTCCACCCAACCATCGACCCATCAACACATTTTTTTCAATCAGAACAGAGCACCCACTGCCAGCCACACGCCTTACTGAAGGAACATCTCCACCCCCGTGGCCGTCAGGTTCTTGTGGACGACCTTCCAGGACTTCTCCAGGCTGAACAGCTGTCTGCGGGTCAGGCCCAGCCTCTCCTGGAGCAGCGTGCCCTCGATGTCCATGGCTGGGTTGATGAAGGCCAGGCATGGACCCTCCTTCTCCTCCTGGGCCTTCTCCCTACTCTGTTTCCCCTCGTTCACCATGACCACTGACTCTCTGCAGCCCATGCTGATTAGCAATGAGGACGAAAGATGGTGACTGCAGATGGTGATTTTTTTTGTCCAACTATCCAGCAGATCCGCAATTCGCTTATCCTGTATTTCTCTTTTATCTGTCCCCTCTTTTGCTTTTTCTCTGGCCTTGAAGCCTTTTCTTCCTGGAAAAAAGTGGCACGAACCTCTAGTGTATTTCCCGCATCCTAACTGAATTCAAAATCAATGTGTACTACCGAATGACTATATCATTATCACGCTGTGATGTACTGAGAATACTGACTCCGTTCAGAAATCGTCTCATTAGAAGAAGAAAAATCAGTTTACACTCTGACTCAGGCTATGAATTATTTCAAAACAAGATCATCATGCTGAGGTATAAAGTCGAGCATTCCACTGTCTGTAATAGCAAAGTGGACCAGAAACTATTTCGAAATATGTTCTTCATTTTCCCATTTCAACAGACAATTTGAATAAGACATTTTGTTTCATATGTAATGTTCAGTCACGTGATAGTTTAGGCAGATTCTTCAATTTGAATAAGACATATGTTTCATATGTGATGTTAAGTAACATGATAGTTTAGGCAGATTATTCAAATGCGTAAGCGTTAACACTTATGTCTAACATCAGTCCGGTAGTGTTCTAAGACGGCTTTTGTCCGAAACGATCCACAGCGTATCTGAAATGGAAAATGTGCCGGCCTAACACTATGTAACAGCTGTCAAAAAGTTGTACAGGATTCTGTAGGCTTAAACATCAAGTCACGCGAAGCCTCTCTTCACTTCAAGCGACATTTGATACTTGTGTACACTACGTCACCACGCAAGTTCAACATAACACCAAAGTAAAGTTCACATTTCTTAAACGTTTCTATCATGTCTCATATTTGGGGACTTCTGTTCAAGTTTGTATTCCATGCAAAGTTTAATAATTTGACGTCTCAAACCTCTTCACACATTTCTGTCATTCGTTTCCTGACTTGGCCGACTTGTGACACTGAAAAGAAACCCATTGAATGTTGTTGTTGACAAACGTTGTTAAATATCATTAACGCTTCTGGAACTAGGTCGTTTGAGGCTCAAGGCACCTTTTCTATGTATTTACTTTGGCATAAGTCTCTTTAAGTTCCACAAACGCAACTTTTCTTTTCATACACAGTCCTCTGCAAACATCCCTCTATTTTCTCCTTAACCCTTTCACCGCCAAAGTCGCATTTTAGCACCACAGTGATTTAACACCTATGTCACTAAAAGGCATCAAATTGGGGGTCTATTATCCAAAGACCCTATTGTCTTAGTTTTGGGGAAGTAAGGATAGACTTTATTTTATTATTTTTTTATTTTTTTTATATGTCACAGAAGAATCTCCAATACTGCAGATGCATTTTGTTCTCTACACAGGTAAATTTCATGGCAATGTTTTAGCTGAAATATGGCTGGCGGATAAAGGGCTGAAAAAGAACATGGACACTCTTTCTTTTTTAAGTACGAACGACTGCAACATTCTCGGACATCATTAGCTGCAGTGACTTTTTACTTGACCAAAAAAATAAAATAAATGACAAATATAGAATGGAATCAAGAAAGGAAGTGCTTGTGTCGAAGCCTTTCACGGAGGTGCACTATACGGCTGGAGAGACGTTATTACAGAATATCGACAGATTGCCTGATGCGAGTTGGTCACCTCTGTCCCACGTCATCCGTCTCGTAAGAGGAGTCACGTGTCCCGCCGTGGTGACATATCAGGGCAACGTGACTGCCCGTGTAAAGTTGGTACCTTGGATTAAAAAAAACTAACAAGTACTTGTTGATACGCACGTGCACGCGGGCACGAACATACATTAAGCACGCGCGCACAACATACGCATACTACTTATAGGACCTGTACAGAAAAAAGATAGATGGGGCATTGCGAATAAACGGAGCACTGCACTGCCTTGTGATAATATAATATTGCCCCGCCGACCATTTCAGCCAATACGAGAACTGTTTCCCTTGGATGGACGGGAGGACAGACACAGACACAGACGAAATAGTTCCCCGCTTTGCTGAAGCTCGGGAAACTAAAAAGCCAAAAAAAAGAGAAAAAAAAAGCACCGCATACTGTGGGGAAAACCCCAAAACCCAAAACCAAATCTTATATCTAAAAATACAACCAAAAGGAATAGACAAGGTAATAGATGCGAAGATAGCGATATATAGAGACAGACAGACAGACATTGCACAAAGATAGACAGACAGAGATTTAGACAGAAGAAAACAAAACAGACAAAAAAACATTCACACATACAGACTCAGGGAAAAACCCAGACCACACAGCTTAAGAAAATGTCCAGGGCTGCAATTCACGCGTTTCATTTCCAAGGTATCACCGTTTGGTTGCGCAACATTGTGCCCACGTCTCTATGTGTCCCCGTCTCTATGTGTCAGCATTTTTGCCTCTAGGTGTCCCCGTCTCTATGTGTCCCCGTCATATATATCTGTCTATATATCTATATCTATATACCTGTCTGGAACACCCTACCATATGAACTTCGTTCTGCTAAATCTTTCCAGTCTTTCAAAACCGCTCTTAAAACTCACCTCTTCCAGCAATACCTCTGATTTCTTCCTTGTTCTGTTTCCTGCCTTAAAATGATGTCCCCCACATTGTGGGTGGGTGGGTGTGCGCGCGTATGTGGGTGTGGGCGTGTGCGTGCGTGCGTGTTGTGGCTGTGTGAATGTTTGTGATAGTTGATATTGTAGTAGCTTATTTATGATTTATGTATTTATTTAAACAATTGTGAAGCGCCGTGAGCTCAAGAGAGAAAGGGCGCTCTATAAATGTTATTTATTATTATTATTATTATATCTATCCGTCTGTATGTGTCACACACACAAAAAAATAACATAAACTAGTCCAGATGGTATAACCTAATCGGAAACCCTATTCCTAACCCTAACCAGAAACCCAAATCTCATCACAAACCCTAAGCCTATCCCTTAAAGACCCATCACGTCACGTGTCCAAATCATGGTTTTCACGTGTTTTCCCTCTTATAGCTGGTAAGAAATCTTAAGAAATCTTCCAAGCATAAGAGGGAATGTGACACGTGACGTGGGGGGTCTTTAAGGGCAGCCACACGTCCACTAAAATCGCACGTCTGTACGATACGATTTGATCACGTGGTCTCCAAGAACAAATGTGATTGGCGCATCGAGATCACGTGATCGAATCGTATCGTACAGTCGTACGATTTTAGTGGACGTGCGGCTGGCCCTTAACACGAAGGGACACTTAGAGACGGGGCCACAGTGAAGGGGACACATAGATAGATACGTGGACATGAATAGAGACGGGGGCATAATAAGGGTGACACATAGAGACGGGGACAGAGAGAGACGTGGGCACAATGAGGGCAAAAACACATAGAGACGGGGACACAATAAAAGTGACACACAGAGAAGGAGACAAATAGAGACGACGGGGGGGGACACCGTCTTCCTCCCCAGCGTTCAGTACCGTGTTGTCATAGTTTCACTTTGGCCCAATTCCAGATTACTTTTACAAGTACACCCAACGTGACATCGAGGGTCTTGGGAATTACAGGGGACGTACAATAGGCGGAGATGTCAGGGGGGCTAAGTCTAACAGGCTTTCTTTATCTTTCGTCACACACGCACTACACTCTAACCTCCCTTTTCGACAGCGTAAGAAGTCTGGGCAGTCACGGCACGAAAGAGTTAACGACCCACCAGATCACGTGTCAAAATCACGGGTTTCACGGGTTTTCCCTCTGGAAAACAAATCTTGGTTTGACCAGGTCTCACTCCCATACAAATGCCCCCAAATTCAAACCAAAACATTTTGAAGAGAAGTTGGGGACATTTGTATGTGGGTCACAGCTACCCAGAAAAAAACCCCAAGGGACTTACTCGTGGCGCGTCTGTGTATCTTTAAAGACCCACCAGATCAGGTGTCAAAATCGAGGCGTGGTTACTGCTACACATATCTGTATTATTAAAAAATCGGGACTTTACTGGTTTAGCACTGCCTCCGGGCATTGCGTCCAGTATTGTTCCCACCATCTATGTATTTACAAATGCCCCACATGGCCGAAAGGCCGAAGAGGGCGTAAACCCTATTTTCAAGTGTCAA
>CM065688.1:42228823-42236323 GCA_017654935.2 Phymorhynchus buccinoides
TGCTCATCATTTCAAAACCATTGACTTTAGACCGCTATAATCTCATATATTCTTTAACAGCATAAGGTTAGGTTCACATTAGACGCGTAAGTTCCGTACGGAAAACCCTAAATAAGTGGAAGAAAGGAGGATAAAAGTTTACGCATATAGGGGAAATTCGGACACGTGCGTAAATCTTCTCCCTTCTTTGTTTCACTTATTTATGGAATGCACACATGTTTCTGCAAGGAATATCCGCTTATGTGTGTACACAGCCTAATTAGGGGAATCCAGTGGAAGACATTTTGAAAAACCAGAGCAAACCTCTGCCAAGGATGTACTCACTGGTCCAGAAACTGTTGGCCACAGCAGGAAAACCATTAGTGAGAGACCTTTTACTTACTTCCATTGCAGGCAGCAATGTTTGCATTATATGCTTGTGTGTGTGTGGAGGAAAGGACGGGTGATATTGAGGGATAACTGCCAAAAAGTACTATCACCAGGGCTCCCAGAGACTCCCATTTGGGGGTCTATGAAGCACTAAAATTCTAAAGGACCCTCTAAAAGAATGTGCAGGGGGTCTGAGGGATGCACTAGAAACATTCTTTTTAGCATTCGCGATGCCACTGGGACCCTCTATCCCACCTCTAGGACCCTCTATGCTGTAAGAGAAGGAGTCCCTGGGACCCCTTGTTTTGCAAGACGATTGGGAGCCCTGATCACTCTTCTCGACTAAAGGCCAGAAAGTATGTCCTGAAGATGTGAAGTAGTTGGTTGTACTTTATGGCTTTTAATAATGCAGAAAATAGTAACAATCAGGAGATAGTATCATAATAAGAATGAAAAATAAGCTGACAGGACATTGTAGCTTTTACCAATGTGCACAGGCCTGGGAAAGGGGGTGGTGGTGGTGGGGGGGGGGGGGGGTACAGGCGAATAGGAAACAGTTGCAAGGGGTTGGTGAATGAATGACAATTTGACTTCTGAATCTACCGCTTCCAGCACAATGGAGGCCAAATGTCATTATTGTTTTGACATAATTATCACCGGGCGAACGCAGCGGGATTCATATCCAAATGCTATATATTGACAACTGCTATTCTAAAGACCTGTGCCGGGATATAGCTGCTAGTCAAGAATTTTAAAAAAAGGCGCGATAATTTTTTTTATAAATAATTATACAAGATGAAGTAATCGACATGACCCATTTCCTGTCGATCGTCTGCGGCGCGCGCGTGTCCTGCTGTTATTATTACTTTAATTATGGAGCTCGCCGGTCTAAAGCTATAATTTATTACGTCATAAGTGGAAAATCAATGGGGGGAATTCTAAGACCTTTTACATACATATTCTACACATCTAAATGCAGCAAAAAACGGAAGCGTATTGATTAAAACGCATCCAATATTTTACAATATATTTATCATTTGCCTTCTAAAAATAGAATTAATGTCGTCATGATTGGGAATTCTCAAAGGAAACTTCCAGAATTGGTCACACAGATATTCTAATGCAGATCCAAATGTACCGCTTGCAGCAAAAACTGGCTTGTGTTGAGTAGCTGAGATAAACTGCTTCTACACATAGTAGCTAGGTTCCAGTCTAAAAAAGAGAATTAATTATGTCACAACTGGGAAAAAACCCTTGGGGGAAATCAATGGATTGTTTACACATAAATTGTACACATTCATATGATTCAGACCAAGAGGACGTAAAACACCATTTTCATCATGCATTATTACAAATGTCCCGTATGTGTCTGATTCAGACCAAGAGGACGTAAAACACCATTTTCGTCGTCATGCATTATAATTAGCAGCGATTTAATGCTAAAAAAAAGAGATGATTTTGACAAAAAAACAGATGCTTGTGGCAAAAGAAAAGACCATCTAACCCTAACCCTATCCCTAACCCTAACCCTATCCCTAACCACGGAAAGAACCAAGAAATAGAGCAGAAGGATGTAAATCTACATATTTGCCGAGAAATCGATGTACAAAGCCATGCACTTATACTATTTTTTGGCTGGAACCATTCCTTTTTTTGGTTGATAAATTTTAAGTCTTATAAATTATGCAACAAAAGTTCGTTTGTACTGATGGAAACAAATCAGTTTTGTATTATATTTTTGCAAGTGACATGGAGTCTGTAGTCTTAAAAATACATGTAGAAAGAATGGCGTTATTTCCGGGAAACGAAAGGATAAAACTCTTCAAAATGTCAAAGTACTGTGCCCCTTCCATCCGCGTGTGTTTGCGTGCATGCGTGTTGCTTGTGCGTGTGTGTTGCGTGTGCGTGTGCGCGTGTGTGTGTGCGCGTGTGGTGCGTTCGTGTGTGTGTTTGTGTGTGTGTGTCTGTTTAGTGCGTGCGTGTGTCTGTGTTTAGTGCGTGCGTGTGCGCGCGCGCGCGCGTGTGTATAATATATTTTTGTCGTTTCTTTATTCATATTGCTTGCTGGTTTATTCATTTATTATTGTAAGCGCTTAGGGCTTTTTAAGATTAGGCGCTATAAATGCTAATTATTATTATTATTAAAATTTCACAAATATTTCACACAACACAATGCATCACACTGGCAGCTAATAATTACAAAAGGTCAGGTTAAAAAGAATATTCATGTAATTTGCAGTTCTGAGTCAACGAATAGTAGAATTAATGACGTCATCACTCGGAAACCCCAAGGGGATTTTCTGGGATTTTTCACACAAATATTCTTCACATTCTAGAGTATGACATGCACTAAAACTGAGCCTGTAGTATCAAAAGAGGACTCTCTAGTAAATGATTTGTTCACCCGATAAAGAGTTTTCAGTCTATAAAAATTGCATTGATGACGTTATAACTAGGAAACCCCAAAGGAATATTTTTGGGACATTTCACAAAAAGATTCATCACATCTGAATGCATCACGTGCATACATATTGGCTTGAAATTATTACAAGACATTACGTTTTTTGTTGTTTATATTGTTTTATGTGATATGGATTTTGCAGTCTAATAATAGAAATAATGACGTCATAACTCAAATACCCAAAGGCCATTATGTGGATTTTTTACACAGATATTCTACACATCCTGATGTATTGTATGCCACAACAATTAGCCTAATTATGTTATCAAAAGAGGACTGGCTAGTATAATAGTATACATAAGGAATGTTCAGTCAAAAAATAGAATAGATGACGTCATAACTAGTACACCCCAAGGGGAAAAGTTTGGAAAATTTCACAGAAATATTGTACACATCTTAGTGCATCACTTGCATAAATATCGGCTTGAAACTATCAACAGAGACAACGTGTTTTGCTGTTTATAATGTTTAATGTGATATGGAATGTGCAGTCTCAAAATAGAAATAATGAGGTGATTACTTGGAAACCCCTTTTACGGACTTCTTTGCCTTCTGACACTCAATCACACTATTTGCAGGGCGCTACATTGGCATTTTATTACTTAAGCCAAAAACTCGAGCCATTTTCGCACTTTTCGCCCTTCAATGACGTACATTTTGGGCGACAGGGAGGTTCCTCCTTTTTTCCCCCCTTTTTTTTTGGCCGGGGGGAGGGGGGTCCGGAAACCCTATAACCCCCCCCCCCCCCCCCCCCAAGATCCGCTCCTTCTTAATCATCGATTGCTCAAACAATCTCCTGTCATATTATGAGTGCAGATACTGTCGTTATGCGCCTAACAAACAAATAGTCAGGTCCAGCATGTCCGTTTTCGGCTGGTGAAAAACCTTGTAAGAGTTTTTAGGACAAAGGCAGGAGAATGGACCAGTAAGGCAAACATACAGTAGATGACGAGTAGTGGCCCTCCTTCGGTAGACGTCGACCATGGATTTCGCGCCCTTTTCTATATAATATAACCATAGATCTCTTTCTACATCTCAGATATAGCCAGGGGACCGTGTCGGTTTCACGGCTGGGGACAGCGTCTGCTGTGACTTGTCAGCCGTAGTCTGGGATGACAGCCAGCTGCCTGGTGGTAGTCCTCACCACAGCGGGTGCAGATGTGGCTGGGTGAGGGTTGTTTCCACCGCAGCTTGCCTCTCTTCTGGTTTTCTCCTCACTCAGCCAAGCTGTGGATCTGTTCCTCTCCTTTCTTCAACTGTCTCCGGAGGAAGCTTCGCCATTTGCTTCAGTCAGCTGCTGTGTCCTCCCAAGTCTCCCATCAATAGTGATGTCTGCTGTGTCCTCCCAAGTCTCCATCAATAGTGATGTCTGCTGTGTCCTCCCAAGTCTCCATCAATAGTGATGTCTGCTGTGTCCTCCCAAGTCTCCATCAATAGTGATGTCTGCTGTGTCCTCCCAAGTCTCCATCAATAGTGATGTCTGCTGTGTGTCCTCCCAAGTCTCCATCAATAGTGATGTCTGCTGTGTCCTCCCAAGTCTCCATCAATAGTGATGTCTGCTGTGTCCTCCCATGTCTCCATCAATAGTGATGTCTGCTGTGTCCTCCCAAGTCTCCATCAATAGTGATGTCTGCTGTGTCCTCCCAAGTCTCCATCAATAGTGATGTTTGCTGTGTTCTCCCAAGTCTCCATCAATAGTGATGTCTGCTGTGTCCTCCCAAGTCTCCATCAATAGTGATGTCTGCTGTGTCCTCCCAAGTCTCCATCAATAGTGATGTCTGCTGTGTCCTCCCAAGTCTCCATCAATAGTGATGTCTGCTGTGTCCTCCCAAGTCTCCATCAATAGTGATGTCTGCTGTGTCCTCCCAAGTCTCCATCAATAGTGATGTCTGCTGTGTCCTCCCAAGTCTCCATCAATAGTGATGTCTGCTGTGTCCTCCCAAGTCTCCATCAATAGTGATGTCTGCTGTGTCCTCCCAAGTCTCCATCAATAGTGATGTCTGCTGTGTCCTCCCAAGTCTCCATCATAGTGATGTCTGCTGTGTCCTCCCAAGTCTCCATCAATAGTGATGTCTGCTGTGTCCTCCCAAGTCTCCATCAATAGTGATGTCTGCTGTGTCCTCCCAAGTCTCCATCAATAGTGATGTCTCCCAAGTCTCCATCAATAGTGATCTCCTGCTGTGTCCAAGTCTCCATCAATAGTGATGTCTGCTGTGTCCTCCCAAGTCTCCATCAATAGTGATGTCTGCTGTGTCCTCCCAAGTCTCCATCAATAGTGATGTCTGCTGTGTCCTCCCAAGTCTCCATCAATAGTGATGTCTGCTGTGTCCTCCCGAGTCTCCATCAATAGTGATGTCTGCTGTGTCCTCCCAAGTCTCCATCTCCATCATAGTGATGTCTGCTGTGTCCTCCCAAGTCTCCATCAATAGTGATGTCTGCTGTGTCCTCCCAAGTCTCCATCAATAGTGATGTCTGCTGTGTCCTCCCAAGTCTCCATCAATAGTGATGTCTGCTGTGTCCTCCCAAGTCTCCATCAATAGTGATGTCTGCTGTGTCCTCCCAAGTCTCCATCAATAGTGATGTCTGCTGTGTCCTCCCAAGTCTCCATCAATAGTGATGTCTGCTGTGTCCTCCCAAGTCTCCATCAATAGTGATGTCTGCTGTGTCCTCCCAAGTCTCCATCAATAGTGATGTCTGCTGTGTCCTCCCAAGTCTCCATCAATAGTGATGTCTGCTGTGTCCTCCCAAGTCTCCATCAATAGTGATGTCTGCTGTGTCCTCCCAAGTCTCCATCAATAGTGATGTCTGCTGTGTCCTCCCAAGTCTCCATCAATAGTGATGTCTGCTGTGTCCTCCCAAGTCTCCATCAATAGTGATGTCTGCTGTGTCCTCCCAAGTCTCCATCAATAGTGATGTCTGCTGTGTCCTCCCAAGTCTCCATCAATAGTGATGTCTGCTGTGTCCTCCCAAGTCTCCATCAATAGTGATGTCTGCTGTGTCCTCCCAAGTCTCCATCAATAGTGATGTCTGCTGTGTCCTCCCAAGTCTCCATCAATAGTGATGTCTGCTGTGTCCTCCCAAGTCTCCATCAATAGTGATGTCTGCTGTGTCCTCCCAAGTCTCCATCAATAGTGATGTCTGCTGTGTCCTCCCAAGTCTCCATCAATAGTGATGTCTGCTGTGTCCTCCCAAGTCTCCATCAATAGTGATGTCTGCTGTGTCCTCCCAAGTCTCCATCAATAGTGATGTCTGCTGTGTCCTCCCAAGTCTCCATCAATAGTGATGTCTGCTGTGTCCTCCCAAGTCTCCATCAATAGTGATGTCTGCTGTGTCCTCCCAAGTCTCCATCAATAGTGATGTCTGCTGTGTCCTCCCAAGTCTCCATCAATAGTGATGTCTGCTGTGTCCTCCCAAGTCTCCATCAATAGTGATGTCTGCTGTGTCCTCCCAAGTCTCCATCCTGCTGTGTCCTCCCAAGTCTCCATCAATAGTGATGTCTGCTGTGTCCTCCCAAGTCTCCATCAATAGTGATGTCTGCTGTGTCCTCCCAAGTCTCCATCAATAGTGATGTCTGCTGTGTCCTCCCAAGTCTCCATCAATAGTGATGTCTGCTGTGTCCTCCCAAGTCTCCATCAATAGTGATGTCTGCTGTGTCCTCCCAAGTCTCCATCAATAGTGATGTCTGCTGTGTCCTCCCAAGTCTCCATCAATAGTGATGTCTGCTGTGTCCTCCCAAGTCTCCATCAATAGTGATGTCTGCTGTGTCCTCCCAAGTCTCCATCAATAGTGATGTCTGCTGTGTCCTCCCAAGTCTCCATCAATAGTGATGTCTGCTGTGTCCTCCCAAGTCTCCATCAATAGTGATGTCTGCTGTGTCCTCCCAAGTCTCCATCAATAGTGATGTCTGCTGTGTCCTCCCAAGTCTCCATCAATAGTGATGTCTGCTGTGTCCTCCCAAGTCTCCATCAATAGTGATGTCTGCTGTGTCCTCCCAAGTCTCCATCAATAGTGATGTCTGCTGTGTCCTCCCAAGTCTCCATCAATAGTGATGTCTGCTGTGTCCTCCCAAGTCTCCATCAATAGTGATGTCTGCTGTGTCCTCCCAAGTCTCCATCAATAGTGATGTCTGCTGTGTCCTCCCAAGTCTCCATCAATAGTGATGTCTGCTGTGTCCTCCCAAGTCTCCATCAATAGTGATGTCTGCTGTGTCCTCCCAAGTCTCCATCTATAGTGATGTCTGCTGTGTCCTCCCAAGTCTCCATCAATAGTGATGTCTGCTGTGTCCTCCCAAGTCTCCATCTATAGTGATGTCTGCTGTGTCCTCCCAAGTCTCCATCAATAGTGATGTCTGCTGTGTCCTCCCAAGTCTCCATCAATAGTGATGTCTGCTGTGTCCTCCCAAGTCTCCATCAATAGTGATGTCTGCTGTGTCCTCCCAAGTCTCCATCAATAGTGATGTCTGCTGTGTCCTCCCAAGTCTCCATCAATAGTGATGTCTGCTGTGTCCTCCCAAGTCTCCATCAATAGTGATGTCTGCTGTGTCCTCCCAAGTCTCCACCAATAGTGATGTCTGGTGTGTCCTCCCAAGTCTCCATCAACAGTGATGTCTGCTGTGTCCTCCCAAGTCTCCATCAATAGTGATGTCTGCTGTGTCCTCCCAAGTCTCCATC
>CM065688.1:42238823-42243223 GCA_017654935.2 Phymorhynchus buccinoides
CAGGTATTATGACAAAGACAGGTTGAAATACGAATTTATAAAATTACATACGCGCATGTATAATTCTTAATACTTTGTACGGGCATGTCATATGTCGCAACCATGAACTCGCACATACCTGCACGTGCAAGCGACAAACGACAGAATATATGTTGACAGGCGCAGATATAATATGTTGAAGCGTTTATAATAAGTATATTTATACTTTTAGATACATGTGCAAACTATGCAGTGTGCCTATGGTATGTAAAACTCGGTTTAGCTAATTTAGTCAAATAACTGTGCGGACCCTTTAAACATGATTTTTTAAGCAAAAAAAACAAAAATTTTATTTTTTGTTGGAGAATAGTGAACAAGCAGAGTGATGTGAATACATGACATCGAGAAGAAATTAGCAATATATCGGTTCGGGAGATATATTATATTTAAGAATAAGAATATAAAATCATTTGTAAAAAAAATCAAAAAAATCAAAACCAAATCATGGGGGGGTGGATCTAATGTTAAGTTGTCTCTCTTGGTAGGACTTCGTTTTGAAGGTTGAGTTTTATGAGAGGAGCATTATATATCTAATGTCCTGGCACATGTAAGGGAATTCCATATTGGTTGGTTGATACTCTGGCATAGCAAGAGTTATAAAATACTTAACCTTTGATTATTCTATCCTTGGGTGTGGTTAGAATATAGTTTACTGTGACACCCATTTTAATTTGGTATGTGAGGCTTGTGTAAGTAACTGTTAGATTTTTTCAGGTATATTGTGTGGAGTCTTAGTCTAGTGTTCTTGTATCGGATTTATTGATGAATGGCTTTATATTATAGCTTAAGTCTGTGATGTGCCCGGGGCAGGGTGGAAAAGTAAAGGTTTACACTTTGGTCTTGTTTTTTGTTTGTGCTGTAACTGGAGTTACTAGATCAAGAAAGGATATTATTTTTTCTATTTTGCTCCCTTTTTTTTTGTGCATTTAAATTGAGTTTTAAGTTTAGGGTGGGGACAATTAGCAGCAGAGGTGCCCAGCGGGGGACCTTAACAATGATGGCGTACAAAGAAATGTATTTGGTTGGGGTTGTTGTGGTGATAGAGACAGTGGGGCATGGGAAAAAAAAAACATCCGTTGCTGCGTCTAATATTCTTTTTATTATCTTAATGGGAACGGGTGTGTTTATAGTTTTTTTTAGTATAGCATAGTTGCTGCGAGCGAAGGGCAAAGGTTTATGCCGTCCAATTCTTTTCCCATTATAAGTGTTGCCATTATTTTGTTTTAGGGAGTTTTCTCATCCATAATCATTCTATTATCACTCATAGGGAACTCATCGGTGCTTTTTTTTGGCGCAGTACCTGGGGTGTACTTGGTCTATTTTTGGCATTGTGTCATTTTTAATTATGAAAACATTTACAAATTAGAGGTTCAAAATTTGATTCTTTTTGTCTTGAGTATTAATATGCTTTTGGTTTTTTTTAGGATTTGAGGACTCAAAGGTTTTTGGTAACAAACAACCAATCAGACCAAAATCGTGCAAAGCTGACTACTAAAGAGAGGTTTGAATCGAAGACAGGTTTTGATTGCGCTAGAATGGGAGAGAGTTCATCAGCAAAGAGATCACAAGAACACGAGACAGATCAAGCCGATATTGATAAAGGCAAATCATTAAATGAATAGACAGAATATAAGAGGGCCCTAAGACTGATCCTTGGGGTACACCAGCCTTTATGATCTCAGTGCACTAGTTTGTGCCATTTAACTAAAGACAAACTTGTTTCTATTAAGTAAGATAAGTGCAAAAAAAGAAGAGATCGTGTTTCTGTCTCGTAAATATAGCGCCAGTTTTTTAATTATATTTCATGATTCACAAGATCAAAACGCTTTTTGAAGTCTAGGAATAACATAGCCTGGTCATTTTGCCTTGGTTGATTGCTGAAGCATGTTTCACATAGGTGGACTAGGCAGTTTGACAAGAATGGTGATGTCAAAGCCAGATTGGAAAGGGGTAAAACAAATTATTATCTTCTAAATAATTGCATTAGATGTTTTGTGATATTTTTTTCAAGAAAGACAAGAGAAGTGGCTTAGACAGAACTGAGAGAATAGCGATTGGCCTAAAAATTATTTCCAAGTCAGAATATCTTTACTTTTTTAGCAATGGTATAACTTTTTGCTGATTTAGATCATGTGGAACCAATGTTCCTGGTCTAGACAGCGTTGTATATGAAGGTAAGGGGTTCTATTATGTAAAGGGAAGTGAAAGTTTTAATAAAAAAAAAGAAGAGAACTACTATTTTATCAGGTCCCATTGATTTAAGTATTTCTTTAGATTTGAATAAAGCCAAATTCGTGAACAGACTAAGTAAGGTATTTTAAGATGAACTGCAGGCTTAGCGTTAGTATTTACAGAAGGTTGAAAAGAAGGTTGTTGTGTAATAGCCCTTTTGCAGGTTGTGATGTATCTGTTGGACTTACGACTCTGCTAAATGTATAAAGTAGGTATTGAATGCATCTGGCGACCTCAAAGTTTTAGTCTTCTGGCGGTTAGACTTATGTCGTGATAGTGTTTATGGCTCGCCATAAAGTAGATGTGGTCCGTGTTTGCAGATCCCATTTTGTTTGAAGTGTTTGTTTCCTGGAGTCACGAATGAGATCATTGAACTTGTTTCTTATTTTTTTTTAAATTCTGATTCAGCGTTTCCAGCTCAAGTTGGCTTTTTCTGTTTTAACATCATCAGTAGTGAATCAATGTTTTTCCCTTCTCCTTTCAGCATTTGTATTTGTGTTTCAGTTTGGAATTTTCGTTTTTTTTTCCTTGCTTCTGGCTATTTGTGGGAGTTACCATCCAGGACAGAGTAGAAACTTTTTCACTCTTTTGCTTACTAAGAGTGATGGCGTGTTTCTCTATTACGGAATAGGAATGTAGAATAAAAATACAATGGCTAGATCTTGAATAGGACATGAAGCAATGAAGTACATTTTGAAGTGTGGCCATGCTTAAATCATGAAAAAAAAATGCAGGTTTCTCAAAAGTGTTTAAATGATCTGTAGTGGGAATAGTAGTGTGTCCTTTGGTTTGAGTCTTAGGATGTCTGTACATCCATGTATCATGTAACAGGGTAGTGGTCACTAATACATATGGTATTCTAGAACATTAACATCAGTGACTAGGAAGTGTTGTTGGTGTATATTGGTCACGTAGTGTTGCTGCAGAGGTGGGGCAGTAACTCACTCTGGTAGCCGTAGAGACAAGTTTTGGGAGGCCAAAGGTAGTCGGATGGCGCCATGAAGTTTGAGCTTAAATAAGTCATAATTGAAATTCGACCCAATATCAGTATATTACGATTGTTTTACTTTTGACATTATCCATCATATACACGAAGTCATCCAGCCAATCATATGTAGGAGGCAGGGTTTCTGTATCGCCAACCGAGTAATAAAGTGATGATTTTAGAATATCTTCCTTTCTTTCTAGCCAAATTGCACTCTTATTAGCGGTTTCTAAGTGGGGTTCCAATCTTTTCTTTTTGCAAGGGATAAAATACTGTCTGAATGTAGACAGCAGGCCCCAGTTTCGCCCGTTTAGAGGCGGTGTCAACCCCGGGCGGAATAATGTTTGTAGTTGGGGATTGTGAGTATTGTTCCGGTATTAGGTATTAGGAAGGCGAGTCTCGCGTGAGCCTAATATTTGATAGGTGGGTATCATTCAGAAGGGGCATACATAAGTCTGGTAACTTATTATAACAGGAATGAATACACATTGACATGGGGCAATACGAGTTCCATTAGTTTGTAAGCATACATTGGTCAAAGAATAAAAAAAACACGAAGAATATATAAGAAACAAAATAATAAAAATGAAAATAAAAAACATCTTACAAAGAATATCTGTATTTTAGGACACAATACAAGAATTATCTGCATAAAATGAGATTCAAAAAAGAAAGAAAAAAAACCCAACAAAACTACAAACCACCAGAAATACGGATTACCCCCCCAACTCAAGACAACGACGAAAAAAGAATATAAGAATGCAAGACTATCCGTAATTAGACCAAGTTATGGTAAGGCCTATTCCTCTGCCCCACACGCACACGTTTACCCACAGTAGGCTAATCCTTACAAACAGTCTAAAGTGGGGGGGTGGCTGGAGGGGGTGAGGAACGGAGGTTGAAACTCTGTGTTAACACTCTTTTAAATTTAGAATGAGTCCCAGCAGAAGTAGTTGTTTATTTCAACACTTTCTTCATCCCGAATCTTCATCACGGCGTACAAATCGGATCAAAAAACCAACGTCTGACAAACAAACAAAAAACAACACGAGTACTACTTCGATTCCACCCAAAACTTGCATAAACAATGCGCAAGGAGTGATAGAGTTCCCAGTTTTTTAGCAGCACGTTGAACGCAGAAAGG
>CM065688.1:42243723-42258723 GCA_017654935.2 Phymorhynchus buccinoides
AGGAAGGAAAGGAGTGGTGGTGGTGGTAAATGTTGACCATCTGACAACTTTTTCGTTGCCACTGGGTTTAATGTGTGCTAAGTACATGAGCACACGGGACCTCGGTGTATCGTCTCATCCGAAAGACTCCACGTTCAGACCGTTAGGCCTAGTGCAGAGTGAGAGGAAAAATCCCCTTTACCCAGGTTCGAACTCGGTTTTACTTGACACGAGGCGAACGCGCTACCACTGTGCCACTCTACACTTAATTTACGCACGCGTGAAGCGTGCATGGTAATATTAAGGTAGATTGCCATTGTAAGAGGTTCTTGAAAACAGACACTGATTTAACATTTCCTGCATTGAATCTTCTTCGCGACTGGAAAATCAAAAGGGATAGGATGATTTTCATTTTTTAAAAATTAACGATTTTGAGGGTAGCATCGGGGAGATGGGGGTAGGGGTAGGGATGAGGTCACCCCGTAACTCCGTCATTAAATACTGCCTTTTTAACTCTTCTAGTTCCAAGTATTTGTTTGTTCTGTGTAGCCTATGCCAAATTATTTGTTTTCAAGAGAACAGAACACGACCACCTACATTGTTTTTTTTACGACCACCTACTTTAATAAATGCGTGAAATTAACGGAAATGCAATGATATAAGCTCTGAAAATAGACAACCACGTGTCTATGTGTTGTGTACGTGTGCATGCGTGTGTTTGTGTTGTGTGTGTGATGCGTTTATGTATATGACATATGTGTTCATGTGTGTGTGTGTGTGTGCGTGTCTGAGTGTGTGTGTGTGTGTGTGTGTGTGTGTGTGTGTGTGTGTGTGTGTGTGTGTGTGTGTGTGTGTGTATGGGGGGGTGGGCGGGTGGTGGTGGTGGTGTGTGTGTTTGTGCGTGTGTTGCTTGTGTGTGTGTGTGTGTGTGTGTGTGTTGTCGTGAATAGATACCTTTATTTTATGCTTGCAAATTGTGTGGCAATGCATACTTGTATTAGGCCTATTATAAGTAGTAGTCGTAGTCATAGTAGTAGTAGTAGTAGAAGTAGTGGTGGTAGTGGTAGTAGTAATAGTAATAGTGGTGGTGGTGATGGTGGTGGTAGTCACAGCAGTTGTTGTTGTTGCTAATTGCTATGTGTATTTTCTGCTCATGTCATTGGATTTTTGTTTCATGTTTTCATCTGTAAAGCGCCCTGTAGCCTACATAGTAGGATGGGCGCTATATACATTTCCCTCATCATTATAAAATTGTTACCGGCGTATTACACTGGCAATGGCGTATGTCATGACGCACATCTGTGCCCGTGGTAGTAGAAGAGTTAATATACCCAATTTCTCTGCATTTTAACAGTTAAAAAACAATGTGTCATAAAATTCACACAGAGACACCTTTGACCCTCAATAATTGGCAAGATGACCCTTGCTTGACCCTCACAGAAGTGAAATTGGCCTTGCTGCAGCAGCAGCGATGCTTTTATTTCCGAGGAATGGCCAACCCTGATTGGCTCTGGTAACTGAATTGTTGCCCAGGTGAGTGGTCGAGGAAAAAATGAAGCGTGCTGAATTAAATCACGACAACGGACCACCCAGTTCTGCCATTCTGTGACACGTTTCTTGTTGCGCTTAGTGCTCTCTTAATCAGTTAATGTTGTTGTTGCTGTTGTAATTGTTTTGCTCCTCCTCCCCCTTCTGTTTCTTCTTCTTCTTCTGTTTCTTCTTCTTCTTCTTCTTCTTCTTCTTCTTCTTGTTCTTCTTCTTCTTCTTCTTCTTCTTCTTCTTCTTCTTCTTCTTCTTTCTTCTTCTTCTTCTTCTTCTTCTTTCTTCTTCTCTCTTCTTCTTCTTCTTCTTCTTCTTCTTCTTCTTCTTCTTCTTCTTCTTCTTCTTCTTCTTCTTCTTCTTCTTCTTCTTCTTCTTCTTCTTCTTCTTCTTCTTCTTCTTCTTCTTTCTTCTTCTTCTTCTTCTTCTTCTTCTTCTTCTTCTTCTTCTTCTTCTTCTTCTTCTTCTTCTTCTTCTTCTTCTTCTTCTTCTTCTTCTTCTTCTTCTTCTTCTTCTTCTTCTTCTTCTTCTTCTTCTTCTTCTTCTTCTTCTTCTTCTTCTTCTTCTTCTTCTTCTTCTTCTTCTTCTTCTTCTTCTTCTTCTTCTTCTTCTTCTTCTTCTTCTTCTTCTTTCTTCTTCTTCTTCTTCTTCTTCTTTCTTCTTCTTCTTCTTCTTCTTCTTCTTCTTCTTCTTCTTCTTCTTCTTCTTTCTTCTTCTTCTTCTTCTTCTTCTTCTTCTTCTTCTTCTTCTTCTTCTTCTTCTTCTTCTTCTTCTTCTTCTTCTTCTTCTTCTTCTTCTTCTTCTTCTTCTTCTTCTTCTTCTTCTTCTTCTTCTTCTTCTTCTTCTTCTTCTTCTTCTTCTTTCTTCTTCTTCTTCTTCTTCTTCTTCTTCTTCTTCTTCTTCTTCTTCTTCTTCTTCTTCTTCTTCTTCTTCTTCTTCTTCTTCTTCTTTTCTTCTTCTTCTTCTTCTTCTTCTTCTTCTTCTTCTTCTTCTTCTTCTTCTTCTTCTTTTCTTCTTCTTCTTCTTCTTCTTCTTCTTCTTCTTCTTCTTCTTCTTCTTCTTCTTCTTCTTCTTCTTCTTCTTCTTCTTTCTTCTTCTTCTTCTTCTTCTTCTTCTTCTTCTTCTTCTTCTTCTTCTTCTTCTTCTTCTTCTTCTTTTCTTTTCTTTCTTCTTTTTCTTCTTCTTCTTCTTTTCTTCTTCTTCTTCTTCTTCTTCTTCTTCTTCTTTTCTTCTTCTTCCACATTTTTCTTCTCTTTTTCTTCGTCGTCTTCATCTTCTTTCTTTCTTTCTTTCTTTTTTTCTTTTTCTTCTTCCACATCATTACAATCATCATCGTCGTCGTCGTCATCATCATCATCATCATCATCATCATCAACAACAACATCATCATCAACAACAACAACATCATCATCATCATCATCATCATCATCAACATCAACAACAACAGTAACAACAACAACAACAACACCATCAACATCATCATCGTCATCATCCCCTCTTCTTCTTTTTCTTCTTCCTCTTCCTCCTCCTCTTCTTCTTCTTTTACATTCTCCTCCTCCTCCTCTTCAACTCTTCTTCTGTTAAATCGATCCACCAGTTTATTGTTTCTTTGTATCACAGATCCTCTTATTTTCGCAAAATATTTTGCTTCCATGTTTTCCTAATGTCTTAAAAAAATTGATCGCAATCTTCTGGTTCAATTTCCTATCCCACTATTCGTTTTCTTTCTTCGTCTCTCGTATTGGATTCTTCTTTTGATATTCATCTTCTTTTTTGTGTGCTGTTCATACTCTTTGCTCTGGAGCTTACTCATGTCATTCTTTCACATTCCTTTCAAATATTCAACTTCCTTTTTGTGTTTTATCTCTTTGTTTTCCTTTTTAATTATCTTTCTTTTCTACACCTGTTTAATCAGGCCTCTTCATTTCAGGAAAAATTGTAGTGTAAACACACCCTTCCTCTAGTCAAAGCTTCTGCAACAATTTTTTTTTATACTGAGAAACAACATTCTGCTGCTCTTGGGAAAGGGAAGACTATGATTATTGCCATGAAACTGAGAGAACCGAACTTTGAGATTGAGAGTCGTCAAAGCTGTTCCATCCCACACAAAATCAAGCTATTTAGTTAAAAGATTGAATCTAGAAATTTTAGATAAAAACTGCACCAAGCTTTTGTTTGTAAAAATATTTTGGCTGCATGTTCTTCATTGTGTTTTTAATATATTTCTTCTATCAGATTTATGGTAAAAACTTTTTTTTGTTGAGCAATATCATGCACCATATTCAGTAGAAAATGTTCTTGGACAATGCACAGACATAAATAAAATTGTTCATTAGTGAAAATCTAGCAATATCAACTGAAAACTACTAATATAATCACAAACTGCAACATATTCTTGACTGTTATTTATGAAAAGTTGGTTATGGTAAACTAAAGTTCGCTTGAAAAAAATTATGAATATATAGATAAACTAAATGAACCTCCCGAAACAGCTGTAAACATGAGGGTATCTAAACTACAACTTTGCCTGTCACTGTCTCATATTTCTCTTTTTTTGTGTGTGTGACTTATTTTATCCGTGTCACAATCCTCACAAGACATTTGATATTAGTTTGTTTTCAAAAGTGAAAGCAAACATACATGTACATGCTGCTGCACTATCCACATCTACATGGGATTATCTTTCTCCGATCTTGTCCTCTGCTCACTTACTGTCTGTTGTTGTTGCTGTCCATGAGAATGAGCGATCATTCAGTTGTTTTCTTTCCACTTTCAAAATCAGTTGTGTGCAACACAAAGCTGTTATTGTGCAGAACTCAGATAAAATTATTAAATTCGGATGTTTGCAACAACAACAATAACAAAAACAACCCATGTACATGTAAATTAATTCTGTTTAGCTTAGCTTTTGTCACCCCTTATTGTTTATAAAGTAACAGAATCACACGGTTCTCACAAGTTACAATCGAAGACCAATATCATAGCCATTAAAAATATTCCGTATTGATTGCCCGGTGCAATCGAGTCCTACTTTGCCTTGGAATGAACCCTTTAATTTGTCTTTGAAGGATCAGGAAATGGCTTCTCTAAGAAGAGAGCGTGCCAATAACAGAAAACGTGCGTGTAATTTTTAATAGGTATATTATTGTGCCAGGATGCCATCGGGAGTGCCTATGCGCGTGTATGTTGGTGTATGTAAACTAGTTTCCCTAGCTATTGAACGGACCCTAATACACACGTAGGCATAAAAGACCGCTTTGTAATGTACTAAAAAGCCTACAGGTCTCAAAGAGTGATTACTTCGCAGCCTACAAACCTTGCAAAGAATGAAGCCAACTTTCTTACTTCCCACCTGGAAGGTGACAAGGTGGAAGGTGGGAAGTGTTAAGTATGGTAGCAGAGGCAGTGAGCGAGTTCACAATGATCCTCACCTGTAGTGTAAATGAAAGGGTGGGAGTAAAAACCGGCTTCAGTCAGCTGCGGAGTGTGAACTCTTTGTATATTCAGGCTATTATCAGTTATTATGACTTTGCTGTGGGATATTGCTTTTATCCTGTCTCGAGAGACTTGGTGTTTATCCTATGAGGTCAAAGACCGAATAGGATAAACATCAAGGTCTCAAGAGATAGGATAAAAGCAATATCCCACAGCAAAGTCATGGGATATTGCTTTTATCCTGTCTCGAGACAACAACTTGTCCTGGACAGCCCACATAAACAAGAAAGCAAACGCCATCCTGGGCATGCTTCGAAGGAATCTACGCTTCTGTCCTGAAAACTGCCAAAAGAACGCTTATGTCTCACTTGTTAGATCCCTCCTGGAGTATAGCTCCACCGTCTGGGACCCATACATGCAAGGCGAAATCAACAAGTTAGAAGGCATCCAGCGAAGGGCAGCCAGGTTCATCAAGCCAGATTACCGGTCCCGCAACCCAGGCTGTGTCACTGCCATGCTTCAAGACCTCAACCTGCCCCCGTTGCAAGAAAGAAGGCACCAACGTTTAACCTTTCTATATAAGATCGTAGAAGGGCACCTACCTTGCATTGAGGCAGAAAAATACCTAACATCGGCACAAAACAAAAGACTCATCAGACCAACAAGATCGGAAAACCACGAAAACAAAAACATTGTCGAGCCATTCACAAGAAACAACATGCGCTGCTACAACATCCAGCACTCAAAAACAACAGTGTTAAAAAACAGCTTCTTTCCCAGAACAACCAGGGAATAGAATGCTCTAAACGACAGTGTTGTTTCAGCTGGGTCGGTGGAGGCTTTTAAGAACCTCCTCCACCAGACCCCCAACCAGATGTAAACAACACCCTTCCACCACCTTCCCCCAATCCCCACCCCTCACCCCATTCTCCCCCATTTTCCTCCACCCCACCCCATCGACAGAGCAACAAGATATATGGAAATGCCTGAAGAAGAAGGAAGACAGAAAAAGACCAAGAGAAAAAAGAATGGGGAATGAAAGATCAAGAAAGGAAAACAAGAGGAAGGAAGAATCAAGAAGAAAGAAAGATCAGGAACAAGAAGGAAAGATCAAGAACAAAAAGGAAAATAATAAGAATAAAAAGATAATAAGATTAGGGAATAGGTGCTCTCCCCTAGTTTTTCGTCGATAAATTGCCACAAAAGTGGCCCTTTCGACAATTATACAGAAACAGAAATCAGCTGATAATCAAATACGCAACGAAGAAGCGAGACGCCGTGCATGCAGATCTAAATAATACTAACCACTTCACCGTAGCAAGAAAATCCCACTCATCCACAAATAATATAATTCTCCAAGTTAGAAAGTCGTGAGCTATTTTGATCTTGCACAAGCGATACATTATGAAAGGAAACTGATTATTAATAGAAACATGAACCGTACTGGCCTTAGCTGTAAAAAAAAAAAAGCTTTTACAATTACATATTCTTCTTACACTGCAATCACTTAGGCCATAGTTATTGTCATTTAGCCAATGACGAACTTCCAATGATGACGTAATTTCAGTGATTGCGTAAGTTCCCTAAGATGACGTTTTTGGGTGTCCCTGTAAGGAGGCTCTATTTGCAGTGACACTACCTTGATTATCTGGTTGTTATCCGCTATTTTTATCATTTGCAATTTCACTAACAGTTACTGTTCACAATTTTTTTTTCAATATAAAATGTTCATCAGAAACAACCTTTTGCATTTATCGGCATAGGGTTAGGATTATGTTTGGGCTTTTTGTTTTACTAAACATCACTTGATGCAAATAAAGAAAATATGGTTTGAGTACTGCAGATGGTCGCATGCGAGTGTACCTTGATGTGTGATAATGATAATGATATGTCAAGATATATAACTGTGACGTCAAGTTTCTAATAGCAACGGTGTATTCTTACACATTTTCTCACGTGCGTTTACACTAAGCCTATGGGTTAATATACGCAAATGATATGTCAAGATATTGTTTTATATCCCACGCTTGGCAGGCTTCTTTAGCTCTCTTGAAGATCGGTATATTTGATTATACTTCGGTTCACCAAAGACCCACTACTGCACGTCCTAGCTGCGACGAAAATGGTGTTTTACGTCCTCTTGGTCTGAATCAGACACATATGGGACATTTGTAAATACAAATATGGTGGGAACAATACTGGAGGCAATGCCCGGAGGCAGTACGAAACCAGTAAAGTCCCGATTTTTTGTATTAATACAGATAGCTGTAGCGGTGACCACGCCTCGGTTAAACCTCATCGGCTATGGCACCGCCACAAGTATATCAGTATAAATAAACACGTCCTAGCTGCCGAACACGCTGGCTATTTTACAGGTGGCGTTGCGCACTTCATTTTCTTTCACCAGACTGAATAGCTATCTATACGATTGCTTTCCCCAGACATTAGATATGATATCTTAGGAAGAAAAGTCGTGCATGTTTTAAATCATATAGTAAAAAGCCAAGTGTCAAGATTTTGAAACACATCTTATAACTCCGCCGTTTTTCGAGAATCGCTTCAAATTTGCTGTGAGCCCTAACGGGGCGATGGCAACGGCAACCGAGGCGGCCGTGTCATTTGCGCGGTTCGGCAAATGCGCGAAACGCGCATCCGCCGGCCTCTCGGCGCCCGTATCTCCGGTGTTTCTGGACCGATTGCCTTCGAATTTGGCAGGGAGATGACCGGGGACGGGGACTATCCGTGTACCAACCCGGAAGCGAATCGGTTTAGAAACGCGCGCGCTATACGACTCCGCCGTTTCTTAACCGAATCGCTTCAAATTTGCTGTACTCAGCGTTACCAGTACTTGGCGTTACCGTTACTAGGCGTTACCGTTACTAGGCGTTACTGGTACTCGGCGTTGCGCTAGTCATTTTAAAACATGCAAGACTTTTCATCCTAAGATTATTATTATTAGGTACTTTATTGTCACAGAGGCGTCTCTGTGGAGAGCGCGTCGCAGCCAGAGGTGCGCCACCCATTTTTGTATTTTATTTTGTGCATGCGATTTTTGTGTGACTGATGAGGAAGGAGGGTGGGTGGGTAAATTTTGACCAAATGCCAACGTTTTCGTTGCCACTGGGCTTAACGTGTGCTAAGTGCATGGGCACACGGGACCTCGGTTTATCGTCTCATCCGAAAGACTCCACGTTCAGACCGTAAGGCCTAGTGCAAAGTGAGAGGACAAATCCCCTGTACCCAGGTTCGAACTCGTGTTTTACTTGACACGAGGCGAACGCGCTACCATTGTGCCACTCTGTACTCTACAAGATATCGAATGACAGCAAACATTGAAATACACTACGAAATGAACATCTTGGTGCGTGCATCCGTATCTCACGTCTGTAAGACGCTTTATACGCTAAGAGATATTTCTTTAATTTTTTTAAAAAAATATTAGCAAAACTTCTTTCAATTTACTTTCCGTTTAAAGGCCTACTTCAAACTTTGTTCTTTAACATTTGTAAACGGGGTACATGCACACATACATAGGGGAAGACGGGGTAAAAGGCGCATGGGCGGGTAAGAAGCCCACCCCAATTATCTCATGAAATGAAGCAAATTTCAGTCTCATTTTGCCCATGAGACGAGCGTTAATGTCTAGCATTCGTCTCATGGGCAAATTTGACTGAATTTTTCTTTATTTCATGAGATAATTGGGGTGGGCTTGTTACCCGCCCATGCGCTTTTTACCCCGTCTTCCCCTAGCAAGTAGTACGCAGATAGCAAACGTATACCAATTAATGACATTATATCGACATGCTGAATTTAGTGGGTTTTTGTGTGTGTGTTTTTTGTGTTTTTTTGAATTTAGTGTTATTAATATTTTTTAAATTTACAGTGCATTCCCCCCCCCCCCCCCCCCCCATCCCCTATACATTCCCCCCAATATTATGTTAATTATTAGCATCTTCTCTTTTGGATTTCCTTTTCTGCCTTGTCCTTATTGAGAAGATGTTCGCATTTTCCCTAGTTTATTCTTTTTCTCTGATTTTATGTTGTGTTTTATTTTCTTTCCTTGTCGTTTTTGTTCTTGTTCCTCTTCCTACTCCTTGTCTTCCTCCTCCTCCTCGTCGTCATCATAATCATTACCATCATCATTTTTCTCCAAAATTGTATGCAATGCGTTCTTGCATAATGTTACCTGTTGTAACAATTTCATGTTTTTGGAATAAATTACTTTGACTTTGAAAATTACTTTGACTATTCCTTCATTGTTATCCCTTTCTGGACTAAAGCAGCTTCTAGGTCTACTGTTTCTAGTGATTGTTCCTTGATCATAGGTGAATGTGGATCACAGTTGTCTGTTTGCTCAGACATTGAACGGCGATGACCAGTCTTTTTGAAAGACACCTGAGGTGACTGGTCCTGTTTTATTTGTTTAAAAAAAAAATCTATGATCATTTGTTCCATTGTGTTCCTCTCTGTTTGACTCAAACAAACAAACTCGTTCCGTGAGAGTGTTGGGTGCTGACTCTAGGTTTTGTATCACGGTCATTGTTTCTTTGTGGTTCTTACCCCTTGTGGCGGTGTATTTTTACCTCTATGAGATAAGTAGTCCTAGCCGGAAGTAGTCCTAGCGTAGCCAATCAGAATCGTTTGTTTGTCCGCCATTGTGTTTTTACGGATTATGGATTTATGGACTTGTACATCGATTTATCGGCAAATATGTAGATTTACACCCTCCTGCTCTATTTTTTTGGTTCTTTCCGTGGTTAGGGATAGGGTTAGGGTTAGGGATAGGGTTAGGGTTAGGGTTAGATGGGTACAGTTCTCATGCGAGAGGTAGATATTTAATGACAGGTACTTATTTATCATAACACCCTTCTTCTTCTTCTTCTCCTCGTGAATCGGCCACATTTTATTTTTATCAATATTCCCGGTGTTGTGATAAATAAGTACCTGTCATTAAATATCTACCTCTCGCATGCGAACTGTACCCATCTAACCCTAACCCTAACCCTAACCCTAACCCTGTCCCTAACCACGGAAAGAACCAAGAAATAGAGCAGGAGGGTGTAAATCTACATATTTGCCGAGAAATCGATGTACAAAGCCATGCACTTAGTTTCGTAAAATTCACAATGGCGGACAAACAAACGATTCTGATTGGTTACGCTAGGACTACTTCCGGCTAGGACTACTTATCTCATAGAGGTAAAAATACACCGCCACACCGGAGTCCGAAAAAATCCGCAACTCCACGTGCGTCATCATCGTCTGTGTGTTTTTGCGTCACTATAGATGTATATACTTTCCAAGCGTCATGTTCTCTTACGTCATTACGATGAAATCTTGAAATTTGTCTTCCATCAGATATATTCCATAATTGTGTGAGGATAAAGGAGTAAGCTTGACAGCTTTTTTTCATTCTTAACTTTTAGTGTGTGTGTATGTGTGTGTATGTGTGTGTGTGTGCGCGCGCGCGCGCGCGTGTGTGTGTGTATGTATGTATGTGTGTGTGTGTGTGTGTGTGTGTGTGTGTAAGCACCTGCATAGCATGCGGGTTTATGGCAGCGGCCATCTTGTATGGTCAGTAACCGAGACAAGAACTTTGTAAAAACGTACTTCCGGAAGACACTTGCGCTAGTTTTCGCGTGAAAGATGCCGTTCAAAGCCTGCACTGTTATAACTCGAGAAAGTTAAGACATTTATTAGACAAAGAATGTTTTGATCACAAGCCCCAGAAAAGAAAAGATTGGGTAAAGGTAAAGATGTGCCACCCCCCCTGCATTTCTCGGTTAATTGCAATTTTTCGTTTTTGCCTTTCTTACCAAACATAAAGCTGTATTTTATTAACCTTTTTAGCTAATAACCTTTTTGGAATACTAACCCTAACCCTCCCCCCCCCCCCCCCCCCCTATAAGACGGGAAAACGCAATGAACCACGACTGTGACAAATGGCGCCGTGTACTGCAATGCATAGGGGGGGGGGGGGGGGGGGGGGGGGGAGGTCCTATTAGATAATGGCCTAGGGTTAGGGATAGGGTTAGTATTCCAAAAAGGTTATTAGCTAAAAAGGTTAATAAAATACAGCTTTATGTTTGGTAAGAAAGGCAAAAACGGGAACATGGAATTAACAGAGAAATGCAGGGGGGGGGGGGGGGGGGTGGCACATGGCACATCTTGACCTTCCCCAATTTTTGATTGTAGGCCCTACTTCTACTTCTACTTGTGAGCCTCACTACCAGGTTTTTCTTCCACTGCCAGCGGACGGTCTACTGTGGCGTGAGTGGAAAGCAGCTCTGAACCAGAATACCTGGACTAGTCTAGATCTACATCATTAGATCTCTTGTAACATGTTATAAGTATTATAGAGTTGCGTGGGAGTGTGCACATCCTAGGTAATCAAATATAGCTATAGTACCTTTACCCTTACACACACACACACTCTCTCTCCCCCCCCCCCCCTCTCTCTCTCTACCACAGGGATTTGAGGACGTTTTGGAAAGTCACCAATAATAATAATAATAATAATAATAAACGGACATTTCTATAGCGCTTTTTATCGAGCACAAAACGCTTTACAATCAGGATTGAAACACTCACACACGCACAACAGACACACACGCACGTACGTGCACGCACGCGTTCTTGCACACAGACATACACACACAGACCCACACACATTTCATCAAACACTGACAGAAAACACAATCTCACTGAAACGCACACAAACTACCTCAAACATACACTTGTACAAACACGCTCGCACGCACACGCGCGCGCGCGCACACACACACACAGAGTAGAAAGGGCTGTTGCACTAAGAGCTGTGTAGTGTGAGGGTGTGCGTGTTCATATGTTTGTGCATAGCGTGCACATGTGTATGTGTGCACGTTTTTGTGTTTATTTTGGGTTCGTGCGTTCGTTTGCATACAGTATGTGCGCATGTGTCTGCATACAGTGTGCCTGTGCAAAAGCGTGTGCGCGCGTGCTTGTGTGTTTGCGAGTGTGTGCTGCTTTCTAAATCCCATCTTTGTCATATAATCAGGTCTCTACCTATCTTTTTTCTGTCTCTGTCTATTATGTATGAGTGTCTTTGACCGTCAGCGCTGACCAGCCCTTAATTTTATGAAGCTTAAGTGGGAAACTAAACGTTGTTACTTTCTAAATTAAGTAAACCTTAGAAAGTAACAACGTTTAGTTTCCCACTTAAACTTTAGTAGAACATAAAATTAAGCACAAATCACCAACCGAGCCTGTGAGAGAGAGAGAAAAGTAGAGATTTAACGCCTGCTGGGCCAAAGGGCCATTTGGGGCACTTGAAATTATAAAGATCCTGGGCGAGCCTGTGATCACTGACCACTAAGTTTTTGTTCTTGCTTCTGGAAATGGGCCTGGACCATCCCAGCTGAACTGGGGGGTTTAATGGTCTTTACCCAGGATAATCAGTACTTCTTTCTTTCTGTAATAAGGTATGCGCCCTCCTAGTTCCATCACAACTACTAGTTGCTACTAGTGGCGTTTGCGATGCATAGCATTAGTCTAGATCCAGATTGTTAATGATGGGATTGTAAATGAGCCAGTCCGTCGCCATCGTGAATAGAGAAGCTAACCACTGTTTTGTGAAAGCACAGAATGGAGTTGGAGAGAGGAGGGAGAGAGAGAGAGAGAGAGAGAGAGAGAGAGAGAGAGAGAGAGAGAGAGAGAGAGAGACAGAGACAGAGACAGAGAGAGAGAGAGAGAGAGAGAGAGAGAGAGAGAGAGAGAGAGAGAGAGAGAGAGAGAGAGATGCATGTTCATGTATTTTGTTGGACAATAAAATGCTTAAACCACATGCAGACACACAGAGACGAATAATTATGTACTCTATAGATCTAACACAGACAATGACACATTCGTATTGAGACAGAACAACGCGCTGGGTCAGAGCTTCATTATCATGCACCTATCCATTCCGACTCAGGGATCTGCTATGGACAAAACCCATCCGAAAATGTATTGTTTGGAGTCTCTATACTTCGGAAAACACAAACAATAAGTTGGCTGTCTGACTTTCCACCACGTTTTTTTTTTAATAGGGGGCCTAAATATCCTTAGCTCAGACGACCGGAAGTTTACTTTTACAAACCAGCAAACGACCTTCGCCTTGCCTTCGTTAAATATTTAGGTTCCCGAGGTCACGAAAGAGGCGACTAGGCTTATACAGTACTTCTTCTTCTGCGATCCCAGGTCATGCTTAAAGCTCCAATCCGGTCTTGAGCGCGAAGTCTGTCGTCTTTTTCAGCATCTCTGTGGGAGGCTTATGGCAAATACGAATGTGTTTTTCAATAGTTTGTCTTTTTACATCAATCTGTTCCACTTATAGTCATTTTCATTCTGGAATAGCCTGTGTTTTAATTAAACGTACGCCTCATTTACGGACGTCAAAATTATTTTACTGTTTTTCTTTTGCAGGTCTGCCAAAGCATAAAAGCCTCTTGGACAGTTCGGACATCGATTTCCACAGTGTGAGGTGGACAGTGAGGTGGACAGCGTGCTTCGTGGACCAGTCAGTGTGCAGCAATTGCTATAAGGCACCATCTCTTACGTCTTGCATCATCTCTCCTGCCAACATCACTGTTTCATAGGTGTAGAGTGGCACAGAGGTAACGCGTTCGCCTTGTGTCAAGTAAACCCGAGCTCGAACCTGTGGGTACAGTGGATTTTTCCTCTCACTTTGCACTAGGCCTTACGGTCTGAATGTGGAGTCTTTCGGATGAGACGATGAACCGAGGTCCTGTGTGCCCATGCACTTAGCACACATTAATCCCAGTTAATCCCAATGAAAAAGTTATCATTTGGTCAAAATTCCCCCCCCCCCCCTTTCCTTCCTCACCAGTCTCACAAAAATTGCATGCCCAAAAAAAATTGGGTGGCGCGCCTCTGGCTGCGACGCGCTCTCCAGGAGGGAGCAACCCGAATTTCACAGAGACGCCTCTGTGACTATAAAGTACCTAATACCTAATACGTCATCAAGCACGCCCGTGATACTTTATGTGACAGTCGAAGGGTTAAAGGGGTTCGGTACGCTAAATAATGATCTAATATTAAATACCAAAGACCAAAATAGGTCTATAATAATGCTCTTTTGGAAATTCTGTTTAACGTCCTCCAGTCTGGAAAAGACATATTATGGGACATTAGTAGATATAAAGATGGTGGGAACGATCCTAGAGGCAATGCCTGGAGGCAGTGCAACACCAGTAACCTCCCGAATTTTTAACAATCCAGATAATTATGTATTAAGTAGCGCGTTGCTCGCTTCTTTCACTTAAGTTTTCCCCATCGCCCCTCCCCCCCCCCCCCCCCCCCCCCCCCCCCCATAACGTTAGAACGAATAGACCTAGAACCCGCACATTTTGCATGCACATCGGTAGTAGGGATATCTAGGCCATGCGGGAAGATGAAGGTCATTGGCCAAAGGTCAAGGTCGCTGGAGCCTTTCTTTGGCAAGACAATGGTTCAGGGGAAACAAATCTTGCTTTGCCACCAAAAGCACGCACCAAATTACTTCCCTTTACTTGTATTTTACGTACTTTTCTACTGAGTGGGTCTCACTCTGTCAAATCAAATTTTGTGTGCGGATAGGTAGCTTGGGTATCTAGGCCAAGTTCGAAAATGAAGGTCATTGGTCAAAGGTCAAGGTCACTGAACCTGAAAATGCTGCCGAGCGGCTGGTTGATTTAGCGTTTTCACGCTCTAGTTTGATCGATCAGTAGCATTGCCTTGCTGAAGCAATCTGGGAGGGGAAAGCGCAAGAGTTATTCACCGTAAGTCTGGAAGTGTCTTTTCTTATAACCAAGCGTGTGTAAAACTTTCAAACAAAAACAAAAGCAAACAAAAATCATGGGTTGCTATCATGACAAATATCTTTTTCTCAGTTGTTGACGCTTCTTTTCAGAATTTGTTGACAACGAACGGTTAGATTCTTTCAATGGGAAAAGAAAACGTCCAAAGAAGTAAGCAACTTTCTTCTTTTCTATTCGCCTAACGCAGCGGTATAACTCTTTTTAAAAAAAA
>CM065688.1:42263723-42268723 GCA_017654935.2 Phymorhynchus buccinoides
CGGACGCTTGCGCAAATCAACCCACACATAAACATTATCGACAAAAACAATACTTCGTGACTTGAAGTCTATTATGGCCAAGATTAAAATTAGTTTAGGTAAACTCTAATAAATGATACTCCTAGAGGTTTTTTTTCCTGGCCCAAGGACAAATTAATTTCTCAGGTATGAGAGAAATAAAATATTCTTCAGTCCATCTATCGTTACGCATGAGATGCAGGTGAAAAAACTTTAATGGGGACAAAACACCCACTGATGTGAAGAAGATACATATGGGACATTTGAAAATACAAATATGGTGGGAACAAACTGGAGGCAATGCCCTCCAGTACGAAACCCCCGCCTTTTTTTCTTAATACAGATAGCTGCAGCGGTCTCTTAAACCTCATCGGCTATGGCACTCCACTATAAATCCAACTCTCATTAAAATTTTTAACACTGTATTGGTTTCAGTAAAAACCAATGCGATAGCTTCTCTTATCTTAAAAGAGAAAAAAAATGGTCTTTGGCTCGTGACACTTGCTGTCACGAAGTCAAAGATCTGTCTAGTTCTTTCCTCTCTCTCTAAAGTCTCTTGTCTCCCTCTTCGTAGGGCAGACCTTAACTCTCTTTGAACTTTTTGACTTCATGTGTGGTGGTGTGTAAATGCTGAAGATGCTCAAACATTTTATTACAAATTTTGAAATACCAAAATTAATAACTATAGCTAGCTAGCTAACGGGTCAAAATAATACGAGCCATGGCACCTAAACTTTATTCTAAAAACAAACAAAAACTTTATTAAAAAAAAAAAACTGATATTTTTTCCTCTCTCTACCCCCCCCCATCCCCACCTTTTATATATAAGTAATGGCATATCTTTTAAAGAGCGGGAGGACGTAAAGTTAACCGACTATCATTACGCATGTGCAGGTGATAATGCGTACAAACAACTGATGTGAAGAAGATAGCGTGTACTGGTCTTTAACCCTTTCACCGCCAGCCATTTTTCAACTAAACCAAATACCATTAAATAATAATAATAATAATTAATAACATTTATATGGCGCAGTCTCCTGACAACAGCTCATGAGTTACCTTACAAATACAATAATTATAATCAAAACACGCATGAACATGATAATACAGGCACGTAATACTACTATTTAAATACACAATAGAACACCAGGACATACAGATCATATAAGATACATATATTAACGCTATACACATGCACATTTAAGAGCGGCCATAATAACAGATGCAAACGGAAGACAAAAATGAAAACACACGCACTCGCCAGCTTAAGGCGAGATGTAACTGAGTAGAGAAAAAAAAAGTGATCTGCAATATTGGGAATTCCTCTATGCCCTGTATAACATTAGGCCTATCCTTACCTCTCAAAACGAAGAAAGTAGGGTCTTCAGACAGCAGGCCCCGAATTGATGCCTTTTAGTGACATGGGTGTTAAACCATTGTGGTGCTTAAATGCGACATTGGCGATGCAAGGGTTAAAGCAACGGTTGTCTGGAATTTCGGGCACGCGTGTCCTTTTCATCAGGAAAAAAAAAAGAAAGGCACGAGCGCAATGCTCCTTGGACTCTAGCGTTGAATGCGTGTCAGCGTTTTGCTTTTTTCTTGTCTGGAACTCGTACAAAAGGCGAATGAGGCAAAACATAGAAGAAGAGAGATACTCGGACAGAAAATGTGTAAGAGAAAATCGTACAAAAAGACCACGGGGGGGGGGGGGGGGGGTGGGGGGGGGGGGGGGGGGTGGGGGGGGGGGGGGGGGGGGGGGGGGGGTGACAAGAACAAAATCTTTGGATATCGTATGCTTTATGCCCCAAAGCCTCTGAAATGTTTGCATTGAGAATGTTCACACCGAAAACAACATTTAGCCATTCTCGAGAAAGAGATAGGGCTAGGATCAGCCTATAATTATGTTCATAAAACTCAAAGAAGGAGATTTTGAAATATAGGGTTGAACCATGGCCGAGAGTGTCTAAAGTACAACGTTGCCATAACGTGAGGCAGGAGCAAAGGGAGAGAAGAAGCCTAAGTTTTAAAAAAAAGATACGACGTTGAGACAGACAGACAGACAGACAGGCAGATATACACAGTCATAGACATACGGACAGTCAGCCAGCCAAGCAGATGAAAATGAATGAGAGAGTAAGGACACGGCAATGTCAGAGTGAAGGGTTTCCGAGCCAAAAAATAAAAAGACCCATCCCATTGGCTTCCCTGGGCAATTTAATCAAAGGCAAATCAATACAGGCTTTGAAAACAAAATCGATTTGCAACGAAACCCCGATTTCTCTGCACTCAAGCAATGTTTTGAAAGATTGTACATCTTCAACGGTATATAGGTTTATCTATCCCTTCTCATGCTCCAACTATAGGTCTCCCCGCCTCTCGATGAGGTATTATTTTGTTCACGTTCTTTTTTGTTTTGTTCTTGTTATATAAATCAATAAATAGTGTTCACATTGTATAGAGTTGACTTTCCTAAAACTCCATTCTTGTTGCACACATTCTTTCTCCCCAATTCAAACAATGAATCGATCAAAGCTTTAAAAGGATTGTTGTTCTTCAAAAGAACAAATGGGGCTTTATTTCCAGCGTAGACATTTGACCTTTCTGTTGCGCGTGCACATTTCCTTAACCGACGTACGTCGTTTCCGCTTCCTGCTTTGCATAATGCCAAGGGGCAAAACTCATATTTGCTTAAAAGCCAAAAGTCTCTGAAGTTTGCTGAACGAGGTGATACCAAACAAAATAGCCTGAATATACAAAGAGCTCGCACTCCGCAGCTGACTGAAGCCGGTTTCTTTACTCCCATCCTTTCACTTACGCTACAGCTGGGGAAACTAACACTTCGCACCTTCCACCTTTACACCTTCCAGGTGGTAAGTGGGAAAGTTGGCTTCATTCTTTGCTAGGTTTGTAGTCTGCGAAGTTATCACTCTTTGTAACATTTAGGCTGTTTGGTGATACCGTGACAAAAGACAATCAGGGTCGCTTCATCATGTCCTCGCCAACATTCAGTTTTGCGGATTTCTTCAGAAACGCGTTTGCAAAAGTTGTTCAGGTCTGCGCAAAGTTGCTCTGTAGACACCGCCGGACTTTGAGACTGAGAGTCGTAAACATGACGGGGTGTCTAAAATGCAAAACTTTGCCAAGTTCTGTTTCTTGATGTGTTTGTCAAGTGAAGTCAAGTCTAGTCAAGAAAGCGTCGTTATTTCAACATTGAAAAGTTTCAACAATGAGGCGCGGACACCAAAGCATCATGCCAGAAACAATACAAGCTGTAGCAAAAAAACCACCCCACCCAAAACACACACCAAACAAACAAAAAACGGTAGATACACCACTAAGAATATTATTACACATTCGATAATGGTCGTGCTAGACTGTAATCATTTACATGAACATTGGATGCTGTACATTTCTAATCAGGAAAGTCATACAGTAATTCATAGCAAAACAGGAATACAGATATAGAAAGCTAATACGCATGGCGACGGAGTGCTAGCACGCGTGTGTGTATAAATTATGTGCATAAGCATTCGCGTTATTTTGAGTTTACCGCTTTGAACTGAACACATTCTTACGTTTAATGTTAAAGCTTTGCAGCTTCAACGATTATAAAAACCTTTCTTAAAAGTTATTTTGGTGAAGATTGTAAAGGGTGATAGCAGTAAGGAGAAAAGGTTAGGACAGAGGACAGCCAGTGCGAGAAAGAAAATGGTGTGTGTGTGTGTGGGGGGGGGGGGGGGGGGGGGGGGGGGGGGGGGGGGGGGGGGGGGGGGGGGGGGACGGGGGGGGGGGGAGGGGGGGGGTGAGGAGGGGGGGGGAGATTGCGTTCGTTGCAAGTAGAACTGAGAGTCTTGTCCTTCGGATGGGGACACAAAGCTAGTCTATCCTTGCTGCTTTACGCACGTAAAAATCCCACGGCAGTTAAAAGTCGATAAGAACAGGGAGAAATCCCGCTGCCTGGTATGACCAAATTGATAGCTTGGTTTCCCAAGTCTACCCCCCCCCCCCCCCCTCTTCACCCTGTTCTCCCCTCCACCCACCCACCCACCCAAAAAGGTAGGCGCTGCGCTTGCGGCGACGCTCTCTCCGGGTGAGAGCAGCCCGGATTTCACAGAGATCAGTATCTGTGACTAGAATATGCCAAATACCAGATTGAAGTGAGAGGCAGAATTCGAAGCCTGTATCATTATGACAGCAGACATATTGTATATAACCAATGTTTTATTGTAAGGAATCTAATGAGGAGATGGAAATATTATGTATATTTGGATACCTTGATGGGCAGTATATTGAGGGCCTGCACGCTATACTCACAACTGTATTTGTAACAGCTATCTTTCAATCTGTAACGAATACACACGAAGGACTTTTATGGTGACTGTCAATGGTTGGCTTGAAAGCAAACAATCAAGGAATGTGAATATTATTCGGTTATGGTCTTTTAAAACACGAACGAGGGGTATTTTCCAGAAGGTATTATCACCTTTCTTCAATCCTTCTGTGATATTACTTTCTGGAATATACCCTTCCATATCATACCCGGGTCCTCAAGAGAGTCGAGAAGATGTATTTAAAGGGGCACCCTGACGGATGCGTTTTTTGCTGGAAACACGTCGAGATCACCAGGAAAACACCCTTTACAGAGATCGCAACACTCACTTTGATCTGGTTTCAAACCGTCAAATCGGCGATTCCTCCTTGGCGGAGGTGCTGGGAGTCAAATTCTTTCAGTGAAAGAGAAAGCGTTCTCTGTCATGTCTTCTCTTTCACTTAAAAAACAACAACATTGGCCGCCTGAGTTAAACCAAATCGTTTGCACGAAATGTTCGCAATACAAGCCTTTCTATACATTTTGTATACAGTTTAGCGAAAGGAGTTTCGCTCACAGCAAAGGAAATAGCTCCAATTTGTTTTTACTGCAATGCAAAGAAGAAAAAGCTTCAACACCCTGAGTGGCCTCCACCCACCCCGTCCAAAATGGC
>CM065688.1:42286223-42293723 GCA_017654935.2 Phymorhynchus buccinoides
GTGTGGTGTGTGTGTGTGTGTGTGTGTGTGTGCGTGTGCGTGCGCGCGCGTGTGCGTGCGTGCGTGTGCGTGCGCGCGTTTTTGGGGATGCGTGTTTGTGCGTGCATTTGTATGTATGTTGTGTGTATGTGTGATGTGCTGTGCTATGATGTACTGGGATGTGTTTGCGTGTACGTGCGTGCACGTGCGTGAGTGTGTGTGCATATATATATATATATATATAACAGTATGAAAGAAAAAATCTCAGTGAATAGCCAGCTCCGTACCCCTACTATGTGTATATGTGTGTGTGTGTATGTGTGTGTGTGTGTGTGTGTGTGTGTGTGTGTGTGTGTGTGTGTGTGTGTGGTGTGTTTGTGTGCGGCGCGCGTGCGCGCGTGTGCTGCGTGCGTGCGTGCGTGAGTGCGCGCGCGCGCTGTGTTCGTGTGCGCGCGAGTGTGCGTCTGTATCAAATAGAGAAAGAGAACACTGAATATTGAACACTGAAAAACTTTATTTAACAAGAATAAAGATTTTAGGCGATGCCTATTCTTACAATATGTCCTTGGATAAAAGAAAAACAATTAAATTGCTAGAGAGAGAGAGAGAGAGAGAGAGAGAGAGAGAGAGAGAGAGAGAGAGAGAGAGAGAGAGAGAGAGAGAGAGAGAGGGAGAGAGAGGGAAACATTTAATTGCTAGAGAGAGAGAGAGAGAGAGAGAGAGAGAGAGAGAGAGAGGGGGGGGGAGGGTATAGGTGTGAAAAACATATCTATCTGCGCGCATCTGCTCTCAAATAATCACTTTTATTCCTTCTGGCTCATCGTGTTATTTTTGTTCTGGCACCCCACACGACATACGCAGAATACGCGACTTTCATGTTGACAGACAGATAATCATATCGAAGTATACAGTAAGCCTACAAGCTCATGCCAGAGATGCTGTATTATACATGCGCTAATTACTGTCATAGCTTCTACACGTACATAATGCGTGTCTCGTTTCGAAAACAGGCAGTTTACTATAACCAAGCTAGTATCTAACGTCACAATGTATACTTAGAACAAACTAATGTACAAGTATAAACCTGTATTGTAAGGTAATAGATTCAGTTTTCACTCTGAAGGATACAAAACTGTGAATGTTTTCCCCATCGGTTTTTTGTTTTTTTGTTTTTAATGGAAAACAAAAAAAATACTGTTTGTGCAGTAAATGTTTCTGTCGGCTTTCTTGTAGTTCAAGCTGGGCTCTTTGCGAACTGTGGAGGGTTGTTCTGCCATGATGACTTTCAGCAGAACAGGCCGGTGGTCACTCCCTCCTAACTGATCTTGGACCTCCCTGTCACAGGATCCCTGGATGTCCTCCGTAGCATTGCCAGGTCTGGTGTGCTCGTTGTTTTCCAAGCTTGATGGAGACAGGCTGCTTGTCATCTGGCTTGTTGATGAGGACCAGACTCTTCTCGATCATCCAGTCCTCTATTTCCTCTCCTCTGCTGTTCAGGTCCTGATACCCCCAGCTGGGTGAGTGGCCATTGAAGTCGCCAACTATCAGTAGGTTCTTGGTGGTCAGACGAAGAGTGTGTAGTTGAAGGTCTTTGTCAGGTGGGCTGTACAAGTTGATGATGGTGATTTCTCTCCCTTGGAGGACGACTTTTACAGCGATGAATTCGGTGTCACCCTCCGATCTCCCAATCTCTATCGCAGGAATGTTGTTCCTTACGAGAGTGAGGATGCCTCCCTTGGAACGGTTGGTTCTGTCATGCCGGAAGAGCTCATATCCCCTAACAGAAAAACGATGAGCATCTGTAAGATGGGTTTCTTGGATACAGATGATGTTTACTTTCTCTTGCTTGAGGAACTCTTGAAGCTCGGGTTTCTTTTTGCGAAGGCTCTCAGCATTCCACTGTGCAAAGACAAGCGGAGCAACTGAAATATCCGGCTAACCTTGTTGAGTGACGTTGTTGCTGCCTTCTACATGTATCATCATCAACTCCGTGAGACGCTTTCCCAGTAGATGCGGTTGGGCCCCTTTGAGGCTGAGGGCCCGGTGCTGTCGCCGTCTGGGAAACCACGGGACCAACACCATACCGTCAAATATCCATCTGCATGGCCATGGGTAGAATACGTACGTGTCAGGTTTTCCCCTATGCTTGTTGTGCAGGTGTAAGAGGTCTGCCTGCTGCTAGGTTCAGCCAATACGTTACGTCTTCAGAGCAGTTCAAAGTTTTATTTAGGAGTATCCTTCTCCTAGACAGGTTGCCGTCTAAAGCTGTGAGCTCCATCTGCCTGGTGTGGCCAGCAGCAACTCTTGCACCCTTGCTGATGCCCGGAGGATTTTCAGCTGAAGGGGTCTGGGTGTAGATAGCCCTTCAGAGGTTTGAAATCAGAGTTTTCCTTCTCCTAGATGGACTGCCTTCCAAGGCTGATGAGCTCCATCTACCCATGGCTGCTATTTGCCCATAGCTGGGGGTCTGGTTCGTGGGCACCAGGGCGTATCCACACGCCGGTGGGCCTGCATGCCGCACGTCTAGGGGCCTGATCTCCTCCGAGACGCTTGCAGTTCAGCCTGGGACCGTGAGGTACGTCTGCCGCCACGGGGAGGCACCACATAGGGCTTGCTGTTGCAGAGGGTATACATGTACTAACAGAGAAAGGCTTACACACTCGGCTTTCCTTTATTGCGAGTGCTGTCAGACAGCGGTGATAAATCACACTAGACTCATGCAACATCCGGAGCCAGACCCACGAAAGCAATCACAGCTCCAAGAAAATCGTTCTACTCTGCGAAAACCATTATGGCACTATCAAAACCGTTATAACTCCACGAAAACCGTTACAGTTCCACGAAAACCGTTATAACTCCACGAAAACCGTTACAGTTCCACGAAAACCGTTGTATCTCCACGAAAATCGTTATGTCTCCACAAAAACCTTTATAGCTCCACGAAAACCGTTTAGTTGGAATAACTTGCTTGCGGGGAATGCCAACCATGCAATGTTACCGCGCCACTGTTTTGAATGGAACGAGTGAATCAATGAAGGGCTGCGCTGCATTAGACAGGAAAGTAAATGGAATGTGTGGAAGATAGTTTTGGAGTATGCATGGCAACTGTCACTGTCTGCCTCTCTCTCTCTGTCTCTGTCTCTGTCTCTGTCTATCTGTCTCTCTCTGTCTCTCTCTCTCTCTGTCTCTCTCTGTCTCTCTCTCTCTCTCTCTCTCTCTCTCTCTCTCTCTCTCTCTCTCTCTCTCTCTCTTCTTTGCAGTCAATCTCTCTCTCTCTCTCTCTCGTCTCGCTCCTCTCTCTCTCTCTCTCTCAGCTTCTCTCTCTCTCTCTCTCTCTCTCTCTGTCTCTCTCTCTCTCCCTCTCTCTCTCTCTCTCTCTCTCTTCTCTCTCCTCCTCTCTCTCTCTCTCATCTCTGAAATGCAAACAACTCGCACGATTGGGGGTTTTTGGGGGTGTTCTTTTTAACCTTTTGTTTGTCAATTTTGTTATGGGCCAGAGTCTCAAGTTTTTTTTTGACCTTCTCTCCTCTTTCTCTTTTGTTTTTGGATATCATCGCCTCCTCTCCCCCTCTCCTTCAAGTCTCTCGATATCATCTCTCTCTCTCTCATCTCTCTCTCTCTCTCTCTCTCTCTCTCTCTCTCTCCACTCTCTCTCTCTCTCTCTCTCTCTCTCTCATCTCCTCATCTCTCTCTCTATCTCTCTCTCTCTCTCTCTCTCTCTCTCTCTCTCTCTCTCTCTCTCTCTTCTCTTCTCTCTCTCTCTCCGTCTACCTCTCTGTCTCTCTCTCTGTCTCTGTCTCTATTTATCTTTGCCTCTCTGTCATTATCTCTGTCTCTAGATTAGGATGGAATGTGGAGGCAAAAGAAAAAGGATAGTTTATGTCTCTGCTTCTCTGTCTGTATACAATTGGGCTTTACGTCCTCTCGACCTGGAACATGCACATTTGGGACATATGTCTGTCCGTCTGACAGTCAATCTATGTGTTTGAATATAAGTCAGTTCGTATTTCTGCATACTTTTTTTTATAAAAAGTTCCAGCCAATCATATAATAAGGCAATTAAGCAACGAATGAAGTGAAACAAAACTCTGTGAATGTCACTCTTTATGCGATTTAAATCAACAGGAACCCAGTACTGCCCTAGTTTAAGCAACACGCGAATTGCATGCTGTTGGGCCACACGCCCAAACATCAACGTTGGTAACACACCACAACTGTTGGTTTGAAATTTAAAAAACAACTAACAACAGAGTTTACTCTTTCATTATTAACGCACAAATCACTCATTGAAAACTAAAACCACAGTTTACTCTTTCATTATTAACGCACAAATCACTCATTGAAAACTAAAACCACAGTTTACTCTTTCATTATTAACGCACAAATCACTCATTGAAAACTAAAAACACAGTTTACTCTTTCATTATTAACGCACAAATCACTCATTGAAAACTAAAACCACAGTTTACTCTTTCATTATTAACGCACAAATCACTCATTGAAAACTAAAAACACAGTTTACTCTTTCATTATTAACGCACAAATCACTCATTGAAAACTAAAAACACAGTTTACTCTTTCATTATTAACGCACAAATCACTCATTGAAATCTAAAAACACAGTTTACTGTTTCACTATTAACACACAAATCACTCATTGAAATCTAAAATCACTGTCTAAATCCAGGACCAGGCGGAGGAGCTGCTGGAAAACCTACCTCAATAATAATAATAATAATAATAATATAAATAATAATAATAATAATGATGATGATGATGATGATGATAAAATTCTGCTTAACGTCCTCCGGTCTGGAACAGACACATATGGGACATTAGTAGATAATTATAAAGAAGGTGGGAACGATACTGGAGGCAATGCCAGGAGGCAGGGAAACATCAGGAAAGTCCCGATTTTTTAACAATACAGATGTGTTATGTAAGTATGTGAAGTTGCCAATAATAATAATAATAATAATAATAATAATAATAATACTAATAATAATGATGATGATGAAGATGATGATGATAATGATGATGGTCTTTCCGCATACTTTCCCAACTCGACGTCCTCCTGTTGCCCTTTTCATCTTCTGACTACTCATATCCTCACTGCTCTTTGACACCGAAATGCCATCATTTCTGTCAGTCTGATTCCACCCGCCTATCACTCAGAGATAGAAACAACAATGAGGCAAGGAGAGAGAGGATCATTAGTGAAGTACAGACAGGCAACCCTCTCTCTGTAATTAACTTCCTTGCCTCACTATTTCTATCTTAGTTTACCCAACTTCTATCGAGGCATATCACTTTGTTGTGCGTTGCTAGGTGCAGCATAATTCGAGACCAGAAGACTATGCCATTCTTGAATTAATGCTGATTTGTTTGCGCACTAATTCTATCCACCACTGTCGTTGTGTACTATGTGAGTGGTGGTCATAGAGGCAGTCCTGGGTCATCCTTGTTTGCGCACTAATTCTATCCACCACTGTCGTTGTGTACTATGTGAGTGGTGGTCATATAGGCAGTCCTGGGTCATCCTTTTTTTCGAGGATGAAGCTTGGTCTGTCTCAATGTGGCTGTTGTTTATACGTTGCTAGGCGGCTTGGTGCCGAAATAACTTGGGTGAAGAGAGTTAACTACAGTTGGGTCATCCTTATTTTTAGGATGAACCTTGGTCTGTCTCAATGTGGCTGTTGTTTATACTTTGCTAGGCGGCTTGGTGCCGAAATAACTTTGGTGAAGAGAGTTAACTACAGCTGGGTCATCCTTTTTTTTGGAGGATGAACCTTGGTCTGTCTCAATGTGGCTGTTGTTTATACTTTGCTAGGCAACTTGGTGCCGAAAATAACTTTGGTGAAGGGAGTTAATTACAGAGAGAGTTACCTTTCTTTCTCTCTCTCTCTCTCTCATCTCTCTCTTTCTTCCTCTCTCTCTCTCTCTCTCTCTCTCTCTGAATCTCAGTGCCTCTGTATGTCTGACTGTCTCCGTCTGGCTGGCTGTCTATTTCCTCTATGACTTTGTCTCTATCTTTCTAGAATATAAAAACACGTTTATGCCAACACCGACTTCGCATTAATGCAAAAATAATGTATTTTAAAACGCAACAACATCAACAACAACACCGTACATCAATAAAAGCCAAAATGTTAGCATAAAACGCAGTGGAGGTGAAGGGGGTGGGTGGACAACGGCACGGATAGAGATAGAGAAAAACCCAGAGTAAAATACAGAGGGATAAAAAAAAACATACAGAGAGAGAGAGTGTGTGTGGGGGGAGGGGGGGGGGGAGACAGATAATTTAAAATTCAATTCAAATTCAAATAGATGTTATGGCCATTAGCATAAGCCCTTATGGCAAGGGGGTATACTGTTAAATCAATACACGAAGAGGCAGACAGACAGACAGACAGACTGTGTGTGTGTGTGTGTGTGTGTGTGTGTGTGTGTGTGTGTGTGTGTGTGTGTGTGTGGTGTGTGTGTGTGTGTGTGTGTGTGTGTGTGTGTGTGTGTGTGTGTGTGTGTGTGTGTGTGTGGTGTGTGTGTGTGTGTGTGTGTGTGTGTGTGTGTGTGTGTGTGTGTGTGTGTGTGTGTGTGTGTGTGTGTGTGTGTGTGTGTGTGTGTGTGTGTGTGTGTTGTGTGTGTGTGTGTGTGTGTGTGTGTGTGTGTGTGTGTGTGTGTGTGTGTGTGTGTGTGTGTGTGTGTGTGTGTGTGTGTGTGTGTGGTGTGTGTGTGTGTGTGTGTGTGTGTGTGTGTGTGTGTGTGTGTGTGTGTGTGTGTGTGTGTGTGTGTGTGTGTGTGTGTGTGTGTGTGTGTGTGTGTGTGTGTGTGTGTGTGTGTGTGTGTGTGTGTGTGTGTGTGTGTGTGTGTGGGTGTGTGTGTGTGTGTGTGTGTGTGTGTGTGTGTGTGTGTGTGTGTGTGTGTGTGTGTGTGTGTGTGTTGTGTGTGTGTGTGTGTGTGTGTGTGTGTGTGTGTGTGTGTGTGTGTGTGTGTGTGTGTGTGTGTGAGAGAGAGAGAGAGAGAGAGAGAGAGAGAGAGAGAGAGAGAGAGAAAGAGAGAGAGAAAGAGAGAGAGTGAGAGAGTTGAGAGTGAGAGAGAGACAGACAGACAGACAGAGACAGAAAGAAAGAGAGAGAGAGAGAGAGAGAGAGAGAGAGAGAGAGAGAGAGAGAGAGAGAGAGAGAGAGAGAGAGAGAGAGAGAGAGAGAGAGAGAGAGAGAACTCGAACTCGAACTCGAACTCGAAAATGTTAATGAATAGGCCTTTCTGCCCGTATCATATGGGAGGATGGGGGAGTGAGGGGCTTACAATATGCCAGAATAACATTTATATAATAATATTCCATCATTGAAAATGTAAACACAAACAATGAAGTAAACAAGCATAAACCAATAGGTAATAAGCCAGAAGCAAACACATAAATAAGTAGAGAAACGCATAATCAACCGAACAGTTAAACAGACCATTTATGAAATTGTAAAAAACAATATTCAAGAGACCATCAGCTACTAATGAACAATT
>CM065688.1:42306223-42308723 GCA_017654935.2 Phymorhynchus buccinoides
GGGGGGGTGGGGGGGGTGGGGGGAGAGGGGGGGGGGGGGGGGGGCGGGGGGGGGCTCTTTTCATGAATAAACATGCATTCAAATAAGGGATACAAGAATCCAGGAATCATGTTTTCGATATACCTAGAACGGCTTTGGCTTCTGATTGATCAGATCTATACTGAAAAGGGAGGGTTAGGACGCCCCCGCGCGCATGTGTGTGTGTGTGTGTGTGTGTGTGTGTGTGTGTGTGTGTGTGTGTGTGTGTATGTGTGTGTGTGTGTGTGTGTTTCATTTAACGTCTATCCACTTCTCGTGATATTAGACGGTAGTCGGTATATAGTATCATTCTTGAAAGGATCGTTGGCAAAACATGTGCAAACGTGTTTAGGGTTCTTCAGACATACCCATTGCTTCATGGAAGCCAGTCAGAAATCCGTGACTGTCCAATATGGCGGTTTTGCCCCATTCTGACGATAAATCGCAACGGAACTATTCAAGACTATACGGACGATAGAAGACGTAACTACTTCTGCCTAAGGAACTGCCCCACTAATTTACCTGAAACGGTATGAGCGATTGGACATAGTGACAATAATGTATTTCGTTACATTTCTATTTTATGTGACGTCATCATTGGCCTCTCAGAGGCCAATGGGGAAATTGCGCGTTTTGGCTAAGTCTTTGGATTTGTTTTGCGCGCTCCCCTTGGGGATACCGGGGTGTCTGTCGTAAAAATAGTTCCCCCACCTTCTGGAAGTTCTGTGCTTGTAACTTCCTCTAATCTGCCACTCTCTTTGACTCTGCCTTTTCAATTTGCTTTCTGTCATCTATTATCTTTCTGACTTATTGGCCCATTCTCCTGCCTTTTAAAAAACCCAAAATATTCCAAATAATTGTTTTCCTTTGAGCTCCTCCGACATCGTAATGTGTCGGCTGTACGCAGCGGGGAGACCAGTGAAAACTGAACACCGAACTTACCTTACCCATATGGCCTGGGAACGCATAAGAAGAAGAAGAAGAAGAAGAAGAAGTTTTACGCGCAAATGTCAAGGGTGAGAAGATTCAAGAACATTTATGTCGCGATTTCAGTCACTAGTCGTGCATGAACACTGTTATGCATTAAATTGCATTGGCAAGTTGTGCAAATGAATATGATTGGATCATTAACCCTTTCACCGCCAGCCATATTTTAGCCATAAATGTCCATTCAATTTACCTGGGTAGAGAACAAAATCCATCTGCAGTATTGGGGATTCTTCTGTGACATATACAAAATAAGGTCTACCATTACTTCCCAAAACTAAGACAATAGGGTCTTTGGATAATGGACCCCAATTTGATGCCTTTTAGTGGCATGGGTGTTAAATCACTGTGGTGCTAAAACGCAACTTTGGCGGTGAAAGGGTTAAGGTACCATTTTTATATTGTCTCCCATCGGTGCATTTTAAATGTTGTGCGTGCGTCACAAAGTTGATAAGATGTAGTTTAAGCACTCAAAACGGTGTCTGAAATGTTCGCAGTAAGTGGTCCTAACTTTTGTTTTTAGCCCACGGTCTATGTAGGCCTAGGTTGCCTTTCTGTATTTCCGTGTATTTATATAGGGCTTATATTATATTATTTACTTAGGACCATTGCTCTATGAGGAGCATAGTCCACTGACGACACCCCGCCATCGCACCCGGTTCTGGGCAGCTCTTACCACGCCGTTCCAGCTGGTTCCCTGCCTCTCCAGTTCAGCCAGGGTGTCCCTCTCCAGCTGTTGCGGGGCCGGCCTCTCTTCCTCTTCCCTTGGGGGTTCCATGTCAGGGCCTGGCGTGTGCTGATGCCCCCCCCCCCCCCTCCTCGATTTCTCGGTTGTTTCCACTTTTTCAGTCTTGCCTTTCTTACTGCAGATTGAGTACTTTATCATCTATCGTTGGCTATATTTAACACTAATTTTCATCCATTTACATAATTACACACATGCATTCAATAATAGTAGAAGATAAAGGCAAGACGGAAAAACGCAATGAACCAGGACTGTGACAAATGCTCCGCGGCTGTTGTGTGTACTGCACTACATAGGGGTGGGGTGGGGGTCACTGCGATTAATTATTTAACAAAGATAATTAGCTGACAAAGTTAACAAAATACAGCCTAATGTTTGGTAAGAAAGGCAAGTGTGAAAATGCGGGTGAGAGCTGAAAGAAATGTAGGGGGAGGGGGGGGGGGGCACACATCTTGACCGTTACCGGGGTGTGTCCTATCCAGCCCCACTTCATCCGCAGAATCTGCTTGTCCGCTGGTTCCTGTCCCGCCCGCTGCCACAGACCTTCATTTCTGATCTTTTCTGTACGTCGGATGTTGTTGATGCGCCTCAGACACATGTTCACAAAGGTCTGGATCTTGTAGGCTTATGTTGATCTCAAAGTGTCGCATCCGTATAATAAAACCCATTTAACATTGAGAGAGAGAGAGAGAGAGCAGAGAGAGAGAGAGAGAGAGGAGAGAGAGGGAGGAGAGGAGAGCGAGAGAGAGA
>CM065688.1:42316223-42318730 GCA_017654935.2 Phymorhynchus buccinoides
CAAACAAAAAAAAGAAGAAGAAAAGAAAACAGTTGATGTGTTAGTGTAATGGGTATTCTGAATGTGCATCTAGGGAAGGGGTAGGTACGGGTGTACGAGGGTATGCTAGTATATGTACACATAGAAATCACTTAAATAAATGGGGGGTGGAGCGAGGTGAGGGGTGTATTGGTCTTTGTACATACATAACTAATGTCAGCTAAATGTTAGTGAAACGTTTAACCCTTTCACCGCCAAAGTCGCATTTTAGCACCACAGTGATTTAACACCTATATTACTAAAAGGCATCAAATTGGGGTCTAGTATCCAAAGACCCCATTGTGTTAGTTTTGGGAAGTAAGGATATATCTTATTTTATATGTGCCACAGAAGAATCCCCAATACCGCAGATGGAATTTGTTCTCTACCCAGGTACATTTAATGAAAATAATTGGCTGAAATATGGCTGGCGGTGAAAGGGTTAAACTTACTTAGAATAATTATTCAATCCAACATTAAAAGAAAACATTCAATAGAATTAATGAATAACATTAAAGTCAAATATTAACAACAAAACACATCATTTTGTGTGTATGTGTATGTGTATGTGCATGTGCGATAGAGTAAAACATTAAGGTCAACTACTCATTTCTGTATATTTGCGAATGTGTGCATGCATGTGCTCGTGTCTGTATGTTTAAAACTGTACACATGTGACCGGCTCTGGTGCTGCAGCCAAAGGGATGGGCTGGCCTTGGGGTGGGGACCTTCCTCAGTCAACGCCAGCTGTGGCCTCAAATCCCGTTGGCCGAGAGAGTGGGGATGTACCCTGGGCAAGGCATCTCCACTATTAATTCTCGCCCAGCCCGTCAGAATAGTAGCTGCCCCCTCTGCTATCTGGCAGTCATTGTCGGAAACGACAGACTAGCATATCTCTCTCTCTCTTGTTTTCATATAGCGAGGCTGCGTTGTCTGTGGGGGGGGGTGTGGGGGGGGGGGTGGGGGGGGGGGGGGGGGTGGGGGTGGGGGGTGGGTTGGGGGTGGGGGGGGGGGGGGGGGGGGGGGGGGAACCTGGGGGGGGGGGGGGGGGGGGGGGGGGGGGGGGGGGGGGGGGTGGGGGGGGGGGGGGGGGGGGGGGGGGGGGGGGGGGGGGGGGGGGGGGGGGGGGGGGGATACACGTATGGTGATGGCATGCGTTCGATCGAGTATCTCCTAATAATGACCTTATTTTTCAGTCCTGAGCCCCGTTTTCCACATAAATCACATCAGCCTAATAGGTAGTAGCCTAATTGAATGTGACGGTGATTACTTTTACCTGATTTCTATGACAACCGCGGGTTTCTGTTCCATCTGTATCATACCTTCGTAGCTGTTTGGATCTCATAATTATGATTCATGTGTCTGTCTGGTAGACCTTGATTCTCACTTAGTCTTTATCTCCCTCACTCTGTCTCTGTCTGTCTGCCATGCCTCTCTCTCTCTCTCTCTCTCTCTCTGTCTCTTCTCTCTCTCTCTCTCTCTCTCTCTCTCTCTCTCTCTTTCTTTCTCTCTACTCTCCTCTCTCGTCTTGTAATTCATTTATTATTTCCCATGATATTCAGGCAGCAAAATATTGCTGAATGAACATTATACTGCAAACTATGCAACTTCTGAACTTTGGACTATAATGTGAATATAATGAATTGAATATATTGTGAATAGAAATCCGAATTAAGCATTATATTAATAATTTTAAAAGAAATCTGGACTGAAAACAAAATATTGATAATGTGGAAAACGTGGACCTGAGAATCTAGTGCTGACCACAACGTATGCAGAGAAGACTTTGTTAGTGCTCTCTTGTGAACTGGACCTGTTGGCAGCTTTCTGCCGTCAACGTGCTGCTAAAAACTGGTAACTCTATCACTGCATTGTTTATGCAAGTGAATCGAGTGTTTGATCCGAGTGAATATTCGGACTGAAGAAAGTGAAATGAACAATCTACCTTCTTCTTGGACTCATTAAATTTAAAGAGTATTAACACAGAGTGTTCAACCTCCGTTCCTCACCCCCCAGCCACCCTTAGACTGTTGTAAGGATAGGCCTACTGTAAACGTGTGGTGTGTGCAGGACTAGGCCTACTATACACTTGTCTAATTACGGATAGTCTTGCATTCTTATATTCTTTTTCGTCGTTGTCTTGATTCGGGGGTAATCCTGTATTCTGGTGGGTTTTTTTTTTTCTTTTGTAATCCTCACTTTTATGCAGATAATTCTTGTTTTGTGTCCTAATACAGATTATCTAGTATTTTTTATTTCATTTTTATTATTGTTTCTATATATTCTCGTATTCTTTGACAATGTATGCTAAAACTAATGGAACTCGTTATTGCCCATGTCAATGTGTATCATTTGTATAATAAGTTACCAGACTTATGTATGCTTCTGAATTATACCCCACCTATCCACATATTAGGCCTCAGCGAGACTCGCCTTAATACCCATATACCAGACAATATGCTCACAATAACCAACTACAACATATCGCA
>CM065688.1:42319230-42321730 GCA_017654935.2 Phymorhynchus buccinoides
CTGTTTTTTTTTGGTAATGTTTTCGTGAAAATGCTTCTGTTCGTTCCCTGGCTACTCTATCTGACTATCTATTTACGACTATGTTATCCGATAACGTTTGAACCCAGGGGACAGAGAAAAAAACCCGCTCAAATTTTGCATACTGATAGGTACTACGAATATCTAGGCCAGTTGGAAAATGAAGGTCCATAGGTCAAAGGTAAAGGTCACTGGAGCCTGAAAATGCTTCGGCACTGGACGATAACGTTTTGAATGGAGGGACCTAGGATGCTTAAATGTGTAGGGATAAGTACTAAGGGACAGTAGCGGCCAAGTTCGAACTAAGGGTCATGGAATTCAAAGGTATAGGTCAACTGGCACAAAAAAGCAGCCGACAGCACCGGCACGATAACATCTTGAACGTTTCATTTATGGAGAAAGAAATACGAGCGTGTAGTTATGACAGGAGAGAGAGAGAGGAGAGAGAGTGGAGAGAGAGGAGAGAGAGGTGAGAGACGTAGAGAGAGAGAGAGAGAGAGACTTGACACTTGAAAACCTTATTACGCTGGATTGAGATTTTAGAGAGAGGAGAGAGAAGGAGAGAGAGATGAGACGAGAGAGAGAGAGACGGAGGGAGAGAGAGAGCGACTGAGAGAGAGAGAGAGAGAGAGAGAGAATGCTAGAGGAGAGAGAGAGAGAGAGAGAGAGAGAGCGCCAAGTACGCAAGATGGTTATTCAGATAGGCCATTGGCCCACTGAAGATAGAGCCAGAGAGAGAGAGAGAGACAGAGAGAGAGAGAGGGAGTCAGTGACGTGAATGAGGGCGGGAGGGGGGAGAGAGAGAGAGCGAGCGAGAGAGAAGACATGAGATCGAGAGAGAGAGGAGAGAGACCCCGAGACCGTGAGACGAGAAATGGAGAATGCGAGAGAGGAGAGAGAGAGAATATCGTAGAAGACAGACAAACAGAACACTGAACACTGAAAAACTTCTTTCAACAAGGATATAGATGTCAGGTGATGCCAATTATCTACAATCTTTCATTGGCACAGACAGGACAGACACACACACACACACACACACCACACACACACACACACCACACACACACACACACACACACACACACACACCCATACAACACCACACCACCACTACACTCACTCACACACACACAAACACAACACACCCACACACACACACACACACAGCCACACACACACACACACTCACTCACTTCATCACTCACCACCACCACCACCACACACACGTGCATAGGATTAGTTACATTCTACTGGAAAGCACACGTTGCCTGCATGTGAATGCAAGTGTTGTCCAACTAACAGTACAAGGTTTTATCCCATGGAAAAGTGCGCGGCCATGCAAACAAGGGACGTTGCTGAAGTTCTGATAGGAAGCCAGGGGAAGGGTCTTTACTGTGTGTAAGGCAATGGACGAAGTAGACATTGATAAGACGAATGCACTGGGCAAAATCAGACGGCCCAAAAACCCCAACGGCCAAACCCGCCTTCTTGACTAAAAAAGGACAAAAACACCCACCCAAAACCAAACCTTCCTTTCATTCATCGCTGTGTGCTTGTATGTGTGGTGTGTATTGTGTGTTGTGTGTGTGTTGTGTGTGTGTGTGTGTGTGTGTTGTGTGTGTGTGTGTGTGCGTTGCGTTGCGTCCGTGTGCTGTGTTTGTGTGATGTAATGTCACAAATGGGTTTGTCTGTAAAACGGTGTGCGTACCAGTCCGTCTAAATGGTGATGAGAGTAGCGTCCGATCGTTCAACCTGCCCCCCCACCTCAGCTTATAAACGGACAAAGCCCCACCCCCAAACAAACCTTCCATTCATTCATATCTGTAGGATTGTGTGTGTGTGATGTGTGTGTCGGGTGATAGCGTGTCCTCCTCCTCGTGTGTGTGTGTGTGGTGTGGGTGTGTGTGAGACACCCCGTTCGTCGTGTGTGTGGTTATTCTTCCATGTGTAAGTTGCTGTGTGTGTGTGTGTGTGTGTGGTGCGTGTGTGTGTGTGTGTGTTTTTTTGTGCGTGTGTGTGTGTGTGCGTGCAGTGCGTGCGTTGTGCGTGCGTGCGTGCGTGCGTGGTGGGTGTGTGTTGTGTGTGTGTGTGTGGTGAATGAATGTCACAAATGGGGTGTGTCTGTAACGGGTGTGCGCACCGACTTGTCGAATGATGATGATGATGAGATTAGCGTCCTATCGGTCAGAGACCCTTATGGACGATATTCCTGAAGGTTGGATCTTCTTGCTGATGAGGTGATGATGGTGATGAGTCCCCCAAGTCCTGTCCCACGAGGTTTATGTTTTACGTCCTCTCGGTTTCAAAGAACCATAATAATATTATATAGTACATTTATATAGCGCTTTACCTCAGATGACCCCAAAGCGCTTTACAATCAATTATTAATCAACAAATAGACAACAAAAACAGCAGTCAAGAATGACACCAACCAGCAACAACTCATATATACAAAGCAACCTCTCCGTCTGTCTCTCTC
>CM065688.1:42326730-42329230 GCA_017654935.2 Phymorhynchus buccinoides
ACTTGTGGAAAGGAGGGAGTTTCGGAAGATTGGGAGCAACTGGACAACCGGAAACGGAAATGTTACTACTTTTTTTTATCAGTGTTCACCATCGACGTACTATTTTTAGCTTTGTGGTGTTCACTCTCTCCTCCTTCCTTCCTTCTATCCATATCTTCCTTCTTGTCCACACCCCTCTCCCGCTTCTTCTTCTTCTTCTTCTTATTCTTTTCTTCTTCTTCTTCTTCTTTCTTCTTTCTTTCTTCTCTTCTTCTTCTTCTTCTTTCTTCTTTCTTCTCTCTCTCTCTCTCTCTCTCCTCTCTCTCTCTCTCTCTCTCTCGACCTCTCTCTCTCTCTCTCTCTCTGGCTCTCTCTCTCTCTCTCGTCTTCTCAAGTCTCTTCTCTCTCAGCATCTCTCCTCTCTCTCTCTCTCTCCTCTCTCTCTCTCTCTCTCTCTCTCTCTCCTCTCTCTCTCTCTCTCTCTCTCTCTCTCATCTTCTTGTAGATGGCAAGACTGGAACTTCCATGTAAATAACAGTGAGCGATTTAATGTGTATAGAACATTTTGTGCGATACATGATGTTAAAACTTATTTGAAAATTGATATGGATAAACATTTGAAATTCATTATGTCAAGGTTTAGATGTGGAGTATCTGAGATTTTAGTACATCACTATCGTTATAAGAGACACACTGAAGCTGACTTAATTTGTCCACTATGTAAGAAAACAAGGGAAGATGATGTTCATTTTGTGTTATGTTGTCCTGCCTTGTATGATTTAAGAAAACGGTACATTTTGCAAACGTTCTACAAACATCCAAACCAGTTTCGTTTTAGTTTACTCTTAGCTTCTACGAATGAAAAAATTGTAAGAAACCTGTCGATTTATTTATACAAAGCTTTACGTTTGCGATCAGTTATGATATCATGAGATACATTAATTTGTTAATATTATTATAATCAGTTGTATATGATGTTTTGTTTATCCTGTACCCCCTTCATGAGGGGCAAAGGCCTAAATGAATAAATCATTGTCATTCTCTCTCTCTCTCTCTCTCTCTCTCTCTCTCTCTCTCCTCTCTCTCTCTCTCTCTCTCTCTCAACACACACACACACACACACAGTTTTTATTTATTTTGTTAAGCCTTCATTCATTTATCTCAAGGTGGGTTTTTTCTCTCCATTATTCATCTTCTTGCAAATAAACAAAACAAAGCAAAACAAAAAGAAACATCAGCAGCACCAATAGCAGCAACAACATCCTCCTCCTCCTCCTCCTCCTCATCCTCATCATCAACAACAGCAACAGTAACAACAACAACATCATGACCACCAGCACCACCACCAACGACGATGACTATACCAACAACAATGTTATCAGACATCTCAAACTGGAGAAACTATCGCTTCCGTGCTTTCTCTTTCATCTTTACCCCCCCCCCCCCCCCCCTCCTCTTTCTCTTCCTTCCTATTTTTCCTCCTCCTCCTCCTCTCCTCCTCCTCCTCCTCCTTTGTGGGGTTTTTTCCCTACCTTTTATATCTTCAAGATATTACGCAGCGTCATATTGTTTAGTTTGTTTCTTTGAGCGAGCTTTTCGGGTAAATATAATCATAATAAGAGCGCTGATGCGTTTTGATAGATATTAAATTATCTAACGACTCATGCTACTTGTGACAGGACATGCAATTAACTTTCATGTGTGTGTGTGTGTGTGTGTGTGCGTGTGTGCGTGTGCGTGTGCGTGCGCGTGCGCGTGCGCGTGCGCGTGCGTGCGTGCGTCGCGCGCGTGCGTGCGTGCGCGCGCGCGCGTTTAAAAAGAATGGGCCAGCGTTTTGTTTGTCAATTCCATTTGGAATGTTATTAAATTATGTAAAAGGAATTGTTTTACATTGGATGCTATTACACAAATCGAATCTGTTCTTCATTATCTGTCGGTCAGTCAGTCATACTCTCTCTCTCTATATATATATATATTACCTTTTTGGCTTGATAGCTATTTTCCAATATGTAGATTTTGTTTTCTTTTTCATATATTAACCCTTTGACTCCCCCCCCCCCCCCCTTGCATTGTATTGTGGCCTATGGCCGATGTGCAATTAAAATCAGTTTCAGTGTTCAGTGTTCAGTGTCTCTCCCTCTCTCTCTCTCTCTCTCTCTCTCTCTCATCTCTCTCTCTCTCTCTCTCTGTCTGTCTGTCTGTCTGTTTGTCTCTCTCTCTCTCTCTCTCTCTCTCTCTCTCTCTCTCTCTCTCTCTCTCTCTCTCTCTCTCTCTCTCTCTCTCCTCTCACTCACACGCACGCACACACACACACGCACACGCACACGCACACGCCTACACGCGCGCGCGCGCGGCAAGTATGAAAAATGGCCTCTTCAGGTCAATACTTTGACCGTTGTAAATTAAAGGTTTATTATCATGATCTACTTTTCCTTCTTTGTGTGCTCACTTATGACTCTATGGAAACGTAAGTTTAATTAACATTGTAATTAATTTATAATAGTCTAAGGTCTTTATACAA
>CM065688.1:42334230-42363754 GCA_017654935.2 Phymorhynchus buccinoides
TTTATGACTGTACATAAATTATAAGGAGCACAACATTACCTATAATTTGACACCAAACATGCTATATTTTGTTTATTTTATTAATGATCTCACAAAAGCCCATTAAAAATCAAAAAATTTTCCCAGGGTGATTTTGTTCCTATAAAAAACAAAGAGCGAAGAAAGATTTAGTATAACAAAAATCGCTTTCTACGAAACATAAATCTGCGTATCTACTGCTCGGCGATGCCCTTGTTTTCCTATTGATTCCATGACGTCATCTTTTCAACCTATCAATCCTCTCCTCCACCCTCCTCCCTCCCCTTCTTCCTTCCCCCCTCCTGCCCCCCCCCCCCCCCCCCCCGTTCCCAGTCCGCTCCCACGTTTCTTCTTGGGGATCAATCATGTCGATGTGCCTCCTCTCTCCCCCCCCCCCACCCACCCCTCGTCTTTGTGTGACACCCTAATTGTTCCTCCGTCTCTATGTGTCCCCATCTCAATAGAGTCTCCGTCTCTATGTGTCACCCTCATTGAGCCCCCGTCACTGTGTGTCCCCTGGTCTGTGTCTCTGTCCCCGTCTCTATGTGTCACCCTCATTGTGCCTACGTCTCTATGTGTCACCGTCTCTATGTGTCATCCTCATTGTGCCTCTGTCTCTATTGTGTTCCCGTCTCTATGTGTCACCCTCATTGTGCCTACGTCTCTATGTGTCCCCGTCTCTATGTGTCATCCTCATTGTGTCTCTGTCTATATGTGTCACCCTCATTGTGCCTGCGTCTCTATGTGTCCCCGTCTCTTTGTGTCATCCTCACTGTGCCTCCGTCTCTATGTCATCCTCATTGTGTTTCTGTCTATATGTGTCATCCTCACTGTGCCTCCGTCTCTATGTGTCATCCTCACTGTGCCTCCGCCTCTATGTCATCCTCATTGTGTTTCTGTCTATATGTGTCATCCTCACTGTGCCTCAGTCTATATGTGTCATCCTCACTGTGCCTCCGTCTCTATGTCATCCTCATTGTGTTTCTGTCTATATGTGTCATCCTCACTGTGCCTCAGTCTATATGTGTCATCCTCACTGTGCCTCCGTCTCTATGTCATCCTCATTGTGTTTCTGTCTATATGTGTCATCCTCACTGTGCCTCCGTCTCTATGTCATCCTCATTGTGTTTATGTCTATATGTGTCATCCTCACTGTGCCTCCGTCTCTATGTGTCATCATCACTGTGACTCCGTCTCTATGTGTCATCCTCATTGTGTTTATGTCTATATGTGTCATCCTCACTGTGCCTCCGTCTCTATGTGTCATCCTCACTGTGACTCCGTCTCTATGTGTCATCCTCACTGTGCCTCCGTCTCTATGTGTCATCCTCACTGTGACTCCGTCTATATGTGTCATCCTCATTGTGTTTCTGTCTATATGTGTCATCCTCACTGTGCCTCCGTCTCTATGTGTCATCCTCACTGTGCCTCCGTCTCTATGTGTCATCCTCACTGTGCCTCCGTCTCTATGTGTCATCCTCATTGTGACTCCGTCTCTATGTCATCCTCATTGTGTTTATGTCTATTATGTGTCATCCTCACTGTGCCTCCGTCTCTATGTGTCATCCTCACTGTGACTCCGTCTCTATGTCATCCTCATTGTGTTTATGTCTATTATGTGTCATCCTCACTGTGCCTCCGTCTCTATGTGTCATCCTCACTGTGACTCCGTCTCTATGTCATCCTCACTGTGACTCCGTCTCTATGTCATCCTCATTGTGTTTCCGTCTATATGTGTCATCCTCACTGTGACTCCGTCTCTATGTGTCATCCTCACTGTGACTCCGTCTCTATGTCATCCTCACTGTGCCTCCGTCTCTATGTGTCATCCTCACTGTGACTCCGTCTCTATGTGTCATCCTCACTGTGACTCCGTCTCTATGTCATCCTCACTGTGACTCCGTCTCTATGTGTCATCCTCACTGTGCCTCCGTCTCTATGTGTCATCCTCACTGTGACTCCGTCTCTATGTCATCCTCACTGTGACTCCGTCTCTATGTGTCATCCTCACTGTGACTCCGTCTCTATGTCATCCTCATTGTGTTTATGTCTATATGTGTCATCCTCACTGTGCCTCCGTCTCTATGTGTCATCCTCACTGTGACTCCGTCTCTATGTGTCATCCTCACTGTGCCTCCGTCTATATGTGTCATCCTCACTGTGACTCCGTCTCTATGTGTCATCCTCACTGTGCCTCCGTCTCTATGTGTCATCCTCACTGTGACTCCGTCTCTATGTCATCCTCATTGTGACTCCGTCTCTATGTCATCCTCATTGTGTTTATGTCTATATGTGTCATCCTCACTGTGACTCAGTCTCTATGTGTCATCCTCACTGTGCCTCCGTCTCTATGTGTCATCCTCACTGTGCCTCCGTCTCTATGTGTCATCCTCACTGTGACTCAGTCTCTATGTCATCCTCATTGTGTTTATGTCTCTATGTGTCATCCTCACTGTGCCTCCGTCTATATGTGTCATCCTCACTGTGACTCCGTCTCTATGTGTCATCCTCATTGTGACTCCGTCTCTATGTGTATGTGTCAGTTGATCGACAAGCCCACTCACAAATCACACCACATTATTGACTGGTTGATTGTTGAGGAAGAGAACTCTGACACAATCCTTGACCTGTGTGTGACAGACCACCTAGTGTCTGATCATTTTCCCATTTCCTTTTCCCTGAACATAGCAAAGCCTGGACCCAAAAAACGTACTGTTACGTCAAGAAACCTGCGCGCAGTCAACATGACAACCTTCAAAAATGATGTGGCAACACTCCAGTTTGGCGAGGAGGACCCTGTTATTGATTACAACCAGGGTCTGAAAGCAGTACTCGACAGACACGCTCCCCTTACGACTCGCTGTGTAACAGACCGGCCTTCTGCACCTTGGCTCACGTTGGAAGTGAAGCAGTCCAAGCAACAACGTCGACAGGCAGAGCGTCAGTGGAGGAAGACACACCTGGTGGTTCATCGACAGATGTTTCAGCAACGCAGAGAGGACACTAAGGACTTGATCAGTGAAGTCAGAACAGTTCACACTAGTGCTAGGGTAAAAGAATGCACAACTAGCAAGGCCTTGTTCAATTTGGTGGGTCATCTTACGGGGAAGGGTAAAGACAATAGTCTACCAAACAACATACCAGCTGATCAGTTACCTGATGCGTTCTGTGACTTTTTCACTGATAAAATTGTACAGCTCAGGTCAGAACTTGACAAAGCAGGTGGAAGCCCATATTTTTCTGTCTTTACTGGAAAACCAATGCTTGATTTTACACCAGTGACAGAAGAGCAGGTTAGGGTTATTATTGTTAATACACCCAAAAAATCCTGCAGCCTTGACCCCATCCCAGCAGATCTCATGTATCAGTGTCTTGATGAGTTAATACCTGTTATCACCACCATTGTCAATAACTCCTTGAGTACTGGAACTGTACCCTCTTCTTTCAAAAATGCTATTGTGACACCTCTGTTGAAAAAGTCCAATCTCGATCCAAACGTAATGAAGAATTACAGGCCTGTGTCAAATTTGCCTTTTATTTCTAAAATCTTGGAGAAGGTTGTTCTGTGTCAACTGCTCAATCATTTGAGTCAGTCTGACTTGCTTGAGCCTTTCCAGTCTGCCTACAAGGCAAATCATTCCACAGAGACAGCTTTACTTCGTGTTGTCAATGATCTGCTCTCTGCTTGTGACAATGGTAATATATCTTTGCTATCCCTACTTGATCTGTCGGCCGCGTTTGATACGCTTGACCATAACATATTGCTTAAGAGACTACAAGTCTCTTTTGGATTGTCAGGTTATGTTCTTAAATGGTTCACATCTTACTTGAGTGACCGATTCCAGTCTGTTGTTGTACTCAATCAAGTTTCAAAATCTGTTTCTCTGAAATATGGAGTACCTCAGGGTTCTGTGTTAGGACCTGTGCTATTTACAATGTACATTCAACCTCTCAGTCAGTGGATCAGGCAGTTTGATGTTATGCATCACATGTTCGCTGACGATGCACAGCTGCATCAGTCAGCACAACCCTGTCAGTTTCCCCAGCTTGTTGTCACTCTTCAGCAGACAATAGAATCTGTCAAACAATGGATGACTGTGAACAAGCTGAAAATGAATGATGGGAAGACCGAGGTCATCCCAGTTGGAACGTCCAGGCAGCTCAAAGCAGTCTCCAACAGCAGTTCTCTTGTTGTGTCTGGTGAAGACATCTGTTTTGCCGAGTCCGTTAGGAATCTTGGGGTACATCTGGATCGTGTACTCTCAATGGAGAACCATATAAAGCTACTGTGCAGGACCATCTATCTTGAGCTCCGCAGAATCGGTCATATCCGTCCTTTTCTTACCATTGATGCGGCCAAAAAGCTCATGTCAGCATTTGTTTTGTCCAGACTGGACTATTGCAATTCTTTGTTTTTTGGTCTCCCAAACACGCTTCTCGACAAACTGCAGAGAGCTCAGAATCATGCTGCACGCATAGTCCTCAGAAAACGCAAATTCGACCATGCAAAGCCTCTCTTGAGGGAGCTGCACTGGCTTCCCGTTCGAGCCCGTATCGAATACAAAATTGCCACCCTCTGTTTTCGATGCCTCCACGATCTTGCTCCCTCCTATCTTTCAGACTTAGTTGTGCCATACACACCATCGAGATCTCTCCGTTCCTCAGACGCTGGTCATTTGGCCATCCCGCGAGTTCGCCTGGAGACATATGGCAAGCGTTCTTTTTCTTTTGCTGGCCCTACTGTTTTTAATTCGTTACCTTTAGCCCTTCGTAATGCACAAACGTTTAACGCTTTTAAATCAGGCATGAAGACCTTCTTATTCCATACCTATTTTAACCATGATTAATCTGACGTGTATCAACCGTCAACCTGCTGATATGTCTTATTCCAAACGGTGTGTGTGTGATTGCGTGTGTGTAGGTGAGTGCGTGCGTGTGTGTGTGTGTGAGTGAGAAGGCGCGAGAGAGAGTGGAGGGTGTGTTTTGCTGTTGTTGTTTTTTAGGGGGGGAGACAGCGCGGGGTGAGGGAGAGGGGAAGGGGTGGAGAGAGAGTGGAGGGGCTGGGGGTATATGTTCCCCGCATGTATTAATTTTAATGTTTTCTAATGATATCTTGTTCTTACGATGTCAAAGTTCTTTTTTCTGTTTTAATCTTGTATGTATCCTTTCTCTTCTTTCTTAAACCTGTTGGTTTTTATCTTTGTAATGGCGCCTGGAGCCTCGCGAGGGACAGGCGTCACTTTTTTAAAATGAATTAAATTATTATTATTATTATTATTATTATGTGTCATCCTCACTGTGACTCCGTCTATATGTGTCATCCTCACTGTGACTCCGTCTCTATGTGTCATCCTCATTGTGTTTATGTCTATATGTGTCATCCTCACTGTGCCTCCGTCTATATGTGTCATCCTCACTGTGACTCCGTCTCTATGTGTCATCCTCACTGTGACTCCGTCTCTATGTGTCATCCTCACTGTGACTCAGTCTCTATGTGTCATCCTCACTGTGACTCCGTCTCTATGTCATCCTCATTGTGTTTATGTCTATATGTGTCATCCTCACTGTACCTCCGTCTCTATGTGTCATCCTCACTGTGACTCCGTCTCTATGTGTCATCCTCACTGTGACTCAGTCTCTATGTGCCATCCTCACTGTGACTCCGTCTCTATGTGTCCCCATCTCTGTGCCTCCGTCTCTATGTGTCACCCATCTCTGTGTCACCGTCTCTATGTGTCATCCTCACTGTGCCTCCGTCTCTATGTGTCACCCTCATTGTGCCTCCGTATCTACTTGTCACCCTCATTGTGGCCCCCGTCTCTATGTGTCCCCAACTCTATGTGTCACCCTAATTGTGTCTCTGTCTCTGTGTCCCCGTCTCTACGTGTCCCCATTTCTAGGTGTCACCATCATTGTGCCTCCGTATATACGTGTCACCTTCATTGTGCCTCCGTCTCTATGTGTCCCCATCTCTGTGTCTCCGTCTCTATGTGTCTTCCTCATTGTGCCTCCGTCTCTATGTGTCCCCGTCTCTGTGCGTCACCCTCATTGTGCCCCCGTCTCTATGTGTCACCCTCATTGTGCCTCCGTCTCTATGTGTCCCCATCTCTGTGTGCCTCCGTCTCTATGTGTCCCCGTCTCTGTGTGTCACCCTCATTGTGCCTCCGTCTCTATGTGTAACCCTCATTGTGCCCCCGTCTCTATGTGTCCCCATCTCTGTGCCACCGTCACCATATGTTTCACCCTCATTGTGCCCCCATCTCTTTGTCCCTAATTTGTGCCCCCGTCTCTATGTGTCCCCATCTCTATGTCACCGTCACTATAATGTTTCACCCCCGTCTGTTTGTCCTCAATCTGTCTCCCCGTCTCTATGAGTCACTCTCATTGTGGCCCGGTTTCTATGTCTCCCCGTCTCTATGAGTCACCCTCATTGTGGCCCCGTTTCTATTCCTATGATGTAGCCCCTGTCTCTAAGTGCCACGGTCTCGTGGTGTTCCCTCGGGTACGGATAAGCGGAGCAGTCGAAAAGAGCGCACCGCTAATAAGCGCGCGCCTAAAAGAGCGCATTTTGCATGCTAATAAGAGCGCGTGTTCATGCCAAAAAGAGCGCACGTGAATGTGTGGTTTTCGTGCTAATAAGCGCGCATAGGTGAAATCGTTCTCACCAGACATTTACCATTTGCACTCTCGTCTGTTTGCTAAACTTCAGTCTTCTTGCTGTTTTGGAGAAAGAAACTTTCGATATGTCCACGATTCAACACATCACCACGTTAGGGATAGGGTTAGGGATAGGTTTAGGGTTTCACATCACATTTTACAACGCGCTCTTTTTGACATCCTCGATCTTTCTTAGGTTCCAAAGATGCGCGCTTATTGGACAAAACATTGCGCTCTTTCTAGCTTCATTTTTTGGACGCGCACTTTTAGAGAGTAGGTAAAACGCGCGCTTATGGGATGCACCCCGGATAAGGGTTATAATTAAGGATAAGTTTCGGGGTTAAGCTTAATAGTTAGTGTTAGGGTTAGGTAAGGGATAGGGTTACAGTTAGGAGAACAAACCCGAAGAGATGGAGAGATACTTCTTCTGCTTCTTCTGCGTTCGAAACATACTGATGGCTGGTTGATCAAACCCGAATTTTGATGGTTTTGATGAACAAGACAGAGGTATTGGTATTTGGTACTTTATAGTCACAGAGGCTTCTCTGTGAAATTCGGGTTTCTCTCACCTGGAGAGCGCGTCGCAGCCAGAGGCGCGCCACCCATAACAACAAATTTTGCATGCGATTTGTGTGTGACTGATGAGAAAGGAAAGGTGTGGTAATTGTTGACCAAATTACAACTTTTTCGTTGCCACTGGGTTTAGCGTGTGCCAAGTGCATGGGCACACGGGACCTCGGTTTATCGTCTCATCCGAAAGACTCCACGTTCAGACCGTAAGGCCTGGTGCAGAGTGAGAGGAAAAAGTCCCCTGTACCCAGGTTCGAACTCTGGGTTTATTGTCTTCGAGGCGAACGCGTTACCTCTGTGCCGCTCTGCACAGAGACACAAAGATTCGGCGACACATTGAGACAGGGGTACATATAATTATTATAGAGACGTGGACTCATAGAGACGGAAACATACAGAGTAGGTGACACATAGAGACGGAATTGGTGACACGTAGAGACGGGGACACATAGAGACGGAGACACATAGAGACGAGGACTCATAGACAAATTTGGTGACACATTGAGACGGGGGTAAGCTTACATATATTATAGAGACGTGGACTCATAGATACGGAAGCATATAGAGTATGTGACACATAGAGACGAAATTGGTGACACGGATGGACGGGGACAGATAGAGACGGAGACACATAGAGACGAAGACTCATAGAGACATTTGGTGACACATAGAGACGGGGGCACATAGAGACGAGGACACATAGAGACAAAGTTGGTGACACATAGAGACGGGGACACATAGATACGGGGACACATAGAGACGGAGACACATAGAGACGAGGACTCATAGACAAGGTGACACATAGAGACAGGGACACATAGAGACGAGGACTCATAGAGACGGGAACGCATAGAGACGGGGACACATAGATACGGGGACACATAGAGACGGAGACACATAGAGACGAGGATTCATAGAGACAAATTTGGTGACACATAGAGACGGGAACGCATAGAGACGGAGACACATAGAGACGAGGGAACGTTGCTGGTATAACGTATAATAAAACCTCTTCTTGCTGTTACCCACACTGTCTCGCCTCCTTTCCCCTTCCATTTATTGACCCCGGCGCCGCATCCGAGACCCATACCCCTCACCCCAATCCATTGTGGCGGTGGCGTAGAAGCCAAAAAATTTAATAAAAATAGCTCAATAACTCGTCGTTTTCTGTCAGAGGAAAAGAAAGTGGTTCTTTTCCTGTATTTTCCGGTACCATTAAATCAATACAAACAAGTTATGAAAATGGCTTGTGACAAGCTTGAGCTCGATCAATCCCCCTTCCCTGTGTGCTTTTCTGTGGGTTCTTTTTCTAAGTGTTGTATCTGTAATCCCTAGGAAGGTTTTATGTTACAGGTCCTTTTTTGTGTGTGTTATTGAATATAACTGAGAATGTACAGCTTCAAAGCTTTGTTCTTGGGGTTGTTTTTGCTTGTGGTTATAAATCTTCTACATATATAGAGAAAAAGGATTGTGATTTTTTTTTTTTTGCAAGCGATGTTTGTGTGACTGATGAGGAAGGAAAGGGTGTGTGTGTGTGTGTGTGTGTGTGTGTGTGTGTGTGTGTAAATGTTGACGAAATGACAACTTTTTCGTTGCCACTGGGTTTAGCGTGTACCAAGTGCATGGGCACACGGGACCTCGGTTTATCGTCTCATCCGAAAGACTCCACGTTCAGACCATAAGGCCTAGTGCAGAGCGAGAGGAAAAATCCCATGTACTCAGGTTCGAACTCGGTTTTATTTAGCACGAGGCGAAGGCGTTGCCTCCGTGCCACTCACCACAGTGTTTTCAAATGATTGCTGACGCCATGGGAACAAAAACGTGTGGATTTTTAATCCACGTATTCATGCACCCCCTCTATACCACTACCACCAATCGCCATCACAACCAATACGAAAACAATGTCACGTCTGTTTCTTGTGTCACTGTGATAATATCAACAATTCCACATTAAGGTGTTCGTGGAAAAATAAAAAGTTCAAAGAAAAGAAACTATTGAACGAAAGGTTAAAGGATAAAGCGACCAATATATCTAGGGGTAATTGCCTACACGTGTTATCGCAAGAGGAATAAAGAAGAGTGACAGCACGTTTAGGCAATTACCCCTCGATATGAGCCTAAACAAAGAGACGCTTCATACGAAAAGAAACAACACTGCAAAAGGTATGCGAGCCAGCTTCAGCTACCATAAAAAGGGAATACAAATAGGCACAGTGACAACCCTGCGGTAGTCCCTTCTTGTCGATTGCGTTCGAGCATTCGTTATGGTTGAAATGCGCGTTTTTAGTTGTCTAGTTTTTACTCAATAACTTTACTTTGGTTTCACTTTAGTAATGATGTTACTTGACTATCGCAATGTCGCCATGGGTAAAGAATAAAATAATGAAAATAATAATAATAATAATAATATTAATAATAATAATAATAATAATAATAATAATAATAATAATAATAATTGATAGCGTTTCTATAGCGCCTTTCTATAATTATTTTACACTCAAGGCGCTTCCATTCACTGATGCACACGCAGTCACACAAAACATTATCACCAAGGTGCAAGATCAAGAAGGAAAGATTTACAAACCGAATTAGCTTTGAAAGTAGTGAGTCTTGAGTTTAGCTTTGAAACCAGAGAGAGTTGGTTCATGACGGAGATCGACTGGGAGGGAATTCCAAACAGAACGGGCACTGAAACTGAAACTGCGGTCACCAAATGATTTTAGATTTGTTTTTGGAACTTTCAGAAGTTTTGTGTTTGAGGACCTGAGTGAGCGGGAAGGATTGTAGGTATGAAGAGCACTGGAGAGGTAAGGCGGGAGGGTCTGTTCAAAGTGACGGAAAGATAGGACAGCCAGCTTATACTGAAGGCGGAAAAGCACAGGGAGCCAATGGAGCTCCTTCAGAAGTGGCGTGACGTGATCACGCTTGCGCGTACGCAGTATGACTATGAGGCGGGCTGCACTGTTTTGAACTCGCTGTAGGCGAGTAATTTCTTCTGTAGGAAGGCCAAAAAGAATGGAATGGCAGAAATCTAGACGTGAAGAAATGAAAGCCGCAACAATGTGCTTGTTGGGTTAGCTGAAAGGAAAGGCCGAATGGATGCGATACGACTGAGTTCAAAGAAACAAGAGCGGCAAATGCTGCTGATGTGGTCACGCACAGAAAGAGTCTGGTCAATCGTTACCCCGAGGTACTTGACAGATGGTTTGAACTGAACAGTATTGGCTCCAATGTCTGCTGACTCACTGTTTATTAATGCAAGGCGACCAGCAGAACCAACAGGCAGAACCTCTGTCTTGTCTGTATTGAGCTTAAGCTCGTTACTGTTCATCCATCCTAATATATCGGTGATGCACATTTTGATGCCAGACAGAATGGAAGGGAAACTCTCAGGGGCACTCATGTTTCAGATTTTTGTTGGGAAGCTGAAGGGTATATACAGATATCTCATGACCTAGTTTGCAGGGGTTTGTTTAGTTATTGGATATGCCATTGCCTTAATTGCATTACTAACACGCAATTTACAAGTTAGATCGCCTAAAAGATTCGATAAAATGAAAACATACCCCTTTTAGAGTGTTTCTATGGAACAAAACCCACTGAAAAAGTCTTTTTTTTCTCGATCTATCACATTTCAACCGAACACTCAATATTGTAAAAACCTTTTCGAAAAACATTCTTAATACCAAAATACGAAAAAAGAAAATTCTCATTTTCAGTGAAATATACTGTAAAACGGCACTATTTTTTTTTTTTAAGTCTAAGTTGTAGTTTAGACCCCACCCACCCCAACAACTTTTCACATTGAAACAGTTCACTAAGAAACAACATTCTGTCATTCTCAGGAAAGGGATAGAGTTAGGATCAGCTTAGGTTTTTTGTCATGAAGCTGAAAAAAACAACAGACTTTGAGATCGAGAGTCGCAAGCATGAGTGGAATGGTGTCTAAAATACAACTTTGCCAGAAATTAATAATCCAAGCTGGTTTCCGGAGATACTTCCTGAGAAATAAGAAATATGCTTTATAAGTTTATGCTGTGTAATCTATCTCGAACTGAGCACGTCATAAGCGTTGCTTGTTGCTGCTTCAGTTATGTCGTTGCTGTTATTGTTGTTTCTTTGGAAAATAAAACATTTAAACCAGATATAGGGGAAGACGGGGTAAAAAAGCGCATGGGCGGGTAAGAAGCCCACCCCAATTATCTCAAGAAATGAAGCAAATTTCAGTCTCATTTTTGCCCATGAGACGAGAACGTTTGTCTAATGTCTAGCAAAATTCCGTCTCATTGAGCGAAATCTTACCCGCCCATGCGCTTTTTACCCCGTCTTCCCCTAAGAAATGCGACTGGTCGGCTGGTTAGCGGAAGTGCACGTTACACAAGACGTCGTAACGGGTTTTTCACTCTGCCAATGCTCTTTCTCTTTCTCAGTATGTTTTTGCGTTCACTGTATGTTTCAGACTGTTCAAAACGAACAGCGAGCTGCAGAAGATGTTCACGGCCTTCAAGCCCTTTTTGGAACCAAAAAACCCGAAAAAAAAAAAACGACGACGAGCTGAGGTCCAACGAGGCGCTGGAGTACCACGCCACGCAGGTCATGGTCACGCTGGATGACGCCATTTCCCACATCGACAACTACGACTACGTGTATGAAGTCCTGGAGAAAACCGGCTGCTCCCACTACCGCTTCAGCGGGTTCACCTCACAGAACTTCTGGGTAAGTGTAGTGGTGTGTATGCGTAGCGAGGCAAGTATCTGCAATCTTTCTGGGACGTGGAGAACATCTGAAGATGGAAATAGGTTTAATGAAAATCAAGTTGTTCAGCTAATAATTCTATAAAGTACTTTAGCCCCTTTATAGTCTCTTGATAGTTGCATTTGTTCATGGGGAATGGCGGTACTCTGAAGATAGAGGTTTCTGAAGGAAACCCGTGAACACGTCTCTCCGAGGTAATTTGTTTAGGTACATAGGGGTACCGACTGTTGCTCCTTGATAATTGCTCCTCGATATTTGCTCCCCAACAAATGCCTCTTGACAATTGCTCCTAGGTGTAAGTCCTCCCGAAGCATTTGCTCCTTGGATAATTGCTTCTCGAAGAGTTGCTCCCTGGATGTTTGCCCCTCGGACAATTGCTCCTAGTCTATGTGATAATTGCTCCTTGCCCAAAACCCACCCACCCCTCCCCACATACACATGCAATCATACTTCTATTTAATAGAAGTAGTTGTAGTAGTAGTGATGGTGGTAAAAGTATAGAAAGTAGTCGTAGCAAGGACAGAATGGAAGAGTAGGCTCAAAGTGGAATAAAAGTAAGCACAGGAAGACATTGCATTGAATCCACGAGCTAATCCAAGCTGTTGACACTTTCTCCAGCAGATGAAAGAAACAGCTTGTCACCGCAATTCCAGGAAACTCTTGTTCAAAGGCACGAATGGCGGCTTTTTTTCGAAGTCGCACATCAAGGTGGTTGGTGCTAGGCTTGGACTGCAGCTCCCGCAAAACCTATACACATGAAACACGCGCAGTCAGTCGTATGCTTTGATATCTTAAACAAATTATTTTGGGGTTATTTTCGATAAGGTGAGTCTTTTAATTTGACTAATTGCCATTGTGGTTATGCATTACAAGGCAGTATATTAATTGCTTTTAAAGAAATAATCTTAAATATCAACATAGTTAATTGAAATATACCTTTTTAAAGATACCTTTCATAGCAATGGACGAGGGGGAAAAAGAAAAATAGGAGCAACTGTCTGAGGAGCAAAAAGCCCCAGAAGCTTATGTGCGAGGAGCAACTGTTCAAGGAGCAATAAGACCAAGATGCACTCGGCATATTTTGTTCAATGCCATATAGAGATAAAGTAAACATTCGGGTGCAATGGTATTCTAAGAACAAGTTATTCTTCAAAAGCTTTGAATAGTTCTCACAGTGCATGCTACATTTGTGCTCATTATATCTATCTTATCTACTCTCTTTCCTTAAAGTTTGTTTCACTTTGCTTGCTGCCTGTTAAACTATTCAAAGCTTTTGAAGAATAACTTGTTCTTAGAATACCATTGCACCCGAATGTTTACTTTATCTCTATATGGCATTGAACAAAATATGCCGAGTGCATCTTGGTCTTATTGCTCCTTGAACAGTTGCTCCTCGCACATAAGCTTCTGGGGCTTTTTGCTCCTCAGACAGTTGCTCCTATTTTTCTTTTCCCCCTCGTCCATTGCTATGAAAGGTATCTTTAAAAAGGTATATTTCAATTAACTATGTTGATATTTAAGATTATTTCTTTAAAAGCAATTAATATACTGCCTTGTAATGCATAACCACAATGGCAATTAGTCAAATTAAAAGACTCACCTTATCGAAAATAACCCCAAAATAATTTGTTTAAGATATCAAAGCATACGACTGACTGCGCGTGTTTCATGTGTATAGGTTTTGCGGGAGCTGCAGTCCAACCTAGCACCAACCACCTTGATGTGCGACTTCGAAAAAAAGCCGCCATTCGTGCCTTTGAACAAGAGTTTCCTGGAATTGCGGTGACAAGCTGTTTCTTTCATCTGCTGGAGAAAGTGTCAACAGCTTGGATTAGCTCGTGGATTCAATGCAATGTCTTCCTGTGCTTACTTTTATTCCACTTTGAGCCTACTCTTCCATTCTGTCCTTGCTACGACTACTTTCTATACTTTTACCACCATCACTACTACAACTATTAAATAGAAGTATGATTGCATATGTATGTGGGGAGGGTGAGTGGGTGGGTTTTGGGCAAGGAGCAATTATCACATAGACTAGGAGCAATTGTTTGAGGGGGAAAAAATCCAAGGAGCAACTCTTCGAGGAGCAATTATCCAAGGAGCAAATGCTTCGGGAGGAATTACACCTAGGAGCAATTGTCAAGAGGCATTTGTTGGGGAGCAAATATCGAGGAGCAATTATCAAGGAGCAACTGTCGGGACCCCTATTGTACCTAAACAAATCTACCTCGGAGAGACTGGTTCACGTGTTTCCTTCAGAAACCTCTATCTTCAGAGTACCGCCATTCCCCATGAACAAATGCAACTATCAAGAGACTATAAAGGGGCTAAAGTACTTTATAGAATTATTAGCTGAACAACTTGATTTTCATTAAACCTATTTCCATCTTCAGATGTTCTCCACGTCCCAGAAAGATTGCAGATACTTGCCTCGCTACGCATACACACCACTACACTTACCCAGAAGTTCTGTGAGGTGAACCCGCTGAAGCGGTAGTGGGAGCAGCCGGTTTTCTCCAGGACTTCATACACGTAGTCGTAGTTGTCGATGTGGGAAATGGCGTCATCCAGCGTGACCATGACCTGCGTGGCGTGGTACTCCAGCGCCTCGTTGGACCTCAGCTCGTCGTCGTTGTCAAGGTCCTTGAAGGCCGTGAACATCTTCTGCAGCTCGCTGTTCGTTTTGAACAGTCTGAAACATACAGTGAACGCAAAAACATACTGAGAAAGAGAAAGAGCATTGGCAGAGTGAAAAACCCGTTACGACGTCTTGTGTAACGTGCACTTCCGCTAACCAGCCGACCAGTCGCATTTCTTAGGGGAAGACGGGGTAAAAAGCGCATGGGCGGGTAAGGATTTTGCCCATGAGACGAATGCTAGACATTAACGCTCGTCTCATGGGCAAAATGAGACTGAAATTTGCTTTCATTTCATGAGATAATTGGGGTGGGCTTCTTACCCGCCCATGCGCTTTTTACCCCGTCTTCCCCTATATCTGGTTTAAATGTTTTATTTTCAAAAGAAACAACAATAACAGCAACGACATAACTGAAGCAGAGACAAGCAACGCTTATGACGTGCTCAGTTCGAGATAGATTACACAGCATAAACTTATAAAGCATATTTCTTATTTCTCAGGAAGTATCTCCGGAAACCAGCTTGGATTATTAATTTCTGGCAAAGTTGTATTTTAGACACCATTCCACTCATGCTTGCGACTCTCGATCTCAAAGTCTGTTGTTTTTTTTCAGCTTCATTACAAAAAACCTAAGCTATCCCTTTCCTGAGAATGACAGAATGTTGTTTCTTCGTGAACTGTTTCAAATGTGAAAAGTTGTTGGGTGGGTGGGGGTCTAAACTACAACTTAGACTTTAAAAAACAACAATAGTGCCGTTTTACAGTATATTTCACTGAAAATGAGAATCTTCTTGTCTCGTATTTTGGTATTAAGAAGGTTTTTCGAAAAGGTTTTTACAATATTGAGTGTTCGGTTGAAATGTGATAGATCGAGAAAAAAAGAGACTTTTTCAGTGGGTTTTGTTCCATAGAAACACTCTAAAAGGGGTATGTTTTCATTTTATCGAATCTTTTAGGCGATCTAACTTGTAAATTGCGTGTTAGTAATGCAATTAAGGCAATGGCATATCCAATAACTAAACAACCCCCTGCAAACTAGGTCATGAGATATCTGTATATACCCTTCAGCTTCCCAACAAAAATCTGAAACATGAGTGCCCCTGAGAGTTTCCCTTCCATTCTGTCTGGCATCAAAATGTGCATCACCGATATATTAGGATGGATGGACAGTAACGAGCTTAAGTTCAATACAGACAAGACAGAGGTTCTGCCTGTTGGTTCTGCTGGTCGCCTTGCATTAATAAACAGTGAGTCAGCAGACAATGGAGCCAATACTGTTCAGTTCAAACCATCCGTCAAGTACCTCGGGGTAACGATTGACCAGACTCTTTCTGTGCGTGACCCTATCAGCAGCATTTGCCGCTCTTGTTTCTTTGAACTCAGTCGTATCACATCCATTCGGCCTTTCCTTTCAGCTAACCCAACAAGCACATTGTTGCGGCTTTCATTTCTTCACGTCTAGATTTCTGCCATTCCATTATTTTTGGGGGGGGGGGGGGCCTTCCTACAGAAGAAATTACTCGCCTACAGCGAGTTCAAAACAGTGCAGCCCGCCTCATACTGCGCTAAGCGCAAGCGTGATCACGTCACGCCACTTCTGAAGGAGCTCCATTGGCTCCCAGTGCTTTTCCGCCTTCAGTATAAGCTGGCTGTCCTATCTTTCCGTCGCTTTGAACAGACCCTCCCGCCTTACCTCTCCAGTGCTCTTCACACCTACACTCCTTCCCGCTCACTCAGGTCCTCAAACACAAAACTTCTGAAAGTTCCAAAAAACAAATCTAAAATCATTTAGTGACCGCAATTTCAGTTTCAGTGCCCGTTCTGTTTGGAATTCCCTCCCAGTCGATCTCCGTCATGAACCAACTCTCTCTGGTTTCAAAGCTAAAACTCAAGACTCACTACTTTCAAAGCTCATTCGGTTTGTAAATGTTTCCTTCTTGATCTTGTGTGACCTGGGTGATAATGTTTTGTGTGTCTGCGTGTGCATCATGAATGGAAGCGCCTTGAGTGTCAAATAATTATAGAAAGGCGCTATAGAAAAAACGCCTATCAATTATTATTATTATTATTATTAATATTATTATTATTATTATTATTATTAATTTTCATTATTTTACTCTTTACCCATGGCGACATTGCGATAGTCAAGTAACATCATTACTAAAGTGAAACCAAAGTAAAGTTATTGAGTAAAAACTAGACAACTAAAAACGCGCATTTCAACCATAACGAATGCTCGAACGCAATCGACAAGAAGGGACTACCGCAGGGTTGTCACTGTGCCTATTTGTATTCCCTTTTTATGGTAGCTGAAGCTGGCTCGCATACCTTTTGCAGTGTTGTTTCTTTTCGTATGAAGCGTCTCTTTGTTTAGGCTCATATCGAGGGGTAATTGCCTAAACGTGCTGTCACTCTTCTTTATTCCTCTTGCGATAACACGTGTAGGCAATTACCCCCAGATATATTGGTCGCTTTATCCTTTAACCTTTCGTTCAATAGTTTCTTTTCTTTGAACTTGTTATTTTTCCACGAACACCTAAATGTGGAATTGTTGATATTATCACAGTGACACAAGAAACAGACGTGACATTGTTTTCGTATTGGTTGTGATGGCGATTGGTGGTAGTGGTATAGAGGGGGTGCATGAATACGTAGATTAAAAATCCACTCGTTTTTGTTCCCATGGCGTCAGCAATCATTTGAAAACACTGTGGTGAGTGGCACGGAGGCAACGCCTTCGCCTCGTGCTAAATAAAACCGAGTTCGAACCTGAGTACATGGGATTTTTCCTCTCGCTCTGCACTATAGGCCTTACGGTCCTGAACGTGAGTCTTTCGGATGAGACGATAAACCGAGTTCCCGTGTGCCCATGCACTTGGCACACGTTAAACCCAGTGGCAACGAAAAAGTTGTCATTTCGTCCAACATTTACACACACACACACACACACACACACACCACACACATCACACACACCACCCTTTCCTTCCTCATCAGTCACATAAACATCGCATGCAAATTAAACAAATCACAATCCTTTTTTTCTATATATATGTAGAAGATTTATAACCACAAGCAAAAACAACCCCAAGAACAAAGCTTTGAAGCTGTACATTCTCAGTTATATTCAATAACACACACAAAAAAGGACCTGTAACATAAAACCTTCCTAGGGATTACAGATACAACACTTAGAAAAAGAACCCACAGAAAAGCACACAGGGAAGGGGGATTGATCGAGCTCAAGCTTGTCACAAGCCATTTTCATAACTTGTTTGTATTGATTTAATGGTACCGGAAAATACAGGAAAAGAACCACTTTCTTTTCCTCTGACAGAAAACGACGAGTTATTGAGCTATTTTTATTAAATTTTTTGGCTTCTACGCCACCGCCACAATGGATTGGGGTGAGGGGTATGGGTCTCGGATGCGGCGCCGGGGTCAATAAATGGAAGGGGAAAGGAGGCGAGACAGTGTGGGTAACAGCAAGAAGAGGTTTTATTATACGTTATACCAGCAACGTTCCCTCGTCTCTATGTGTCTCCGTCTCTATGTGTTCCCCGTCTCTATGTGTCACCAAATTTGTCTCTATGAATCCTCGTCTCTATGTGTCTCCGTCTCTATGTGTCCCCCGTCTCTATGTGTCCCCGTCTCTATGTGTCCCCGTCTCTATGAGTCCTCGTCTCTATGTGTCCCTGTCTCTATGTGTCACCTTGTGTCTCTATTATGTCCTCGTCTCTATGTGTCCTCCGTCTCTATGTGTCCCCGTATCTATGTGTCCCCCCGTCTCTATGTGTCACCAACTTTGTCTCTATGAGTCCTCGTCTCTATGTGCCCCCGTCTCTATGTGTCACCAAATGTCTCTATGTGTCCCCGTCTCTATGTGTCTCCGTCTCTATCTGTCCCCGTCCATCCGTGTCACCAATTTCGTCTCTATGTGTCACATACTCTATATGCTTCCGTAATCTATGAGTCCACGTCTCTATAATATATGTAAGCTTACCCCCGTCTCAATGTGTCACCAAATTTGTCTCTATGTGTCCTCGTCTCTATGTGTCTTCCGTCTCTATGTGTCCCCGTCTATACGTGTCACCAATTCCGTCTCTATGTGTCACCTACTCTGTATGTTTCCGTCTCTATGAGTCCACGTCTCTATAATAATTATATGTACCCCTGTCTCAATGTGTCGCCGAATCTTTGTGTCTCTGTGCAGAGCGGCACAGAGGTAACGCGTTCGCCTCGAAGACAATAAACCCAGAGTTCGAACCTGGGCACAGGGGATTCTTTTTTCCTCTCACTCTGCACTAGGCCTTACGGTCTGAACGTGGAAGTCTTTCGGATGAGACGATAAACCGGAGGTCCCCGTGTGCCCATGCACTTGGCACACGCTAAACCCAGTGGCAACGAAAAAAGTTGTAATTTCGTCAACAATTACCACACCGTTCCTTTCTCATCAGTCACACACAAATCGCATGCAAAATTTGTTGTTTTATGGGTGTGCGCGCCTCTGGCTGCGACGCGCTCATCCAGGTGGGAGCAACCCGAATTTCACAGAGAAGCCTCTGTGACTATAAAGTACCAAATACCAATACCTCTGTCTTGTTCATCAAAACCATCAAAATTCGGGTTTGATCAACCAGCCATCAGTATGTTTGGAACGCAGAAGAAGCAGAAGAAGTATCTCTCCATCTCTTCGGGTTTGTTCTCCTAACTGTAACCCTATCCCTTACCTAACCCTAACACTAACTATTAAGCTTAACCCCGAAACTTATCCTTAATTATAACCCTTATCCGGGGTGCATCCCATAAGCGCGCGTTTTACCTACTCTCTAAAAGTGCGCGTCCAAAAAATGAAGCTAGAAAGAGCGCAATGTTTTGCCCAATAAGCGCGCGCATCTTTGGAACCTAAGAAAGATCGAGGATGTCAAAAAGAGCGCGTTGTAAAATGTGATGTTGAAACCCTAATAACCCTATCCCTAACCCTATCCCTAACGTGGTGATGTGTTGAATCGTTGACATATCGAAAGTTTCTTTCTCCAAAAACAGCAAGAAGACTGAAGTTTAGCAAACAGACGAGAGTGCAAATGGTAAATGTCTGGTGAGAACGATTTCACCTATGCGCGCTTATTAGCACGAAAACCACACATTCACGTGCGCTCTTTTTGGCATGAACACGCGCTCTTATTAGCATGCAAAATGCGCTCTTTTAGGCGCGCGCTTATTAGCGGTGCGCTCTTTTCGACTGCTCCGCTTATCCGTACACGAGGGAACACCACGAGAATCCGTGGCACTTCAGAGACAGGGGCTACATCATAGGAATAGAAAACGGGGCCACAATGAGGGTGACTCATAGAGACGGGGAGACGAAACATCATTTTTATAGAAACCGGGCCACAATGAAGAGTGACTCATAGAGACGGGGAGACAGATTGAGGACAAACAGACGGGGGTGAAACATTATAGTGACGGGTGACATAGAGATGGGGACACATAGAGACGGGGGGCACAATTAGGGACGACAAAGACCTGGGGGCACAATGAGGGTGAAACATATGAGTGCCTCCGTCTCTATGTGTCCCCATCTCTAGTGATGCCCCTCCGTCTCTATGTGTCCCCGTCTCTATGTGTTTCTGTCACAAATGCATCCGTCTCTAGATACGAACCCTCATTGTGGCGGCCCCCGTCTCTAGGTGTCACCCCGCATCTCTGTGCCACCGTCACCATATGTTTCACCCTAACATTGTGCCCCCATCTCTTTTATGTCCCTGAATTTTGTGCCTTTCTCTCCCATCTCTATGGTGTCCCCATCTCTATGTCACCGTCACTATAATGTTTCACCCCCGTCTGTTTGTCCTCAATCTGTTCTACAATCCCTTGTCCTCCCCGTCTCTATGAGTCACTCTCATTGTGGCCCGGTTTCTATGTCTCCCCGTCTCTCTATGAGTCACCCTCTCTTGTGGCCCCGTTTCTATTCCTATGATGTAGCCCCTGTCTCTAAGTGCCACGGTCTCGTGGTGTTCCCTCGGGTACGGATAAGCGGAGCAGTCGAAAAGAGCGCACCGCTAATAAGCGCGCGCCTAAAAGAGCGCATTTTGCATGCTAATAAGAGCGCGTGTTCATGCCAAAAAGAGCGCACGTGAATGTGTGGTTTTCGTGCTAATAAGCGGAGCATAGGTGAAATCGTTCTCACCAGACATTTACCATTTGCACTCGTCTGTTTAGCTAAACTTCAGTCTTCTTGCTGTTTTGGAGAAAGAAACTTTCCGATATGTCCACGATTCAACACATCACCACGTTAGGGATAGGGTTAGGGATAGGGTTTGGAATTTAGGGTTTCACATCACATTTTACAACGCGCTCTTTTTGACATCCTCGATCTTTCTTAGGTTCCAAAGATGCGCGCTTATTGGTCAAAACATTGCGCTCTTTCTAGCTTCATTTTTTTGGACGCGCGCTTTTAGAGAGTAGGTAAAACGCGCGCTTATGGGATGCACCCCGGATAAGGGTTATAATTAAGGATAAGTTTCGGGGTTAAGCTTAATAGTTAGTGTTAGGGTTAGGTAAGGGATAGGGTTACAGTTAGGAGAACAAACCCGAAGAGATGGAGAGATACTTCTTCTGCTTCTTCTGCGTTCCAAACATACTGATGGCTGGTTGATCAAACCCGAATTTTGATGGTTTTGATGAACAAGACAGAGGTATTGGTATTTGGTACTTTATAGTCACAGAGGCGTCTCTGTGAAATTCGGGTTGATCCCACCTGGAGAGCGCGTCGCAGCCAGAGGCGCCGCCACCCATATAAAAAAAATTTTTTGCATGCGATTTGTGTGTGACTGATGAGAAAGGAACGGTGTGGTAATTTTTGACCAAATTACAACTTTTTCGTTGCCACTGGGTTTATCGTGTGCTATAAGTGCATGGGGCACACGGGACCTCGGTTTATCGTCTCATCCGAAAGACTCCACGTTCAGACCGTAAGGCCTAGTGCAAAGTGAGAGGAAAAAGTCCCCTGTACCCAGGTTCGAACTCTGGGTTTATTGTCTTCGAGGCGAACGCGTTACCTCTGTGCCGCTCTGCACAGAGACACAAAGATTCGGCGACACATTGAGACAGGGGTACATATAATTATTATAGAGACGTGGACTCATAGAGACGGAAACATACAGAGTAGGTGACACATAGAGACGGAATTGGTGACACATATAGACGGGGACACATAGAGACGGAAATTGACACATAGAGACGAGGACTCATAGACAAATTTGGTGACACATTGAGACGGGGGTAAGCTTACATATATTATAGAGACGTGGACTCATAGATACGGAAGCATATAGAGTATGTGACACATAGAGACGAAATTGGTGACACGGATGGACGGGGACATATAGAGACGGAGACACATAGAGACGAAGACTCATAGAGACATTTGGTGACACATAGAGACGGGGGCACATAGAGACGAGGACTCATAGAGACAAAATTGGTGACACATAGAGACGGGGACACATAGATTAGAAATTGGGGACACATAGAGACGGAGGACACATAGAGACGAGGACTCATAGACAAGGTGACACATAGAGACAGGGACACATAGAGACGGGGACACATAGAGACGGGAACGCATAGAGACGGGGGGACACATAGATACGAAATTGGGGACACATAGAGACGGAGACACATAGAGACGAGGATTCATAGAGAACAAATTTGGTGACACATAGAGACGGGAACGCATAGAGACGGAGACACATAGAGACGAGGGAACGTTGCTGGTATAACGTATAATAAAACCTCTTCTTGCTGTTACCCACACTGTCTCGCCTCCTTTCCCCTTCCATTTATTGACCCCGGCGCCGCATCCGAGACCCATACCCCTCACCCCAATCCATTGTGGCGGTGGCGTAGAAGCCAAAAAATTTAATAAAAATAGCTCAATAACTCGTCGTTTTCTGTCAGAGGAAAAGAAAGTGGTTCTTTTCCTGTATTTTCCGGTACCATTAAATCAATACAAACAAGTTATGAAAATGGCTTGTGACAAGCTTGAGCTCGATCAATCCCCCTTCCCTGTGTGCTTTTCTGTGGGTTCTTTTTCTAAGTGTTGTATCTGTAATCCCTAGGAAGGTTTTATGTTACAGGTCCTTTTTTGTGTGTGTTATTGAATATAACTGAGAATGTACAGCTTCAAAGCTTTGTTCTTGGGGTTGTTTTTGCTTGTGGTTATAAATCTTCTACATATATATAGAAAAAAAGGATTGTGATTTGTTTAATTTGCATGCGATGTTTATGTGACTGATGAGGAAGGAAAGGGTGTGTGTGTGCTGTTGTGTGTGTGTGTGTGTGTGTGTGTGTGTGTGTAAATGTTTGACGAAAATGACAACTTTTTCGTTGCCAACTGGTTTAGCGTGTGTACCAAGTGCATGGGCACACGGGAACTCGGTTTATCGTCTCATCCGAAAGACTCCAACATTCAGACCATAAGGCCTAGTGCAGAGCGAGAGGAAAAATCCCATGTACTCAGGTTCGAACTCGGTTTTATTTAGCACGAGGCGAAGGCGTTGCCTCCGTGCCACTCACCACAGTGTTTTCAAATGATTGCTGACGCCATGGGAACAAAAACGAGTGGATTTTTAATCTACGTATTCATGCACCCCCTCTATACCACTACCACCAATCGCCATCACAACCAATACGAAAACAATGTCACGTCTGTTTCTTGTGTCACTGTGATAATATCAACAATTCCACATTTAGGTGTTCGTGGAAAAATAACAAGTTCAAAGAAAAGAAACTATTGAACGAAAGGTTAAAGGATAAAGCGACCAATATATCTGGGGGTAATTGCCTACACGTGTTATCGCAAGAGGAATAAAGAAGGGTGACAGCACGTTTAGGCAATTACCCCTCGATATGAGCCTAAACAAAGAGACGCTTCATACGAAAAGAAACAACACTGCAAAAGGTATGCGAGCCAGCTTCAGCTACCATAAAAAGGGAATACAAATAGGCACAGTGACAACCCTGCGGTAGTCCCTTCTTGTCGATTGCGTTCGAGCATTCGTTATGGTTGAAATGCGCGTTTTTAGTTGTCTAGTTTTTACTCAATAACTTTACTTTGGTTTCACTTTAGTAATGATGTTACTTGACTATCGCAATGTCGCCATGGGTAAAGAGTAAAATAATGAAAATAATAATAAATAATAATAATAATAATATTAATAATAATAATAATAATAATAATTGATAGCGTTTCTATAGTGCCTTTCTATAATTATTTTACACTCAAGGCGCTTCCATTCACTGATGATGCAAACGCAGTCACACAAAACATTATCACCAAGGTGCAAGATCAAGAAGGAAAGATTTACAAACCGAATTAGCTTTGAAAGTAGTGAGTCTTGAGTTTAGCTTTGAAACCAGAGAGAGTTGGTTCATGACGGAGATCGACTGGGAGGGAATTCCAAACAGAAGGGGCACTGAAACTGAAACTGCGGTCACCAAATGATTTTAGATTTGTTTTTTTGGAACTTTCAGAAGTTTTGTGTTTGAGGACCTGAGTGAGCGGGAAGGATTGTAGGTATGAAGAGCACTGGAGAGGTAAGGCGGGAGGGTCTGTTCAAAGCGACGGAAAGATAGGACAGCCAGCTTATACTGAAGGCGGAAAAGCACAGGGAGCCAATGGAGCTCCTTCAGAAGTGGCGTGACGTGATCACGCTTGCGCGTAAGCAGTATGACTATGAGGCGGGCTGCACTGTTTTGAACTCGCTGTAGGCGAGTAATTTCTTCTGTAGGAAGGCCAAAGAGAATGGAATGGCAGAAATCTAGACGTGAAGAAATGAAAGCTGCAACAAGGCGCTTGCATGGGTTAGCTGAAAGGAAAGGCCGAATGGATGTGATACGACTGAGTTCAAAGAAACAAGAGCGGCAAATGCTGCTGATGTGGTCACGCACAGAAAGAGTCTGGTCAATCGTTACCCCGAGGTACTTGACGGATGGTTTGAACTGAACAGTATTGGCTCCATTGTCTGCTGACTCACTGTGTATTAATGCAAGGCGACCAGCAGAACCAACAGGCAGAACCTCTGTCTTGTCTGTATTGAACTTAAGCTCGTTACTGTCCATCCATCCTAATATATCGGTGATGCACATTTTGATGCCAGACAGAATGGAAGGGAAACTCTCAGGGGCACTCATGTTTCAGATTTTTGTTGGGAAGCTGAAGGGTATATACAGATATCTCATGACCTAGTTTGCAGGGGGTTGTTTAGTTATTGGATATGCCATTGCCTTAATTGCATTACTAACACGCAATTTACAAGTTAGATCGCCTAAAAGATTCGATAAAATGAAAACATACCCCTTTTAGAGTGTTTCTATGGAACAAAACCCACTGAAAAAGTCTCTTTTTTTCTCGATCTATCACATTTCAACCGAACACTCAATATTGTAAAAACCTTTTCGAAAAACATTCTTAATACCAAAATACGAGACAAGAAGATTCTCATTTTCAGTGAAATATACTGTAAAACGGCACTATTGTTTTTTTTTAAAGTCTAAGTTGTAGTTTAGACCCCACCCACCCAACAACTTTTCACATTGAAACAGTTCACTAAGAAACAACATTCTGTCATTCTCAGGAAAGGGATAGCTTAGGTTTTTTGTAATGAAGCTGAAAAAAACAACAGACTTTGAGATCGAGAGTCGCAAGCATGAGTGGAATGGTGTCTAAAATACAACTTTGCCAGAAATTAATAATCCAAGCTGGTTTCCGGAGATACTTCCTGAGAAATAAGAAATATGCTTTATAAGTTTATGCTGTGTAATCTATCTCGAACTGAGCACGTCATAAGCGTTCTTAGGTCAGAGCCGAAATGCTTGTTGCTGCTTCAGTTATGTCGTTGCTGTTATTGTTGTTTCTTTGGAAAATAAAACATTTAAACCAGATATAGGGGAAGAACGGGGTAAAAAAGCGCATGGGCGGGTAAGAAGCCCACCCCAATTATCTCATGAAATGAAGCAAATTTCAGTCTCATTTTGCCCATGAGACGAGCGTTAATGTCTAGCATTCGTCTCATGGGCAAATTGGGGTCTTCTTACCCGCCCATGCGCTTTTTACCCCGTCTTCCCCTAAGAAATGTGCGACTGGTCGGCTGGTTAGCGGAAGTGCACGTTACACAAGACGTCGTAACGGGTTTTTCACTCTGCCAATGCTCTTTCTCTTTCTCAGTATGTTTTTGCGTTCACTGTATGTTTCAGACTGTTCAAAACGAACAGCGAGCTGCAGAAGATGTTCACGGCCTTCAAGGACCTTGACAACGACGACGAGCTGAGGTCCAACGAGGCGCTGGAGTACCACGCCACGCAGGTCATGGTCACGCTGGATGACGCCATTTCCCACATCGACAACTACGACTACGTGTATGAAGTCCTGGAGAAAACCGGCTGCTCCCACTACCGCTTCAGCGGGTTCACCTCACAGAACTTCTGGGTAAGTGTAGTGGTGTGTATGCGTAGCGAGGCAAGTATCTGCAATCTTTCTGGGACGTGGAGAACATCTGAAGATGGAAATAGGTTTAATGAAAATCAAGTTGTTCAGCTAATAATTCTATAAAGTACTTTAGCCCCTTTATAGTCTCTTGATAGTTGCATTTGTTCATGGGGAATGGCGGTACTCTGAAGATAGAGGTTTCTGAAGGAAACACGTGAACCAGTCTCTCCGAGGTAGATTTGTTTAGGTACAATAGGGGTCCCGACAGTTGCTCCTTGATAATTGCTCATCGACATTTGCTCCCCAACAATTCCCCCTTGACAATTGCTCCTAGGTGTAATTCCTCCCGAAGCATTTGCTCCTTGGATAATTGCTCCTCGTAAGAGTTGCTCCTTGGATTTTTGCCCCTCGAACAATTGCTCCTAGTCTATGTGATAATTGCTCCTTGCCCAAAATCCAACCACCCCTCCCCACACACCTCCCCACACACATGCAATCATACTTCTGTTTAATAGAAGTAGTTGTAGCAGTAGTGATGGTGGTAAAAGTATAGAAAGTAGTCGTAGCAAGGACAGAATGGAAGAGTAGGCTCAAAGTGGAATAAAAGTAAGCACAGGAAGACATTGCATTGAATCCACGAGCTAATCCAAGCTGTTGACACTTTCTCCAGCAGATGAAAGAAACAGCTTGTCACCGCAATTCCAGGAAACTCTTGTTCAAAGGCACGAATGGCGGCTTTTTTTCGAAGTCGCACATCAAGGTGGTTGGTGCTAGGTTGGACTGCAGCTCCCGCAAAACCTATACACATGAAACACGCGCAGTCAGTCGTATGCTTTGATATCTTAAACAAATTATTTTGGGGTTATTTTCGATAAGGTGAGTCTTTTAATTTGACTAATTGCCATTGTGGTTATGCATTACAAGGCAGTATATTAATTGCTTTTAAAGAAATAATCTTAAATATCAACATAGTTAATTGAAATATACCTTTTTAAAGATACCTTTCATAGCAATGGACGAGGGGGAAAAGAAAAATAGGAGCAACTGTCTGAGGAGCAAAAAGCCCCAGAAGCTTATGTGCGAGGAGCAACTGTTCAAGGAGCAATAAGACCAAGATGCACTCGGCATATTTTGTTCAATGCCATATAGAGATAAAGTAAACATTCGGGTGCAATGGTATTCTAAGAACAAGTTATTCTTCAAAAGCTTTGAATAGTTCTCACAGTGCATGCTACATTTGTGCTCATTATATCTATCTTATCTACTCTCTTTCCTTAAAGTTTGTTTCACTTTGCTTGCCTTATGCATATAATGCAGTGTATTGTTGTAATGTACTTGAATTGTACCTGCAGGTGTGCTCTAAGTAGTATGTTTTGTATTATTTGTGTTACAAATGCTTTCTCCAAGTACTCTTATCATTGTGTAGTATCAGAGAATCATAAACAGTGCTTTCCATTGACTTACAGCAGCTAACTATTGTGCATGTCATATCTACCACCTTGTCTCTGGATTCACAGTCTACCAGGTTACAAGCAAAACAGAGTTGGATTCTTCTTTAAATCTTAGCATCATTTGATATATTGTCACGCTTTCATTTGTGTGTAAACGTCTTCTTTTATGCAGTCCATTTATTTTAACCGTGGTTGTTTGGGATTGCTCAAGAATAGCAACGAAGTATTTCAACAAAACATTTGCATAATCAGATGTAAAAAGATAGAGAAGTTGCTTTTTCACGTATTACGGACATAACGGGTTTTTTAAACTTGACTATGATATCATTAAAGTAAACTGGTTTCCAAATTTGGGTTCAAACATTGTTCCTCCAACCTTACCGATTTTAAATTCATGCACACATCTGGCCACAACGAATAATGGGTGTTTGGGCAGACGACCTAGAAACTTTTACTAGATACTTGCACCACAGGTTCATATACGATTGCAATCTAGAATGTACCAACATTCTGCTCCTCGTTCAAAGAGAAATACCGTGATTATTATTGTGTTCTTTGGTATATGTGTGTGTGTGTGCGCGCGCGCGTGCGTGTGCGTGCGTGTGTGCGTGCGTGTTATTAAATGTTTTAAGAGAGAAACAAATATTCAGCTCGTTTGCACATTTAAGCAAATTGCGTTTACACAGCTCAATATAAACAAATAACACTCTAATAAGCATTCGTGTGTTTTGTACAACTCAACCCAAAGTTAATTTGCAAACAAAAAGACGAGACGGCATAATCTAGGTACTATAATCCTTATGGTTATAGACGTAGGCACTAATTTCAACTCTTGTTCCTTATATGAATGCAGCGGTTGTTCATGGTGAGTTCCACATATTAACAATTATAAATGCGTGTTTCCCTGCCGTAGTACGTGTGTGTCCATGTTTCCCCTTACCTCGATGAAGGACTCTTGAATGTAGACTCCCAGTCTCTGGCATTTAATAATACAAGTGTTTCCCTTCCACAGAGACAAAAACTCTGCCCTTCTACCCTCACCTTCTGAATGTAGTCCATTCTCTTGATTTGACCAACTCCAGCATCATTGAAACAGAACTGCATCCTGTCAAAAGAACAATAAAAGAGGCCATCAACATTAGACTGAGAAGACCAAGTCTCAATAGAGATCTTGGACTTGCCACCAGTCTACAATTCTATTATTGATAGCCTACACAGACTGTCAATTCATCCCACCTGTGACCAAACAAATTCAAGTGAAATCTACTCACCACAGCCAAATGTTTCTGCCAACAACATACAAGCCTCAGAGTGCTGAAGAAGCCCACGGGATGTGGGGGAAATATTCATGCGAGCAAAAATGTGTTTTGTCTCTGTGGAAGGGAAACACTTATATTATTGATGTAGGACCTTTATTTTGTTTGTTTCAGTCTTCAATTTGTTCATTGGTTTATATGCATTGCTTAAGTTGCAGCACAACTCAATACAAGGTCACTTAGGATCTTAATCGACTCCCACAAATGTTGTTGGGTTTTTTTGTGGTGTTTTTTTCTGGGTGGTTTTTTTTTTTGGGGGTGCAAGTGTGATTTCAAATACTGGTGTTTTCAAAGCATTTTTAGAAGCAAGCAGTCGGCATTTGAAGCAATACAAACATTGATTCGAAAAGAGAACTATGTTAGTATATTTGTACGCATATTATTGTCGTCCGAAGCAGATAGTTATCGGCGACAGTATACGTCGGACGACAATATGCGTACCCATTGTGACTAGTACCCACTGTCTGTTTTGTTTTCTGTCTTTTGAATATATACAAAACTGAAAATACTGCATCTACTATTTTGTGCTAGATAGCGTGTAATCCATGTCACGTCTTCCCCCATTGTGAAACATTAATCTCACATGGTTGCTCGTGATTATTTTTAAACAAATGAAATGAATGGCATG
>CM065688.1:42366754-42369254 GCA_017654935.2 Phymorhynchus buccinoides
TTTCACCAATCTTGTGAGATGTTGTTTTACATTCAGTTGTAAGTGTACTAACAATAACTAGATTAGTCATCTCTACAACATAAAGACGCGAAACGGTTAGGAGAAGTAAGTGTGACCCTGTGCCATTTCAACAAGAGGTGACTGGAAATGGGTGTAATGATTGCAGCCCAGAACATGACTAATGGCCTTTGTGTCTAATTGTGTTGAGTTGTGGAAATGTTCAGGCTCTTGTTGTCTGTTGTTCTGTACACTTGGACTCTGCCGTGAATGTGGCTCATGAGAAGAGAGATTAATTAAAACAAGCGCGAAATCGCAATAGTTTGTGGCACGCGGTCTATTTTTACCACTCCAATCATGAGTTACCTCCCCTGGATTTTCAATAATTTTAATCTGTAAACCAGAATGTTATCTCTGCACCATTTCGTAACTTTTTATATCTTTTGGAAAACATTTAAAACTATGTATCCTACTTATACTCATCGAAAGAAGCACCGCATACTCGTCGTGTCTGTTGTAGTGTCTGTATTACGTATGTTTATTATTTTGTACGCTTTAAAATACATCATTTTAAAGAGCGGCCAGAAGTGTAGCCTCGATTTGAAGTGCGACATGTCCCATATGTGCCCTGCCGGGCCGAGAGGACGTAAAAAAACACACTATATTCCTTCATTTGAAGTGCGACAATTTTGTCAAAATGTGCGACAATTTTGGAACGACAGACCGACAGACCGACAGACCGACCGACCGACAAAGTGAGTTATAGGTTTGTGGCTTGAGCCAGCCATAAACAAAAACCAAATGGCATTTCTCCTTGAGTAGTTATAAGTACAGTTATCTGCGCAGTTCTCTCTTGTCTGCTTTGTCAGTTTCTTAACGGTTCTCTCATATTGTCCAATTTAATCAAGTGAAACAGACTGTTACTAAAGTGAGTCTTACTAAAGTGAACTGTTTAACTGATAAACATTCAGTAAATATTCAGTTGAGTGAAACCCGCGACCTGTTTTGGGGGACTAAACTGGGCAGTACTGCGGACAATTCTGTGTGGGAGATATAGTCTGTTGACTGGTTTTGATACAGCTCTGACACACAGCACCTGAAGCCAGTTTCTGCCAGACATTTTATGAGAACGTCTTCTGTCTGGTTTTGATACAGCTCTGACACACGGCCTACAGCACCTGAAGCCAGTTTCTGACAGACATTTTATGAGAACGTCTTCTGTCTGGTTTTGATACAGCTCTGACACACGGCCTACAGCACCTGAAGCCAGTTTCTGCCAGACATTTTATGAGAACGTCTTCTGTCTGGTTTTGATACAGCTCTGACACACGGCCTACAGCACCTGAAGCCAGTTTCTGCCAGACATTTTATGAGAACGTCTTCTGACTGGTTTTGATACAGCTCTGACACACGACCTACAGCACCTGAAGCCAGTTTCTGCCAGACATTTTATGAGAACGTCTTCTGTCTGGTTTTGATACAGCTCTGACACACGGCCTACAGCACCTGAAGCCAGTTTCTGCCAGACATTTTAAGATTGTGGAACTACTGATCAGTCTTCCATGTTGTCCTTAAGGTGTTCTGGCGGTTTTTGCGGTGCTCTGGAACCGATCTTGGAGACGTCTTCGGTGGATGACGCTGACATGTCTTGAGCGTGATCACGCTTAGAGTACCAGGTCAACGTTTCTTAGAAGCACTCCTAGTGATTATCAATATTTTCCCAGTTGGTATACTGCTGAAAATTTCCATCTATGGCTCTGGCTGCTTGCTTTATGCTTCAGCAAGAACTCAGAGCCCCAGAATCTGCTTGTCGATTATCTGTGTCAGGTCGTGGATTTTTTGTGGTGAGTGACAGTAAAAAGCTGACTACTTCACTTTTTATGGCCAACCTGTCAGTTTCTCACGTGCAAAACGTGAATCTCTATCTTCTCATTTTGAACACTATATTTAGCTTGTTGTGTTTCGGACCAAGTGAGCTGTCGCTCAATCACCATAATGGCTAGATGCATGGCGAGTGGCTCCAAAAATAGGTTTGACCCTCGGGAGCAAAAGAAAATCTTTTTTTTTTATTATACCGTTTTGCACATTTCACTGGAAAACTCTACAATTTACTATTCGCAGAATTAATGCCTCTCAGTATATAACGAAAAGTCAACTAACGGGAAAACAAACAGGCGAGAAACAGAAACGGAATCGTCGCAGAGGGGAACTTATCCCGTTCATTAGAGAAGGTTGAGTCGGTTGGGTTCTGGTTTTTTCAATCCATGACCACTTATCATTCATATAATTATTGTTCATTAAAAACACGTAACGTTAACCATGTAAACATGTATACTCAAACCCGCATATAAAGTCCAAATAATTGATATTTGTGTCACAGCAATAATGTCCTGAGGAAAAATGTGAAATACATTTGAAAATTCGCCACAAATTATGAGCGTTTGTGTATTTAAATTCCGTTAACCCTTTCACCGCCAGCCATCTTTGAGCCAAACAATTCTCA
>CM065688.1:42381754-42383987 GCA_017654935.2 Phymorhynchus buccinoides
TATGGTTAACCCTTTCACCGCCAGCCGTCTTTGAGCCAAAAGTTCCGTTAAACTTACTTGCCTACAGAAAAGGTTTTGTCTGTAATATTTTGGGATTTCTTTGTGACACATTGAGAATGGGGTCAATCCTTACTGCCCAAATTGAGGAACACATTATCATTGAATAACAGACCCTGATTTCAAGAGTTTTATTAACATGGGTGTTAAATCATTGTGGTGCAAAAATGCGACATTGGCGGTGAAAGGGTTAAGGCATGTCCTTTGGCACACATGTCCCTTAGACCCTCCGCTAACACACAATGATGGGAAACACCTTCGCAGCTGGTGGTTTCTGTGAGAAACAGGCCCCTTTGTGACGTCACCCTAATACCGCTATTGCCACTTGTGAGTCCAACTACATTAGCATAAGCTCTTGACTGTGTTAACCCTTTCACCGCCAAAGTCGCATGTTAGCACCACAGTGATTTAACACCTATGTCACTAAAAGGCATCAAATTGGGGTCTATTATCCAAAGACCTCATTGTCTTAGCTTTGGGAAGTAAGGATAGACCTTATTTTATATACGTCAGAAGAATACTGCAAATGGGTCTTGTTCTCTATCCAGGTAAATTTTCACGGAACTTTTTGGCTGAAATATGGCTGGCGTTGAAAGGGTTAAAGAAACATATTTGTATCACCGAGTGGTCCAACTTCATCCAATGAGGCTATTATCCGCGACGTCATTAATTAAGCACATAATAATGTGGGGCAAAATGCCCCCCCCCCCCCCCCCCCCCCATATGGTTCTTTGTAACCGAGAGGACGTTTAAAACATTAACACCACCCCCCCCCCCCCTCCACCCCTAAGTAAGAAATCCTGTTTCTCTTCTCTTTGAACCTACATATATTAAATTTGTATTCAATGTCACCCCCACCCCGCCCCCGGTGCGGATACCAGGGGGGGGGGTCTTTTGCATAATAGTTTCCCCACCTTCTGGAAGTTCTGTGCTTGTAACTTCCTCGAATCTGTCACTCTCTTTGACTCTGCCTTTTCCCTTTGTTTTCTGTCATCTACTATCTTTCTGACTTATTGGCCCATTCTCCTGCCTTTTTTCAAAAAAATCTTACAAATATTTTTTTTTCCATTGAGCTCTTCCGAAATCGGAATGTGTCGGCTGTGCGCAGCGGGGGAGACCAGTGAAAACTGAAAAACCGGACACATAAGTACGTCCTCACTGCGCGATGCATTTCTAGAGAACGTGGCGAGGTCGTGGACATCCTCCTCAGGCCCCCACCACACATGATGAAGACCCCGCTACGTCCTCACTGCGCGATGCATTTCTACAGAACGTGGCGAGGTCGTGGATATCCTCCTCAGGCCACCACCACACATGATGAAGACCCCGCTACGTCCTCACTGCGCGATGCATTTCTACAGAACGTGGCGAGGTCGTGGACATCCTCCTCAGGCCCCCATCACACATGATGAAGACCCCGCTACGTCCCCACTGCGCGATGCATTTATAGAGAACGTGGCGAGGTCGTGGACATCTTCCTCAGGCCACCACCACACATGATTAAGACCCCGCTACGTCCTCACTGCGCGATGCATTTCTAGAGAACGTGGCGAGGTCGTGGACATCTTCCTCAGGCCACCACCACACATGAAGAAGATCCCGCTACGTCCTTACTACGCGCTTACAATTTCTAGAGGAGACGTGTCGAGGTCGTGGACATCCTCCTCAGGCCCCCATCACACATGATGAAGACCCCGCTACGTCCTCACTGCGCGATGCATTTATAGAGAACGTGGCGAGGTCGTGGACATCTTCCTCAGGCCACCACCACACATGATGAAGACCCCACTACGTCCTCACTGCGCGATGCATTTCTAGAGAACGTGGCGAGGTCGTGGATATCCTCCTCAGGCCACCACCACACATGATGAAGACCCCGCTACGTCCTCACTGCGCGATGCATTTCTAGAGAACGTGGCGAGGTCGTGGAAATCTTCCTCAGGCCACCACCACACATGATTAAGACCCCACTACGTCCTCACTGCGCGATGCATTTATAGAGAACGTGGCGAGGTCATTGAAATCTTCCTCAAGTGTGACTGCACCATCGACCTCACTACGATCTGAGGGGTGGAGGAGACCCACAGTTGGAAAATGGTAGATCGAGCCACAGCTCATGGTGCGGGCCGTACAGTCCCTCTATGTTCTCAGTACTCTGCCGCGGCTATTTCGGCTG
>CM065688.1:42384487-42394487 GCA_017654935.2 Phymorhynchus buccinoides
CCCCAAGCGAGAAGGGTCACTAATCTTCATTGTCCTGAGGAAAGTTCAAGTGATTGGCGCTGTTTGGTAAACTTAGCTCTTGTCAAGTTCCTCCGTAGTGATCGGCGAGTGCTGGGTTGGCTGGGCTTGCTCGTCAGGTGAGAGTAGCTCCCAGTCGTTCCGGTTACGGCTTCACGGGATGGCACGGTTCAGGCGTGGTCTCCTCGCGGATTCTGGGTGCGGGGCGTCTTTCCCGTCTTGGTGCTTGTGAGTCAGGGATGATCGTTTTGACCACGATGCCCTGCTGATAATCACAGGAGAAGGTGGATGTAGATCTCTATGGCTTAGAGACAAGGGGCTTCAGTCGGCAGGGAATTAGTGAATCCCAACCGGCTAGAAGGCTTCCCTTGTACAATAGCACTAGTTAATAAATAAACTGAATTTCAGTTAACAAACTGAGATCAGTAAAACATAAAAGGTGATCAAGACAACATCACTCTCCATCCAACACCTGGAAAGGAATGGTATCATAAAGTGCAAGATTGCGGCCCATAGGTTTCCTACTAAAAATAGACAAAAGGGTTAGTAGGCATAAACTCCGGTTCTGGTACCAAAAGTGTTAAAGTCAAAAACACACACACACACAAATAATCAGTGTGCATAAATAGAACAGAATGTTTACCACTTCTTTTCAATAACATATCTATCTACTCCTTATTCATCATTGAACATAGGATCTAGATCAAAAATAGGATCAAACAAACCAAATCTCAATCACCTGCCATCAATAATACTTACTAGTGGGCTTAGTATGACTGGTTGTGAGTGTTGCTCTAGCTACGTTTCAGCGTCTTGTGTGAAAACTTTTTCTCACTACTCCAATTATAGCCTTCACTTTCAAACAATGAAAGCCTGTCATTGGTTTATAGCAGTCGACACATCACAAGATGATGCTATAATTTTATGCATACTAGTACCGAATAATCACGTGCCAGTTACATCCTTATCACGTGCCGACATTCAAATCCTTCTCATGCTCGGAAAGGAAGGGTTCAAAGGGCCCGACCGTGGTTGTCACTTTCTTGTGATGGGTAATGTAGATCGGGGTTCAAAGAGATAACTGCGTTAATCGGCGTTCGTTTGAAGCAGCCGGGCAATTAACGTGGCGGTTGGTCGAGAAATGAAAAGAGAGAGGGTGGGGGGTGGGGAGGGGAGAAGGGGGGGGGGTGTAGATAAGAAATAAAGAAAGCGGGTCGCGCGGGACACTTACGTCACAACCGTTCTTTTTGTTCTTTTTCTTTTCTTTTTCAGGTTTTAAATTGATTTTAATGAAACCAAAAGAGAACTTTACAATTGCGCAAACGAGGGCAGTGCGTATGAAGAAACAAATGCACCCAAAATAATGACATGTATCATATTTAGGCATGCTGCTCTAATACCAACAAAACTGTAAATGTGATAATATGAGAATCAACAATACAGAAAAACAAAACAGAACACATGGATAAGTAAGAAATGATTAGGAAAAGACTGTAGATCCTGTTATTGATATTCGTCTGAAACGCACTGACTACATGCAACTTACAAACCATCACCATGAGCACAACTAGGCTGACACAAAGACAGACACAGATAAAGCTACGCAGAGAGAGAGAGAGAGAATTGAATTGAATTGAATTGAATGAATTTTATTTATAGAGGGTAATAGAGTAAGCAATAACATGCTTTTTTACATCCAGCCCTCTGGACAGAATACATATATAAAAGTAGAAAATGGAAAGCAAAAATAAACACATACAAAGTAATGTAAAGCATGCCAAAAAAACCCACATCCTTATATTGTAACACATCAATAACAAAATCAAACCTATACTCATTATTAACATTCAAAATGTGTAAAGTAAGCGCATACACACGGGAAAATAAAACCCAATCCTACTTTTACACACTCATCTTTAAACATTCAAAATTAGAAAAGTGCACAGAGAGAGAGAGAGAGAGAGAGATAGAGAGAGAGAGAGAGAGAGAGAGAGAGAGAGAGAGAGAGAGAGAGAGAGAGAGAGAGAGAAGAGAGAGGAGAGAGAGAGAGAGAGAGAGAGAGAGAGAGAGGGAGAGAGAGAGAGAGAGAGAGAGAGAGAGAGAGAGAGAGAGAGAGAGAGAGAGAGAGGAGAGGAGAGAGAGAGAGAGAGGAGAGAGAGAGAGAGAGAGAGAGAGAGAGAGCCTGCGATAGGATCACTTCCAAATTAAAACACAAAACTAAATTGCCATATTCTCCTCTTACACTATCATTACCAAAGAGTTTCTATCCTCTCATGTTACAGCGGTTTACATGTCAACCAATGGTTGATAGCAAAGCCATGTTGATTCAAAGTCAGCATAAGACATATTAGACATTTCAGTATTTTTAGAAGCTTTGACAATATTTTTTGGTATTAGGAAAATTGACGCAATACACCTTGTCCCATTATTTGTTGTTATACTTATGTATTCGATGGAACTATATTAAAAGCTTAACGGCTTATCTGATCTACCACTACTACTACTACATTCGAATGGTCTGTGACTTTCATGCATTTTGCTGTTAACTCCCATTCATTTTGTAAAACTTAGTACAATCGCTCTTTTAACGTTCTCCACACACATTGTATCTCTGTGTGGGTGTGTCTCTCTCTGTCTCTGTCTCTCTCCCTCCTCAGCGAGATAAACAAAGACACAGAGAGAGAGAGGGAGAGACAGCGAGAGAGAGAGACAAGAGAGAGAGAGACACACACAGTGGGAGAAAGAGAGACAGTGAGAGGGAGAGGCACGGGGGGGGGGGGGGGGGGGGCAGGGGGCAGAGAGAGAGAGAGGGAGACAGAGACGGGGAGGGAGAGACAGAGAGAGAGACAAAGAGACAGACAGATAGAGAGGCATAATAATGGCGCGCGAAACAGGCCACCAGCGAAGAGCGATAACCCCGAGGGCGTCAATTAATAAACACTTTCGTTTCAGTAAATTTTCTGATCCAAGTTTTTAGGTTCAAAGCAAAAGTGTGACCCCAATTTAGAATCTGCGCGCGGACTTTGGAACGGCGCGGCGTTTACGGCTCCGCGCGCGCAGAAAATTTTCGACCAATCAGCATAATAATAATAATAATAGGGGATACTTATATAGCGCGAAATGGGCTCATCGCGCTTTACAACAATATAAATGCATTACAAATCTTTTTTTTTTTAAACTAAAAACAAAAACAAAAACAAAAAAAACATATAGTTAACAGCATCATATTAAAGTGTCATACATAAAATCACAAATTGACTAAAAACATTTATCAATTAAGACAGCACGTCACACGAAAACTATGGGAAATATACAACTTTTAAAATATGACTGCACAGAAACAACAATACAATAATAACATACGGTACACTTACACGCCAACATCCACACCCACAGGCGCACGCGCACGCACACACGCACCCACCCACACTCACACACGCACACACACACGCGCGCGCGCGCTCGCACACGCGCACGCACACGCACACACGCACGCACACGCACACACACACACACACACACACACACACACACACACACACACACACGCACACACACACACAGAACTGGACGCTGTTGACTGACCGCAAGACCAAAACACGGGCAAGTCAACGGCAGAAGGGGGGTGGGGTGGATGAGAAAAGGGGATGGAAAAGAAAAAAAAAAGAAAAAAAAAAGTAAGACAGACAGAGAGAGAGAGGAGAGAGCGAGACAGAGAGACAGAGGGAGACAAACACAGAGAGTGTGTGAATGTGACAGAAACACAGAGAGTGTGTGAGTGTGACGGAAACACAGAGAGAGATCGAGAGAGAGAGAGAGAGAGAGAGAGAGAGAGAGAGAGAGAGAGAGAGAGAGAGAGAGAGAGAGAGAGAGAGAGAGAGAGAGAGAGAGAGAGAGAGAGAGAGAGAGAGAGAGCCAGGGACCGAGAGAGACAAGTCAGAAGGGCGTGGCATAGACTTTTAGTTGGGAAAATACAACCGGAAGAGGTGAGTTTTCAATGCTTTTTTGAAAGAAGACTCTGATGGGATTTCGCGGACAGGTTTAGGAAGAGAATTCCACTGAGTTGGAGCAGAGAAGGAGAAAGCTCTTTCTCCAAAGGACTTTGTTCGGACTTTTGGAATGCAGAGGGTGAAGTGGTCAGTTGAAGAACGAAGAGATCGAGCGGGACAGTAAACAGATAGAAGGTTTGAAATGTAAGCTGGGGAAGATCCTGAGAAGAATTTGTGGCAAAGTATTGACAGTTTGTATTTGATGCGTGCCTCAATAGGAAGCCAATGTAGGGACTGCAGTAAAGGAGTGATATGATCTCGTTTATTCGCCTTGAACACAAGCCTCGCGGCCGCATTTTGGACTCTTTGAAGTTTATCTATGCAACGTTTTGGACACCCAGCCAGGAGAGCATTGCCATAGTCCAACCTAGGAAGAACCAGAGAACAGATCAAGAGATCAAGAGATCAAGATCAGCATCAATATGGGCAAGCAGTTTTGCTAAAACGCGCGCGCACTTTTGCTAAAACACGGGCGCATTTTAGAATCGGGTTTGAGGTATTTGGCTTTCCATATTTGCGGGCGAAATTCCCCCCGCGTTTCTAAACGGGCTTGAGGTATTTGGCTTTCCATATGGTAGGAGTGTGGAAAGCGTGGTAGGCTGCGTTCATGCAACGCGCATTTTGAACATGCTCAAAACAAACGTAGCAAGGACGTGGTGAAAAAGGAAGCGTGGCGGGATCGTAGTGAGAACGGGTACAACGTAGTGGCAGCGTGATGGGTGCGTGGACAGCCGAAATAGCCGCGGCAGAGTACTGAGAACATAGAGGGACTGTACGGCCCGCACCATGAGCTGTGGCTCGATCTACCATTTTCCAACTGTGGGTCTCCTCCACCCCTCAGATCGTAGTGAGGTCGATGGTGCAGTCACACTTGAGGAAGATTTCAATGACCTCGCCACGTTCTCTATAAATGCATCGCGCAGTGAGGACGTAGTGGGGTCTTCATCATGTGTGGTGGTGACCTGAGGAAGATTTCCACGACCTCGCCACGTTCTCTATAAATGCATCGCGCAGTGAGGACGTAGTGGGGTCTTCATCATGTGTGGTGGTGACCTGAGGAAGATTTCCACGACCTCGCCACGTTCTCTATAAATGCATCGCGCAGTGAGGACGTAGCGGGGTCTTCATCATGTGTGGTGGTGGCCTGAGGAGGATGTCCACGACCTCGCTACGATCTCTATAAATGCATCGCGCAGTGAGGACGTAGCGGGGTCTTCATCATGTGTGGTGGTGGCCTGAGGAGGATGTCCACGACCTCGCCACGTTCTCTAGAAATGTATCGCGCAGTGAGGACGTAGCGGGGTCTTCATCATGTGTGGTGGTGGCCTGAGGAGGATGTCCACGACCTCGCCACGATCTCTAGAAATGCATCGCGCAGTGAGGACGTAGCGGGGTCTTCATCATGTGTGGTGGTGGCCTGAGGAGGATGTCCACGACCTCGCCACGTTCTGTAGAAATGCATCGCGCAGTGAGGACGTAGCGGGGTCTTCATCATGTGTGGTGGTGGCCTGAGGAGGATGTCCACGACCTCGCTACGATCTCTAGAAATGCATCGCGCAGTGAGGACGTAGCGGGGTCTTCATCATGTGTGGTGGTGGTCTGAGGAGGATGTCCACGACCTCGCCACGTTCTCTGGAAATGTATCGCGCAGTGAGGACGTAGCGGGGTCTTCATCATGTGTGATGGGGGCCTGAGGAGGATGTCCACGACCTCGCTACGATCTCTAGAAATGCATCGCGCAGTGAGGACGTAGCGGGGTCTTCATCATGTGTGATGGTGGTCTGAGGAGGATGTCCACGACCTCGCCACGTTCTCTAGAAATGTATCGCGCAGTGAGGACGTAGTGGGGTCTTCATCATGTGTGGTGGGGGCCTGAGGAAGATGTCCACGACCTCGCCACGTTCTCTATAAATGCATCGCGCAGTGAGGACGTAGCGGGGTCTTCATCATGTGTGGTGGGGGCCTGAGGAGGATGTCCACGACCTCGCCACGTTCTGTAGAAATGCATCGCGCAGTGAGGACGTAGCGGGGTCTTCATCATGTGTGGTGGTGGCCTGAGGAAGATGTCCACGACCTCGCCACGTTCTCTAGAAATGCATCGCGCAGTGAGGACGTAGCGGGGTCTTCATCATGTGTGGTGGTGGCCTGAGGAAGATGTCCACGACCTCGCCACATTCTCTATAAATGCATCGCGCAGTGAGGACGTAGTGGGGTCTTCATTGGGACCTTATGGAGTGATGTGATGGCTTCATGTCTCAACTTGTGCAAAGCCGAAAAATGCGTGTACGGGTGAGAGAGGTTGGGTGAAGTAAATGGGCGTTTTTAATTAAAATCCTGGACCTGTATTCACGTTGAGATAGCATGAGACTTAGCATGATGCTAACTTAGAAGCTCTTTCAATGTCCTATAGGATTTAATGGGACTTTTGGAAGAGCTTCTAAGTTAGCATCATGCTAAGTCTCATGCTATCTCAACGTGAATACAGGCCCAGGGTGGGTGTTTCACAAGGGCTAACGTTCGTAGTGTTCTCTCAAATCGGCAACAAACGGTCCTAAGAAATACCCTCCCTTTGCCGAAAGTTTCGCAAACGTTTTGTGGCCCCTTTGGTGGTAGCTAGTGGCGAACGATTAGTTGAATCATTCGCCCTTTTTTAATTTATCGCGTGAACGTGACTTTTACTTTAAAAATGGTAGACCAAGTAAGCAAGCTTGTCACAGACAAATATTCTGGATCTGGATCTGGATTCGTACGTCGAAGGAGCCTATGAAGGCTATAAACTCGACGGAAATTGGGAGAGCGCAATCAGAGTTTGAACTTAATTTTAGATTTTTTTAAACTGTCTGGTTGTATTGACAGTATATTACAGTTGGCCATAGGCTTTTTCGTAGTATCCAGGCTGGACCAATCCGGCTAGCGAAGCGCTCACTGGGGACGAACCCCGACCGGCACAACTCCTGCCTTTCATTTACCACTACTTTGGCCTATGGCTCCTATCCCTAATTTTAGTCTTGGGTTGATGCAGGCCCCGAAGGTGCCTGGCGCTGATGATGCTGCGCTGGCAGGGCTTGCTGTGATGGAGGCGTCTGTCAACTGATTCCACTCCACTATAGTTCTTACAAAAAAGGAGTTTTTGTACTGTTCAGTGTTGCTAGGTGGAACTTTTAAGCCTCTGAAGTTACATACTGCCTGTCTCTGTATAATGTTATCACTTGCTATGTTATGATACTGTTGGAATTCTTTAGTCTATCATGAAAATAGACGGTATGATTTCAGCAGATTAAACAAACGCAAATGCTTTTGAGTGTTCCTTCTTCATTTTCCATCATGTTAGATGGCATAATATAGTGCAGATTTAATTATCTGCACACAAAAATAGACGTGGATGAAATCGAAATATTTCTACAAACTGACAGAGAGGTATGATTTATCTCCCTTTTGATTGCAACTCTTTTTCTCTCTCCCAAAAGTGAAGAGTAAGCTTAAAGAGTTATCTGACCTTAGCAAACGTTTTCGGTGTTTCTTAGACCCCTTTTGGCGTAACAGTTATTCGCGCGGCGACTGTCCTCTAGTGAAACTAGACCCTGATCTTGCGGCGCTTTGCCCGGCGCTTTGCCCAAAGTCGCATCGCGCAGTGGAGGGGGGGGGGGGGGGTGGGGGGGGGGGGGGGGGGGGGGGGGTTCAACTTAAGAAACCTTTCAAATGATACACAATCTACATAAGATTTTATTATTTTTAAAACAACTATCGAGACTGCTCGACTGCGAAGAAAGGAAGTATTATTGTGTTGTCTATGTTGTTTGAAAAAGACATTTCTGTGAGAAATATTACATGTTCTGTTTTGTCTCGTGAATAAAATAACGTCACTTTGCACTTTATTGCGGATTATTTGTTTGTGTGTGATTGTTTGTAAGATTAAAACCCTTTCACCGCCAAAGTCGCACTTTAGCACCACAGCGATTTAACACCTATGTCACTAAAAGGCATCAAATTGGGGTCTAAGCTATCCACAAAAAGTTAAGGATCACTTGCAAACTAATTCATAACTTTCCAAATAAGAAAGCCAATGCGTTGAATTTTGGCCAACATTTAATTCAATGCTTTAGTGATAACGATACACAATTGCCTTCAATTTCGAGCAATCGTTTGGTCTGTACATTTGATCAAAGTGGGTACGTATCGAAATTTGATTTCCCAAAGTCATTGAAATCACAAGACAGGGCATTCTGATGCTCCCAAAAGTTCAGTAATGCGTGTATCCGCCATGGCTGTTCTGGCACTCGACGCAGCGAGTCCTCATGGAGTTGACCAGGGTGGTGAAGATCCTCTGTGGAAGCGCCTGCCACTCAGCCTGCAGAATCTGGTAGAGGTGCTGGGCATCCCTGGGAGGGGGGTGGTTGCTCCTCACTTTACGATCCAGCTCATCCCAGAGGTTCTCAATCGGGTTGAGATCGGGACTGCATGCTGGCCACTCCATTCTGTTGACTCCAGACTGCTGCAGGAAGTCGTTGACCACCCTTGCCCTGTGGGGGCGAGCGTTGTCATCCTGGTAGACAGCCGGCGGTCCCATCTGCTGCAGTGTAGGCACAGCCAGCGGTCGAAGGATCTCATCCCGGTATCGGAGGCCAGTCAGGTTACCCTGTACATGATACAAGGGTGTTCTGTGGTGAAGGCTGAAGGCCCCCCAGACCATTACAGAACCTCCACCAAAGGCCACCTTTTCTTGGACAGTGGCGTCAATAAAGCGTTCCCCTGGGCGCCTCCAGACCCTCAGTCGGCCGTCGTTGTGGTTCAGGGTGAAGCGTGATTCATCACTGAACAGGACCTGGGACCATTGCTGACGTGTCCACCTCACGTGACGTCTGCAGAAGGCGCGGCGTGCTGCCCTATGGGCTGGAGTTAAGCGTGGCCGTACAGCTGGGCGACGAGAACGGAGGTTAAACCCATGAAGGCGGTTCCGTATGGTCTGCTGGCTGATGTTGATGTTAGTAGCCACCCTCAGCTGCCTTCGAATGATGCTGGAAGAGGCTGTTCTTGTCTGCAGGGCTTGTCGTTCAATGAGACGATCTTCACGTGGAGTTGTCTTCTTCGGTCGACCAGATCTGCGTCTTTCATGGACCCTCCCAGTGGCTGTGAAGCGTTGAATCAGTCTGACAATGACCGAGATGGACACCTGAAGTCGCCTGGCCACTTCTCGCTTGGGAACACCATCTTGGAACCATGCAACAGCTCGTCCCCTATCCAACTCGCTCAATTTTCGTCGTGGAGGCATTGTCAAATCAGGCCTAATACTGGTGGTATGTCTTCTTATAAAGCCAAGCAAGAGACAGCATCTCACACATAAACAGCAGTGCTTGCACGTGCATAATGGTTTTTCCATCTGGCTTGTGCAATGTGTTCATGCAGAACGATCCAAAACAAGGTCCTTTTTCGCAAGTTTCCGCTTTTTCTTTTGCTGCCAAGCTCAGTAATAGAGAATCACGTGCAATGTTTCCACTAACACAACATCGCCCACTTACAGCTGAACAAGAATTCATAACAATTTGGCTTGACTGAGAAAAAAATAACAGGAGCGAACGGAGTTTCTTGCGCACCTGTTTTCTCATAGTGATCCTTAACTTTTTGTGAGTAGTGTATTATCCAAAGACCCTATTGTGTTAGTTTTGGGAAGTAAGGATAGACCTTATTTTATATGTCACCAGAGCCTATGTATCTAGTACACAGGCTATGATGTCACAGAAGAATCCCCAATACTGCAGATGAATTTTTATTCTGTACTCAGGTAAACTTAAGGGACATTTGTGGCTGAAATATGGCTGGCGATAAAAGGGTTAAATGAACAGCTTTATTTCAAATTGTCTTGACCTTTTAGATCGTATGCTGAGCAGAACATATTCAGGTCTTCATGCGGAAGCGTTATAAATGATAGAACTGAC
>CM065688.1:42399487-42406987 GCA_017654935.2 Phymorhynchus buccinoides
GGCCAGAGGTTTGTGTAGCCGTGACGGTTGTTTACTCGCCCAGTTCGTAACCTAGTAACCTAAATCACGTCACATAATGACTTGCGAGAGTATCGCAAGGGAGGTTACTCTACATCCCCCTTTCTCATATAACATCTTAAAATTAATTAAACTTCAACAGTCAAACAAAATGCAACATCAACAGTTCAGAGTGTACAGCTCTTTCAAACTCAAAGATCAAGTCTTTGGGGTGCTTGCACCTTCCTGCCTGACTTTGTGTACACTGTCTTTCGACCAGTCTGTTCAACAGGCATGTTGTCAGGTGGTAGGTTTCCTGGCCCCTCAGCTGGTTGATGGACTGTTGTGGTTGCTCTTTCTTCAGCAGGCTCTTCATGTCTTGCTTCATCGCGAGTCTCCAGCTTCTGCTTCGGAAGTGTTGAGGACGCTTTCGGCATTGTGGTTTGAGCTGACGTCTGGTTCTCACTTCTTCGGCGAAGTTGATTGCGGTTTCTGCGTTGAGTACCTCTGTCAGTCTGAATAACAACAGACCGAGGTGAAGCGTTTTCAATCACCACTGCTTCTTTGGTTGTCGGAGTCTTCACCCACACAGGTTGTCCTTTTGCTAGTTGTGGGACTTCTTTTGCTCGGTGTCGAAGATCATGGTAGTACTTCTGCTGATTTCTGAAGTGTTCATCCTTCTTCTTGAATTCTTCGACTTCTGGTTTGAAGGGAATATGTTGACTCGGGATTGTAGGCACACAGTTTCTGAGTTTTCGGCTCATCATCAGTTCTGCCGGACTGTAGCCATGTTGAAGTGGAGTTGTACGGTAGTTGAGAAGGGCAATGTAAGGGTCAGTGGACTTCTTCAGGAGATTTTTCATTGTCTGAACAGCCCTTTCTGCTTCACCGTTTCCTTGAGGATGGTAGGGACTACTGGTAAGATGAGTGAAACAGTAGTCCTGGGAGAATTTCAGGAATTCTCGAGAGCTGAACTGTGGACCATTGTCAGATAGGACTACCTCTGGAATTCCGAATCTTGCAAAGATGGATTTGCAGTGTTCCATGACAGCTACTGATGTAGTCTGCTTCAAGTGTACAGTCTCTATCCAATGGGAGTAGTAGTCTACTACTATGAGGTAAGATTGTCCATTCAGTTCAAACAAATCCATGGCAACTTTCTGCCACGGGTAGTCTGGAGTCTTGGTCGGCTGCAGAGGTTCTGATGGGAGTTTTCTTTCTTTCTCACACGTTGCACAGGCACCGACGACTTCTTCAATTTTCTTTGAGAGTCCTGGCCACCAGACGCAACTTCGGGCTAATGCTCTGCATTTGACCACACCCTGATGACCTTGATGAAGTCTCTGCAAGATTTCTTCTTGCAGCTCAGCTGGAATCACAAGACGGCTCTGGAACAGCAGAAGACCTTGCTGAACTGTCAAATCTTGGCGAGCAAACCAGTATTGTCGCAGATTGACGTCCTTTTTCGCTGCTTCCGGCCAGTGATCTAACTTACAAAAGTTCATGACTTGGCTGCAGATTTGGTCAGAGCATTGCTTTTGTCGAATCTCTTCCAGCCTTGCATCACTTGCGGGAAAGCTGTCAATGACTGCACAGGCGAAAGCGTTTGTCTCGTCTTCCATTACGTGTTCCTGATCAGCAGGTGCACTCCCAGGAGCCCTTGACAAAGTGTCTGCCGTCATCAAGTTTTTCCCTGCAGTGTATACGATGTCGTAGGAAAATCGCATCAGGCGCATGCGGAACCTCTGAATCCTTGGAGTCAGTTCATCCAGCAGCTTGGTTTTCAACAGTGCCAACAGTGGTTTGTGGTCTGTCTCAATTGTGAATGTTGACAGTCCAAGCAGGTAGTCTTGAAATTTTTCACAGTTCCAAGTCACTGCCAAGGCTTCTTTTTCCACTTGCGCATACCTTTGTTCAGTTGCTGTGAGAGATCTTGAGGCATAGAATACTGGCTTCCAGTCATTTTCTTGCTTCTGGAGTAGTACGCCACCTAATCCATATGACGATGCATCTACTGAGACTTTGGTTGGCTTCTCTGGACTGTAGTGTGCAAGCACTGGTGTTGAACTCAGCTGCTTTTTCACTGTTTGGAAGGCTTTCTCTTGTGGCTCATCCCAAGTCCAGTCAATCTCCTTTTTCATGAGATCTCTCAATGGTTTTGTTGTGTCGGCCATATGAGGTGCAAATTTTCCAACATGGTTCACCATTCCCAGGAACCGGCGCAATTCTGAAATGTTCGTAGGTCTTGGGAAGTTGGAGATAGCTTGCACTTTCTCTGGATCCATCTGGATTCCTTCTTTTGAAATCATGTGGCCCAGGAACTTCACTGAGTCAATTGAGAACTTGCATTTCTCATTGAGAGTGACCCCAGCTTCCTTCATCTTTTGCAGAACAATTCTCAGTCGGCTATCATGTTCTTGCTGATTTCTTCCAAAGACGAGGACATCGTCGATGTCGCAGATGACCCCAGGTATTCCTTCAAGGATGCGAGTCATCTCTCGGTGAAAAACCTCTGGTCCCGAGCTGATACCAAACGGCAGGCGTTTGTAACAGTATCGCCCGAACGGAGTGATGAAGGTGGTTAGCTCCTGACTGTCTGGGTGAAGTGGTATCTGGTGAAATCCACTGTTACAGTCCAGTTTAGTGAACACTGTGGCACCATCCAGTTGGGCTAGTAGTTGATCAGTTGTGGGCAGTGGAAAGGTCTCTCGACGCACACTCTCGTTGAGTTTCGTGAAGTCGATGCACAGTCGCACTTTCCCATTTGGTTTCGGTACTGCCACGATCGGTGCACACCAGTCAGTGGGTGTCTCCACTGTACGGATGATATCCTGCTCTTCCAGTTTCTTCAGTTCTTCTTGAACTTTTTCTTTCATTGGAAGAGGTAGTCTACGAGGAGCTGTGATTGCGAACGGTTGAGCGTTTTCTTGCAATCGTATTTTGTAGACATTCTTCATTCTCCCTAGACCTGTGAACAGCTCTGGGAATTCTTTCCTGTATTGATCATTGTCGACCGCATTGACTCTCTCGATCAATTTCAGTGCCTCAATTGCAGGTCTTCCTAAAAGTGGCTCTTTCAAGTCAACGACAACATAGAGATCTTGGTCTGATGAAACTTCACCTACTGCCATGGTTGCACGGACTCTGCCAAGCACATTGATTTTGCTCTGGCCAGGCCCAAACAGCTTTTTGTCTGTCTTCTGGATCAGTGGTGAGTTCTTATTGAAGAACCTATCAGGCACAACAGTCACATCTGCCCCGGTGTCTATTCTGAAATTCACAGAACGACTATGAGTTGTGGTAGTCACCTGAACATCAGCATGCCAGTTCACTGCACCACACACCATCGGTTCTTCAGTCACTGTGCCAAGTACGTTGTCATCTTCATCTTCTAGGTATCTGACTTCAGTCTTGGTTCTGCACATTGCTGCGTAGTGGCCTTTCTTGTTGCACTTTCTGCATTCAGCATCTTTTGCTGGACATTCTTGCCTACTGTGTGATGAATATTTTCCACATCTTGTGCATTTTCTTGATGAATTTTCATTTCTTCTCCCTCCTTGCTTTGTGGGAGCACTTGAGTGCATGTAGCCGCCTTGTTTCTTCTTGTTGAACAAGCGTTGCACTTGAGATGATTCTCCTTCACCTGACATTGACTGTAGCTGCTGTTTGGAACTTTCATAAGCCCTTCCAATTGACAAGCACTTGTCTAATGTCAATCCTTTGTCTTCTAGAAGTTTTTCTCTCAGACCTTCTTGTCTCACTCCTACGACGACTTGATCCCTGATCAGTCTTTCTTCCAGTTGATCAAATTTGCACGTTTTTGCTAGCTTTCTGAGTGCTGCAATGTACACTTCAATTGATTCTGACGCCTCTTGCTTTCTGAGATGAAACTTGTAAGACTCAAATGCTTCGTGGGTGTCCCCTACAAAGAAATCTTCAAGCTTTTTCATCACCTTTTTTAGATCGTTTTTGTCATCTGGAGCTTCAAACTTCAAGTTGTCATAGATCTCACAGGCATCTGGCCCAAAAACGGCAAGAAAAACGGCTACCTGGTAATTTTCATCTTCTTCTCTGCTTAGTCTGCTGGCTATGGAGTAATTTTCAAACTGTCGTTTGAATCGTTTCCAATTTTGAGAAAGATTGCCTTCCAAACACATCTTGTCTGGAGCAGGAACGTTTGCAGTGAATTGTTTCTGCATTCCCCTTGACTGACCTGACGTTGATTCCGTCATTCTCACGAAGAACTACACGTGTACACTTTTACAGGCTCTTCTTCTGTGGTTGAGGATTTCTTTCTTTCATAGCAGGCCCCCCTTTTGACTTCTGACACCATATAACATCAGTTAGCAGGCCAGAGGTTTGTGTAGCCGTGACGGTTGTTTACTCGCCCAGTTCGTAACCTAGTAACCTAAATCACGTCACATAATGACTTGCGAGAGTATCGCAAGGGAGGTTACTCTACACACTTTTTTTTCTTCTCTTCAAGCTTTCGCCTTTTTTATTTTATAGGCTTCATCAGGATTCTGAAAAACACTTTATAAAACCATGTCAGAAAGGCAAAGGACAATCAGCATACATACATACTTACATACCTGTATACATACATACCTATTATTCTCCTAAGTAAATGTATAATCATATATATATATATATATATCGCAATGTTTATGTACGACACTATTGATTGTAATTTGTTATTGTAAGGCGCTTTGAGCTGTATTTATCAGGATGTTGCGCCATATAAATATTATTCATTATTATTATTATTATTATTATTATTATTATTATTATTATTATCTGCCAGATATTTTGCGTCCTCTTTTTCTTGTCTTCATTAATTTCCTGCTTCTTCTTTGCTGTTGCCTTCAGTATTTCATCTAACTTCAATTTCGGGTTTTAGATATTTAGTTTCTTCTCATGATCAGTTTCATTATAATCATAGAAATTTTTCTCTACAACATAATCTGTAAAACTATCCGAAATTCTCCCTTTTTCTAATCTATTTTAGGAGAGAACATTTTTTAGGACACCGCAAATTCCCCCGTGGGGATACCGGGGGGCTCTTTCGTACAATCTGTCGCTCTCTTTGATTCTGCCTTTTCTTTTTTCCTTTTTATCATGTACTATCATTTGCCTTGCTGGTCTGTTCTCCTGCCTTTGTTCTAGAAACTCCCACGAAGGTGTTCCCCAACCGAAGACAGACATGCTGGGCCTATTTCTTACTTAGGCGCATAACGGCAGCGTGACGCATCTGTGCTCATATGACAGGAACAGGGATCGACGAAGAAGAAAAAGAAGACCGAAAATCGCTTTTCCCCAGTGGAGGGAAACAACTGAGATGCTGAGATGCTTGAAGTTATTTCCTTTAAACAAAATGTCCTATTTGTAATTTGATCAATGCTCGCTTTACGGTTTTGGAGATAGATCTCAATGCCATATTGTTCACTTTCGAATACACTCCAAAGGTCAAAGGTCAAGGTCAGAAAGCGGGGTACAATGTCTATACTGGACACATCGCAGTTTGATATGAAAAAAGGACTCTGGACACAAAGAATGTGGTTAGTACGGCTTGCTTTACGTTGTCGGAGATATAGATGTAAGTGCCATATATTGTTCACTTTCAAATACACTCCAAAGGTCATGGTCAAAGGTCAAGGTCAGAAAGGGTACACTCTCTACACTGGACGCATCAGCTTGATATGATATACCAACGTACAAAATGTTAAGCGATACTGCGCAGCAGTTCATGTGATATTGTGACAGGCCAAAGGGCAAATACACTCCAAAGGTCGAGGTCAAAGGTCAAGGTCAGAAAGGGTACACTTTCTACACTGGACGCATCAGCTTGATATGATATACCAACGTACAAAATGTTAAGCGATACTGCGCAGCAGTTCATGTGATATTGTGACAGGCCAAAGGTCAAAGATCAATGTCATCAAGGTCACCAAGGTCAACAATACTTAGCATTCCATATCATCTTAAGCTAGTCTACCTACTTGCCACATTTGGAAACTGTATATGCCATAATGTAAAAGCTATGGCCCAAACAAATAATTGACGATGTTCAAGGTCAATGGTCACGGTTACTAGGTAAAAGTCACCCTGTATATACTGGACACACCAGCTTGATGTGGCATATCATCGTACAAACTTGTAAGCGATTCTGTACAGCAGTTCATGTTATATTGCGACAGACAAACATCTAACGTCAAAGGTCAAGGTCACCAAGGTCACCAATAGTTGGCATTCCACATGATCTTAAGCTAGTCTGCCTACTTGCCAAAATTGGAAACTGTCTGCCATAATGTAAAAGATATGGCCCAAACAAATAATTGACGATGTTCAAGGTCAAAGGTCAAGGTTAAGGTTAATAGGATAAAAGTCACCGTGTTAAGTATGTCCCATATGTGCCCTCCCGGGTCGAGAGGACGTAAAATCTAAATTACTACTAATCACCTTTAGCTAATACACCAACATGCCAAACTTGGGGACCATAACTATACAAAATGTAACAGATATGACCAAGACAAAACATGCATGTTAAAGACCAAGGCCATTGGTTAATTTTTGTATGATATCATCTTCATTGAAAGCTTCCATAAGCATCTATGCCTATGCAAAGTTTGAACAATGTATGCCTTCTAGTTCTCGATAAAAAGCCAACGTTAACGTTTGGACCACGGACGCAACACACACGCGCGCGCGCGCGCACGCACACGCACACGCACACACACGCACGCACGCACACACACACGCGCGCACGCACACACACACACACACACACACACACACACACACACACACACACACACACACACACACGCACACACACACACGCACACAACCGAACAATCATGAGAATATAGAGACTCACTTCGTTAACACGAGTGAGCCAAAAATCTATTTTAAAACAAATCCATTTTGGTAGATAAAAAACACCAACCAACACATCACCACAAAAATATGACATTATTATCGTGGAATATTCTATCGTGAATTAAAAAAACACGGTTAAGTAGCGGCAAAGTGCAGAAACAAAGGTTATTTCCACTACGGCTAATGGCTCTGGTGAATCAGAGCCTGTATATAAATTATGTTACAGTAAATTTACAAAACTAGTAAATTTGCAAATTTCCTAACATTTTCAGGAAATTTTCAAATTTCCTGTTTCACTCAGGGATTTTGCAAATTTCCTAAAAAATTTAACAAATTTCCTGATTTTTGCATGCATTTGTTTTTCAATTTACTGAAGATTGCAAGTCAGTAAATTTGCACATTTCCTGGACTTGCAAATCAGGACATTTGCAAATTTCCTGAATATTTCAGGAAATTTGCAAAATCCCTGAGTGAAACAGTTAATGCATTGATTTGTTTATCAAATTTACTGAAGATTGGAAGATCAGTAAATTTGCGAAATTCTTCATACTGATTTAGAAACCTCTCTCTCTCTCTCTCTCTCTCTCTCTCTCTCTCTCTCTGTCTCCCTCGCTCGCACTGCCT
>CM065688.1:42411987-42414487 GCA_017654935.2 Phymorhynchus buccinoides
CCTCTTTCACTGACGTTTCACTAACACAGGGCCTAAATCATACATGTACTCAGACTCACACACCCCTCTCCCCATTTACTCATGTAAATGATATACCTGCATAGACTATCATACCTCCTACACGCACACCCACCAACCCCCTGAAACGGACATTTGCACATAGGCCTACATACAGGCTACACACACATACAATTGTTTTCTTTCTTAATTTATCATTTGTTTTGGTATCTAAGATCACTGTAAGGTGGATAGACGTTAAATGAAAGAACGAACGAACACACACACAAACTAAGCTCCTCTGTCTACAGCCTAAACTAGTGGGTCGATCGTCATGCGGTTTAGCAGCATGGTTTCTAAAGTGACAAGGTTAGTCAATGTTTATGTTATCTTATCTAGTTTTACTTATCTCGTTTTGTTTTGTTTTATTTCGTTTTACGTTAATTTCACCTCCATAATGACGTGCTTAGAGAAGGTTGAAGAGTGGGTGGGTTGGGATGGGGTGGGGGTGGTGTGTGTGTGTGTGTGTGTGTGTGTGGGGGGGGGGGGGGTACAAGTAAAACACCGATCGGCGAACGTAAACAACTTAACCCTTTCACTGCCAATGTCGCATTTTTGCACCACAATGACTTAACAACCATGTCATAAAAACTCTTGAAATCAAGTTCTGTTATTCAATGATATTGTGTTCCTAAATGTGGGCAGTAAGGATTGACCCCATTCTAAACGAGTTCACAGAGAAATCCAGCAACATTGCAGACAAAATCTTTTCTGTAGCCAAGTAGCTTTAATAGAATTGTTTGGCTCAAAGATGGCTGGCGGTGAAAGGGTTAACGGAATTTAAATACACAAACGCTCATAATTTGTGGCGAATTTTCAAATGTATTTCACATTTTTCCTCAGGACATTATTGCTGTGACACAAATATCAATTATTTGGACTTTATATGCGGGTTTGAGTATACATGTTTACATGGTTAACGTTACGTGTTTTTAATGAACAATAATTATATGAATGATAAGTGGTCATGGATTGAAAAAACCAGAACCCAACCGACTCAACCTTCTCTAATGAACGGGATAAGTTCCCCTCTGCGACGATTCCGTTTCTGTTTCTCGCCTGTTTGTTTTCCCGTTAGTTGACTTTTCGTTATATACTGAGAGGCATTAATTCTGCGAATAGTAAATTGTAGAGTTTTCCAGTGAAATGTGCAAAACGGTATAATAAAAAAAAAAGATTTTCTTTTGCTCCCGAGGGTCAAACCTATTTTTGGAGCCACTCGCCATGCATCTAGCCATTATGGTGATTGAGCGACAGCTCACTTGGTCCGAAACACAACAAGCTAAATATAGTGTTCAAAATGAGAAGATAGAGATTCACGTTTTGCACGTGAGAAACTGACAGGTTGGCCATAAAAAGTGAAGTAGTCAGCTTTTTACTGTCACTCACCACAAAAAATCCACGACCTGACACAGATAATCGACAAGCAGATTCTGGGGCTCTGAGTTCTTGCTGAAGCATAAAACGAGCAGCCAGAGCCATAGATGGAAATTTTCAGCAGTATACCAACTGGGAAAATATTGATAATCACTAGGAGTGCTTCTAAGAAACGTTGACCTGGTACTCTAAGCGTGATCACGCTCAAGACATGTCAGCGTCATCCACCGAAGACGTCTCCAAGATCGGTTCCAGAGCACCGCAAAAACCGCCAGAACACCTTAAGGACAACATGGAAGACTGATCAGTAGGTCCACAATCTGAAAATGTCTGGCAGAAACTGGCTTCAGGTGCTGTAGGCCGTGTGTCAGAGCTGTATCAAAACCAGACAGAAGACGTTCTCATAAAATGTCTGGCAGAAACTGGCTTCAGGTGCTGTAGGTCGTGTGTCAGAGCTGTATCAAAACCAGTCAGAAGACGTTCTCATAAAATGTCTGGCAGAAACTGGCTTCAGGTGCTGTAGGCCGTGTGTCAGAGCTGTATCAAAACCAGACAGAAGACGTTCTCATAAAATGTCTGGCAGAAACTGGCTTCAGGTGCTGTAGGCCGTGTGTCAGAGCTGTATCAAAACCAGACAGAAGACGTTCTCATAAAATGTCTGTCAGAAACTGGCTTCAGGTGCTGTAGGCCGTGTGTCAGAGCTGTATCAAAACCAGACAGAAGACGTTCTCATAAAATGTCTGGCAGAAACTGGCTTCAGGTGCTGTGTGTCAGAGCTGTATCAAAACCAGTCAACAGACTATATCTCATTACTGCCCAGTTTAGTCCCCCAAAACAGGTCGCGGGTTTCACTCAACTGAATATTTACTGAATGTTCATCAGTTAAACAGTTCACTTTAGTAAGACTCACTTTAGTAACAGTCTGTTTCACTTGATTAAATTGGACAATATGAGAGAACCGTTAAGAAACTGACAAAGCAGACAAGAGAGAACTGCGCAGATAACTGTACTTATAACTACTCAAGGAGAAATGCCATTTGGTTTTTGTTTATGGCTGGCTCAAGCC
>CM065688.1:42421987-42534487 GCA_017654935.2 Phymorhynchus buccinoides
TGTCATTTTTGGCGCAAGAATAACACCGATTTGACACAAAATCACGTTTATTGCTACGTTATGCAGTAAGTGTGTTTTGCTTGTATTTTGTCCTGTTTTCTGTTTTGTTGGTATAGTTGTAGCTGTGGTGGAGGTCGTCGTGGTGATTGTTGTTGTTGTGTTTTTCAATACTAAGATTGTAAAATGTTCCACTTGTTTCATTTCAGTCTGGTTGAATATGTCTGTGTGGGCCATTTCAGTTCAATATTATACATAGATTGATTCTGTCTGTGTGGTCCATGTCAATTAGTAATAGTATGTACCGATTCCGTCTTTGTGGTCCATGCCATCTCAGTGTGAACTGATTCTGTCTGTGTGGTCCATGTCAATTAGTAATAGTATGTACCGATTCCGTCTTTGTGGTCCATGCCATCTCAGTGTGAACTGATTCTGTCTGTGTGGTCCATGTCAATTAGTAATAGTATGTACCGATTCCGTCTTTGTGGTCCATGCCATCTCAGTGTGAACTGATTCTGTCTGTGTGGTCCATGTCAATTAGTAATAGTATGTACCGATTCCGTCTTTGTGGTCCATGCCATCTCAGTGTGAACTGATTCTGTCTGTGTGGTCCATGTCAATTAGTAATAGTATGTACCGATTCCGTCTTTGTGGTCCATGCCATCTCAGTGTGAACTGATTCTGTCTGTGTGGTCCATGTCAATTAGTAATAGTATGTACCGATTCCGTCTTTGTGGTCCATGCCATCTCAGTGTGAACTGATTCCGTCTTTGTGGTCCATGCCATCTCAGTGTGGACTGATTCTGTCTGTGTGGTCCATGTCGGTTCAGCGTGGAGTGGTTGTGTTTGTGTGATCCATGTTAGCTTAGCATGGATAGATTCTGTCTTCAATAGGATCCGTGTCAATTAGTATGATGGACTGATCGATGCCGTCTGTGTAATTCAACCGTCTCCTGGCTGGCTCACCAAAATACCTTCTTGACATATTACAGAAGGTCAAGTATAATGCCGCCAGACTTCTTTGCGAGTCATCCAAACGGGAACACATCACCCCTTTGTTGCAGTCCCTTCATTGGCTTCCTATTCCTACCAACTAGCATTCATCAGCTTTTCTTCTGTCACGGGGCCCCAATATATCTCAGACATCCTCCATATCTATATGCCATCCAGCCAACTACGTTCTTCTGCTGATTCACACCATTTTGTGCATCTGTTTATACCGTATTAGAAGTATATGATATTGATCGGAATAATCCGATACTCAACGGACGATTCAAGGTAGTCCATACCGTCAGCTTTTGTCTGTGGTGCGCCAACAGTGCTGTCAACTTTTCCTTGTACTTTACGTTGTAGCTTACCCTTTAATTTTAACTGGAAGTACATTCAGAGCAGAGTCTAAAGGGCCAAATGTGATTGGCGCATCGAGATCACGTGATCGAATCGCATCGTACATTCGTGCAATTTTAGTGGACGTGTGGCTGGATAGTTCAAGAGTCAGAGGAGAGAACACTCTAGATAGCTGTACCGATGTTATCGACGGCTTCTTTTCGCGCAAACCCCAGAATGTATCGCTGAATGATTTGAAAATGTTGCAACAAAAGCTTGTCAGCGGTCCAAATTGATGGATAAAGAAAATCGACGAAAACATTCAATGATTGGCTTACATACAGCAAATAGTTTTCTGTCAGTCCTGCTACTATCAAATTCGTCGCATTGGCTATTTATTCGTAAATATCTCTCAGATGAAGCCACAGCAAAACTTGTTACTTCCCTCATCCTATCCTGTCTTGACTACTGTAATGCTCTCCTTTCTGGCATATCAGTCTCTTCTCTATCTTGTCTCGAGCGTGTTCAAAACACAGCTGCTCGTCTTGTCCTTAGGAAGAAAAAGTTCTATAATGTTAGCCCTCTTCTCCGTTCTTGCTTCCTGTCGCAGACAGAATTGAGTATAAATTAAACACCCTTTGCTATGAATCTATCCATAAAGCTGCTCCATCTTACCTCTGCGACAATATTTCCATTTATACGCCAGCTCGCACTTTACGTTCAGTTTCTGACCCTCTTTCTCTCCCGATCCCTAGGTATAAGCTTTCGACTGTTGGTCGGCGCTCTTTTGCTGTCTCAGGACCGACATCTTGGAACAAACTTCCTATTTCCCTCCGTCAGCGACCGACCCTCTCTGCTTTCAAACGTAACCTCAAAACCCACCATTTCACCCGTCATTGAGGCTCCACTCTCTTTCTCTTCTCTCTCTTGTCTTTAGGTCTGTTTCTGCTGTATACAATTTATGTCATACGTGTGTAGTGTCAGCTTTGAATTACATTTTTGTTTGAATGCGTTATGAATGCTAACGTGTGTGTGCGCTTTGATTTGATTTCTATCAAGATCCAGCGCCGTATAAATACTGTATGTTGTTGTTGTTGTTTTCATGCAACAAAATCATTACAGCCTTCAAAGTTACACTCAGATATATGTCACTCTTGCGTTCACACAAAAAGATTCCAGACAAGCGGACATAAATACAGGCGGGAAGACAAAGCGAAAGAGAGACAGACACTGTAACAGAGAGAAGCAGAGAAAGCGTTGTAGGGGAAGACGGGGTAAAAAGCGCATGGGCGGGTAAGAAGCCCACCCCAATTATCTCATGAAATAAAGAAAATTACAGCCAAATTTGCCCATGAGACGAATGCTAGACATTAACGCTCGTCTCATGGGCAAAATGAGACTGAAATTTGCTTCAGTTCATGAGATAATTGGGGTGGGCTTCTTACCCGCCCATGCGCTTTTTACCCCGTCTTCCCCTACGAGTAAAGAAGCTCCAGTTTAGCACTTGTTGGCTTTTGTCAACGATCCATCCATCATTAGCGGACCACCTACCAGCAAAATGCAATTAGCCGTGATAATGAGCGGTTTTCATCTGGCTTACATACACACCTGCCTGTCTCTCTGTGAGTGATCACTTCAAGGTTGGGAGCATCCCCTTTTCTGTTTTTTCGCCGTTTCACCTTATCTTGTTTCAGCTTTTCCCGTTCATTTGTTTCTAGCCGTGGCCGACGGTAGTATAGAATAGCGATTGGCAACGTTCTAGCCCAGTGTTTGAACGCGCGTTTGGGGGTAAAATCTTTGGATTTCGTTTACGCGCAAATGTCTTGGCTGAGTTGAAAATTTAGGGCGCGGTTTTGTTCATTAATCATGTCTGAACACTCCTATACCATTTAATGTTATCGACACGATGTGCAAGTGCGTCACATTTGACCATTTCACTCAAGCATCACATACCGTCTCGGCGCATTTCTAATGCTGTGCGTGATACTTTCATACTGCATCAGCAAAATGATGGTGACATGATGGTAGCCCAAAAAGACACTGGACTATGATATTATTTCATCACAAAGTTTATAAATAATAGGTTAAACACTGAAAACAGCGTTTGAAATTTTCGCGTTTCAGTTGCGTTTCTTTCGCCCTTGAGTTTACTTTAGACGCATAGCTTCCTTGCTGTAGGCTATAGCCTACTTCAGATGTTCCAGAGTTAGAGGTTTGACTTTGATACCAACCCCAGGGCATCTATTTGTAGCGTGCTCTTAACCTTTAGATCAACAATTAACTAGAGTAGCCTTCGTCAGTTGTCTACATCCATTCTTGTTCAAAACTTCTTACTTCCCCCCATTTCCCCCTTTACGTGATGTGAAGAAAGGAGACGTGCTGCTTGAAATTCAGTCTTACCAAATTCCAAGGGACAGTAGCTTTTGCTTCAGTATAAGAAGCGAACCGACAGTTTACTACACCAGTTTGCACAGAAAGTCTTTTCGTCCTCTGCGACCACGATGATCAAAGACATTGCCAGAGTTGAATGAAAATCTGTTTCACGTCCTCCGGTCCGGAACAGACACATAATGGAACATTAGTGAACATAAACATGGTGGGTACGATCCTGGAGGCAATGCCCGGAGGCAGCGCAACAGTTAAGTCCCGAATTGTTAGCAATACAGATAATGCGATATTGTCAGAGTTAATAAAACCATAACGTAATGCATGTCTCTGTAACATCGTGAGAAGGTGATACTTTCTTAAGGTAATGACAGCCTGGAACAAGTTGCACGTGGCTGTATGGGCTTAGATACACTGACCCACCACGATTAAGTCCCTTGGTTGTTTCTGGGTAGCTGTGATCCTTATACAAATGCCCCCAACATGAAATTAGGGCAGCTCTTTAAAATGATGTTTCGTTTTCAATTCGGGGGCATTTGTATGGGAGTGAAACCTGGTCAAAACAAGATTTCTTACCAGCTATAAGAGGGAAAACACGTGAAACCCGTGATTTTGATACGTGATCTGGTGGATCTTTAAAATAAATAGATAGGCCTAAAGGGCCTAGACATGTTCTCCCCTGGAGGGGGTTTGCACTTTGTCAGCAGTTTCTTGTTCTCATTTGGTTTGATAGTAGGCTACGTTTCACTATTATGTCTCTCAGCATTGGTACGCTGAATTTATCAGTGATATAATATAATATATAGTATTCGGTCTAAGTTAGAGTAAGCCAGATTGTAACCCGAGCAACAACAACAAAATCCAGGAAAACCTTGACTACGTACTGTATGAAGCTTGAAGCCTTTCAAATAAAGCAATTTAACATAATCGAAAATGCTAGAAATGCTTCGAGGGATGCAATAAAAAGCCGGGCGATATTGACAAGCAACAAGCAAGAGATATAAGTTTATATGGAGTTCAGACGAACTGTGCAAGCATGGTATCGTGAAGGACATTCTAATTGCTTCCTACACAGCTTGAAGACACACACACGCATTAAGTACTCATTCCCAATTACAATAATCTTACTTTTTTTAAATAATAAAGCCTATTTTTCAGTCCTAATAGCTTCCTTTGATTGTGTGTTGATTGGCTGGTTTATGTGGGTGGGGTTGTTGTTGTTTTGGGGGGGTGTTGGGTGTTGTTGGTTTTTTTTGGGGGGGTTCAGCTCCACACATTCTTTTGCTTCCCCACAAAGAAACAGGAACATATAACTGTAACTAAGACAAGCAATAATGTTATACATACAGTTCACACATACACAAACCCCTTTCCACCACCCCTCCTAACTCACACCTCCGAACAAGTCAGGGTCATTTAAATAAAGTTAAAGAGGCTACCTTTCCCTTCCCTCTCCCTTTCGGTTTATATGTTTTGCTTCTTGTGTTATGTTTTCTTCGTGTTTCGGTGGTGTATGTATCTGTCAGACCGAACCGGACGCATTCTGTCTCCTTCTGTCCTCTTCCAGTCCATCGTCTGCTTCTAGTTCCAGTCCCCAATCTCTGCAGCCGAGCTGACAGTGTCGCTGGCCGCGATGGCTGCCAGACTGCCATCAATTATAGTCCCAGACTTCTGTGGTGCCTGGACAAGTTTACAATGCTCTTGGAGACAAATGAACAAGCCCAAGCCCGCAACTACACTGTGGATCTATTGGGGTCTGCAACGAACAGCTTTTGCAAGAGTGAATGCCCTTGGTGGGTGGGGGAAGATGGTTCAATACTGACCAGACAGGGGGATAACTCTCGCTAATAACCCTATTTGATGCCACTAAATGGCTGCCTTTCGCAAGAGTGAATGCCCTTGTCAGTACTGGCCAGCAAGGGCATCACTCTCACTGTCAAGGGCGTTAATGACCCTAGTTGCAGAGGCCGGGTTCACATTAGACGCGTAAGTTCCGTACGGAAAACCCTAAATAAGTGGAAGAAAGAAGGATACAAGTTTACGCAAATAGGGGAAATTTGGACACGTGCGCAAATCTGTTTCCTTCTTTGTTTCACTTATTTATGGATTGCGCACGGGTTTCCGCATGGAATATCCGCTTATGTGTGTACACGGCCATATTCTCTTAGGGATTCGCCAGTCCTTTCTTCTTCTTTTTTATTTTAATGATCGCATATTGGCGCTCCGTAATTTTATTTTGCACTTAAGTTCTTACTGGTGCTTTATTAAGAAAAGACTGACACAAACCATGTAGTCTTATTATATAATTCATTAAAATCTAATTAGACATATTAAGTCAATAAACTAAAAGGGGATAGACAAAATACATTAACCCTTTCACCGCCCAGTCGTATTTCAGCCAAAAATGTCCATTAAGTTTACCTGGGTAGAGAACAAAATCCATCTGCAGTATTGGGGATTCTTCTGTAATTAGACATATTAAGACAATAAACTATAGACAAAATATTAAGTCCATCCTTACTTCCATTAAGTTTAAACTAAGACATCTGCAGTATTGGGGATTCTTCTGGGTCTTTTGGTCTTTATAATAGACCCCAATTTGAAGCCTTTTAGTGACATGTGTGTTAAATCCCTGTGGTGCTAGGATGCCACTTTGGATGTGAAAGGGTTAATTACTAAGGAGGCTAAGACAGTTAGGCCTATAAGCGGGGAAGAGGTGGGTGGGTGAGGGGGTGCTTCACGCAAGATGCTTGAAAATAAACAGAAATATGACAAAATGACTGTTGATGAGGGAAGAGGTATGACGAGAGGGAATGCAACAAAAAAAACAAAAAAAAAGAAAGAGAGGAAGGAAGGACAGATTGAGATACAGACAGGTAGACAAAGACAGAGAAAGAGACAGTCAGCCAGAGGGGGGGGGGGGGGGGAGGGGGTACGAGGATATCTGAAATATTGATTTTCCCAGAATGAAAAAAATGGGCTTAACGTCGTTACTCTAACAACAACACCAATGTTGGTAAATATAAAAACAACACGTCAAGAGTATGACATAAATGACACAACTTCACATGGGGTGGAACAAACAATGGATAAAACTTATGGTTGAGAAAGAGTTTCCATCTAACATTATTTGAGAAGAAGAAGAAGAAGAAGGAGAAGGAGAAGAAGAAGAAGAAGAAGAAGAAGAAGAAGAAGAAGAAGAAGAAGAAGAAGAAGAAGAAGAAGAAGAAGAAGAAGAAGAAGAAGAAGAAGACGACGACGACGACGACGACGACGACGACGACGAAGAAGAAGAAGAAGAAGAAGAAGAAGAAGAAGAAGAAGAAGAAGAAGAAGAAGAAAGAGAAAGAGAAGAAAAAGAAGAAGAAGAATAGTTGCAGGGGGGATATGATGAACAGGAGCACTGGGGGGAAAATGGAAGAGGGAGAGAAAAAAGGAGAAGGAAGATCAAAAGAAGAAGGAGGAGAAGCAGGAGGATGAGAGATAAAAAGGAAGCGAGAGAGGAGAGTTTAAGACTAATTCCTTATCAAGTGTAACAGAGTTGAGAAAATGGGTCAGAGTTGGGAAAATAGGTTAATTAACTTGAGGGGTATCTTCTTCTTCTTCGTTCTTCGTCGTCGTCGTCGTCATCGTCGTCGTCGTCGTCGTAGTAGTAGTAGTAGTCATCGTCGTCGTCAATCGCTCGGGCAATCTCCTGTCAAATGAGCGCAAATGCATCATACTGCCGTTATGCGCTTAACCATTAGTTAAGGTCTGTGTACACGTTAACACTATTCACGAGATAGTTCTATTTCTCCATGGCAACACAGTCATACTAAGAGTGGGCTATCACTGTGTTGCCATGGGGAGATAGAACTATCTCGTGAATAATGTTAACGTGTACACAGACCTTTAGGAACAGCATGCAATGCAATGCAATAATTTGCTTTACGTCCTCCTTAGAGAGTGTTAAGATGGGATGATGGGGGGGGGGGGGGGGGGGGGGGAGAAAAAGATGAGAAAAAGGGGGGAAGTGCTCGTAAAACTGAAAGAAGTTATTATCAATACATGCCCAACTTCGGCTGGAGAAAATCTTTAAGTTCAATTATACTGGAGCAAAGCTTTAAGTTCAATTATACTGGAGCAAAGCTTTAAGTTCAATTATACTGGAGAAAAGCTTTAAGTTCAATTATACTGGAGAAAAGCTTTAAGTTCAATTATACTGGAGAAAAGCTTTAAGTTCAATTATACTGGAGAAAAGCTTTTAAGTTCAATTATACTGGAGCAAATCTCTGTAAGAGTTTCTAGAGCACATGCAAGGGAATGAACCACGTCGCATAGTACCAGTAAGGCAGAAAGATGGATGACAGTAACTGAGTTCAATTATACTGGAGAAAATCTTTAAGTTCAATAATACTGGAGAAAAGCAAAGCGAAAACGCCGAGTCAAAGATAGTGAGATTAAGGGGAAGTTACAAAAGCACAGAACTTCTAGAAGGTGGGGGAACTATTTTGTACGAAAGTCTCCCCGGTATCCCTACTGTCCAAATGAGGCTTTATACCGAAAATTATCTGCCCCTGTCTCGTGCCCTGATATGCGAACGCCACCTACTTAAGATCATCGCCCTTGCCTGTCAGGAACTAGCAGTATATAGCCACAGAAAATGATCTGCTCCTGACTCGTTACCAGGGGGCATCGGCAGTTCGGGCCTAAAAAATATCGCCCTTTCGTGTCAGCAAGGGGATGTATAAAGCCTTATTACAAGTGTTGCCGGGAGAGTGTAGAATGTAATTACTTGTGGCGGTACCATAGCTGATGAGGTTTAACCGAGGCGTGGTTACTGCTACACTTATCTGTATTGTTACAAAACCGGGAGTTTACTGGTGTTGCACTGCCTCCGGGCATTGCCTCCAGTATCGTTCCCACCATCTTTGTATTTACAAATGTCCCATATGTGTCTGTTCCAGACCGAGAGGACGTAAAACACCATTTTTCATTCATTCATTCATTGCCGGGAGAGTGTTCGTTCCCTGTCCTGAAGTGTGTCGCTGGACTAAGTTTAAAACCCTTCAGTTCTTTGATGGTGCCTCTCTCTCTAGAACATTGTGCGTTGGGTTCCAAGGGAGAGGATGGTCGTCTTTAAAGACACACTGACGCACCACGATTAAGTCCCTTGTTTTTTTCCTGGGCACATAGCTGTGACCCACATACAGGTGTCCCCAAGTTCAAATTGAGGCTGCTCTTTAAAATTATGTTTCGGTTTGAATTTGGGGGCATTTGTATGGGAGTCAAACCTGGTCATAACAAGATTTCTTACCAGCTATAAGAGGGAAAACACGTGATCTGGTGGGTCTTTAAAACACTTAAACAGTAATCCGACCAGGGACGGTATTCATGTCGAGATAGCATGAGACTTAGCATGATGCTAACTTAGAAGCTCTTCCAAAAGTCCTTTGGAAGAGCTTCTAAGTTAGCATCATGCTAAGTCTCATGCTATCTCGACATGAATACCGTCCCTGGCAACTTTCCACGTCTTTCTCCTCTGAATGAAGACAGGAGCGACACTCATTAGTGCGCATGCCCACAAGCGCACGCTCACCACGTGCGCGCATGCATGGAGACACAGATAGGGCCTGCATGTCATTCACAGTCACACAAACACCGTGAAACAGAGACAGACAGATAGACAGACAGATAGACAGACAGATAGACAGACGCTGAGATTGACAGACAACTATACAGACAGACAAAGACACACACACACACACACACACACACACACACACACACACACACACACACACACACACACACACACACACACACACACACACACACACACACACACACTCACACGCACACACTCGTGCGGTGCCAGTAGGATAGAGAAGGTGAGATTAGCGTCCAGTCGGTCAGAGACCCTTATGGACGGTAAGTAGGATAGCTGTCACATCAGGACTAAATGGGAGTCAGAAGATATGTTGGGAGAACAGGAAAAGTAAGGGTGCGGGGGAGTGGAGGAGGGTGGGGGGTGGGGGGGAGGGAGGGTGTCGAATATTCGTCCATTCGGCTATCCCAAAGTCCGACTCTGTCTAATATCACTTTAAGTGAAAAGACGTTAAATTAAAGAAGAACAACAACAACAAGGGCGTCGCCGAGCGGCAGACATGTCCGTCACCAGCAATGCCACGCACTTGCGACACCCCGTAGAGTGTCACATCCTGACACAAAATTGGAAGGGATTCTGTCTTCTAGTTCACGAGATACAGCTTGAAGAAGAAACATATAGCGCAAAGAAGGAAATTTCGGTTTTCAAGGTCACACTTCAAGGTCAAGGTCAGCATGGTGATAATTTATGCTCGGATGTTTTCTTCTCTAGGGTATACAGTACCACACACAATCTGAAGCGCTTCTGTCAAGTACGAATGTGAAAAATATGGCTTAAAACCCAATATGTAGACCCCTACCACTTTCAAGGCCTACTGATCGCCCGGACCGTGACCTTGACCTTGATAGGTATGCCACCATCAGAACGGGCATAAGCCAAAGTCCCTTCATGCCAAATTTGAAGACTCTAACACTAACGGTGTGGGAGTTATGTCCCCTGAAAGATTTTCGGTTTTCAAGGTCGTACGCCAAGGTCAAGGTCACGACGGCAATATGGTTTGCGCGGATGCCTTCCTCTCATGGTGACACACCCGCACACAAAATTTGACGTGATTCTGTCAACCCGTTCGAAAGATATCCTTGGGACAGACAGAAGGAGAAAAAAATGACCCTCCGATTTTCAGGCTCCAGCGATCTTTTTGACCTTGACCTTGACCTTGATCGGTATGCCATCATCAGAACGGGCATAAGCCAAACCACCTTCATACCAAGTTTCAACATCCTATGTTGATTGGTGCCCGAGATATGGCTAAAAATAGATTTTCGGTTTTCAAGGTCGTACGTCAAGGTCAAGGTCACGACGGCAAAATGGTTTGCGCCGATCTCTTCCTATTAAGGAGGCACACCTTCACACAAAATTTGACGCGATTCGGTCAAGCGGTTCGGGAGATATCCTTGGGACAGACAGAAAAAAAAAAAAAAAAAAAAAAAAAAAACAAAAAAAAAAAACAGACAAACCAGCCCATCGCAATAGTCCGTCTTGGTGACGGACTAACAACAAAGTCCGACCTACGTGCAACTCATAGACCTAGGTTCTTTTACGAATTTCTTCCTCTGGCACCGAGTGGCTGTCTCCATCAAGAAGAGCAATAGGTACATGTAATGTCCTCCTAGACAACCATAAGTACCGCCCCATCTTAATAACGTTCCCTGTCTCTCTTTTCGGGGAATACATGAGCCACAGACACTAACACACGCACACACACACACACCGGTACAAACGGTTGCACAACGGTCACGGGCCATAGTGTATGTGAAAGCAAAGCGCGCGCGTGCACACACGCACATAGAGAGAGGGGGGGAAGATAGAGACAACTGAGAGAGAGAGAGAGAGAGAGAGAGAGAGAGAGAGAGAGAGAGAGAGAGAGAGAGAGAGAGAGAGAGAGAGAGAGGAGACACAGACAGACAGACAGACTGAAGGCTCTCGCATACACACATGCTCATAAAATTATACCAACACATAATTATGCATAATTATATAGAGTGAAAGAACGGAAGAAAGAAAGAAGGGAGACAGACAAACACAGAGAGAGAGAGAGAGAGAGAGAGAGAGAGAGAGAGAGAGAGAGAGAGAGAGAGAGAGAGAGAGAGAGAGAGAGAGAGAGAGAGAGAGAGAGAGAGAGAGAGAGAGAGAGAGAGAGAGAGAGAGAGAGAGAGAGAGAGAGAGAGAGAGAGACAGAGACAGAGACAGAGACAGAGAGACACAGAAAGAGTCTTAGATTATATCGTTTTGATTTTCAAAAATAATATTCCTTGCTATAATGTTTCAGGAATGGATAATTCAGAGCAAAATTTTTTTTTTTTTTTAAACTATAACTTTAGGGAATGTATAAAGTAGGAGAGAGAGGAAAAAAAAAGGTGGGGGGGGGGGGGGGGGGCGATAGACAGACAGACAAAGAGAGACAAACAACTTACTGGAGACAGAGACTTTGGGAGGTAGAGCGGGAAAGGAAGTGGCAAGTGGAGGGAGGGGAGGGAGGGGAGGGGGGTAAGCTTTTGATGGAAATCGATAGTGACAGATTTTGGTCCACTTAAGGAAATGGACATGGAATAATAAGAAAAACAAAAGAAAGGGAAGAAGGGGGGAGGGGAAGGGGCGGGGGGGGGTGGGTGGGTGGGTGGGTGGGGGGGGGGGTGTACTGTTGTTATAATGTCAAAAATGAAAGAGATTTGTGATGGAAATCGAAAGTGACAGATGTGGGTCTACTCAACAAAATGTATATGGATTAAAGAGAGAGAGAGAGAGAGAGAGAGATGAGAGAGAGAGAGAGAGAGAGAGAGAGAGAGAGAGAGAGAGAGAGAGAGAGAGGCAGGAAGAGATTTGAAGGTGGAGGGGAGGGGGGGGGGGGGGTATTACAATGTAAAAAACAACATGAGGGATGCAGTAAAGGATGAGATTTAAAACAAGCGCGAAATCGCAATAGTTTGTGGCACGCGGTCTATTTTTACCACTCCAATCATGAGTTACCTCCCCTGGCTTTTCAATAATTTTAATCTGTAAACCAGAATGTTATCTCTGCACCATTTCGTAACTTTTTTATATCTTTTGGAAAACATTTAAAACTATGTATCCTACTTATACTCATCGAAAGAAGCACCGCATACTCGTCGTGTCTGTTGTAGTGTCTGTATTACATATGTTTATTATTTTGTACGCTTTTAAAATACATCATTTTAAAGAGCGGCCAGAAGTGTAGCCTCGATTTGAAGTGCGACAATTTTGTCAAAATGTGCGACAATTTTGGACCGACAGACCGACCGACCGACCGACAAATTGAGTTATAGGTTTGTGGCTTGAGCCACAAACAAAAAAAGGTTATATGGATGCGAGGAGGAAAACAAGAAACGAGAGAGATGGATTAGAAAATGAAAGAAATGCCGCGAGGTAAAACCATCACAAAAAAAAGAAAGAAAGAAAGGAAGGTGTGTTCTTCTTCTTCTGCGTTCCCAGGCCACATGGCCATAATGGGTAAGGTACATATGTGTCCGGTTTTCAGTTTTCACTGGTCTCCCCGCTGCGTACAGCCGACACATTCCGATTTCGGAGGAGCTCAAAGGAGAAAACATATTTGGAAGATTTTTTTTGTTTTTAAAGGCAGGAGAATGGGCCAATAAGTCAGAAAGATAGGAGATGAAAGAAAGGAAAAGGCAGAGTCAAAGAGTGGCAGATTAGAGGAAGTTACAAGCACAGAACTTCCAGAAGGTGAGGGAACTACTTTTGTTACGAAAGACTCCCCGATATCCCCACAGGGAGAGACTCGTGGAAGGGGCGGGGTTGACCAGCTCCCCGTATGGAGGCACGAGGCATCCACCCACGGCGTCCGGTAGAAAGCGCGCACTGCTATAAAGCGCACACTTTGATGCCATAAAGCGCGCACCCCCACATGGCCGAAAGGCCAAAGAGGGCGTAAAACACTATTTCTTCATAAAGCGCGCACGGATTTAGCTACTTGAATGCAGCGCACGCTATAAAGCGCGCACTTTGATGCCATAAAGCGCGCACGGATTTAGCTACTTGAATGCAGCGCACGCTATAAAGCGCGCACTTTGATGCCATAAAGCGCGCACGGTATGATGCTCCATGAATAGCGCAGGTTTCAATCTTTTAGAATAAAATATGTGAGTTTATGCAGTCGTCATTTCTGCTGTTACGTTTATAGCCATTCAAATGATGACGTGCTGTTGTTTTTGTGTAAGTTGCATTTCGTGATTCACGATAACTGCATTGGTGATAACAATCGAATGAGTTGTGATGCAAAACATTTCTATGAGAGGTTGTTTCATTTTATTTTTTATTTTAACTTACATAAATATGAGTCATCAATGTTCGAATTCCAAGTTGTGTTGAGAGAGAGAGAGAGAGAGAGAGAGATAGAGGAGAGAGAGAGAGGGGGGGAGAGAGAGAGGGAGAGAGAGAAAGAGAGAGAGAGGGGGGGGGAGAGAGAGGGGGGGAGAGAGAGAGAAAGAGAGAGAGAGAGGGGAGAGAGAGAGAGAGAGAGAGAGAGAGAGAGAGAGAGAGAGAGACAAACAGACAGACAGAGACAGAGACAGAGAGGACGCGCGCTTTCCAGACATTCGAAGTGCGCGTTTTATGGCATTAACCAACCTGAAATCGCGCGCTAACTGACAGTGCGCGCTTTATAGCAATTGCAAAATGCGCGCCAAAGGACGCAGCCCCGCACACTACCTAGGAAGGTATGTAATCATTATTAAACACACAGGTAATAGCTCACAACAAATCAGCACACAGTCGAAATTGAAACCCAAAAGATCAAGCACTGGACGACGGGTTGAGCCCGAAGCGTCGTGATTTGTCTTGTGTTTTGTTATTACATCTTTTCTTTGGGGTTTCAATTTAGATCTTCGTTTTTTCAAATTCTAATAATAATAATAATAGTAATAATAATAATAGTACATAGTAGTAGGGGAAGACGGGGTAAAAAGCGCATGGGCGGGTAAGAAGCCCACCCCAATTATCTCATGAAATAAAGAAAATTTCAGTCACATTTGCCCATGAGACGAATGCTAGACATTAACGCTCGTCTCATGGGCAAAATGAGACTGAAATTTGCTTCATTTCATGAGATAATTGGGGTGGGCTTCTTACCCGCCCATGCGCTTTTTACCCTGTCTTCCCCTATATAGCGCCTTTCTTTAGAATTAAACTCAAGGCGCTCACATTCACTGATTCACACGCAATAGGCGATTTTCGGGGGGGAAAACTAGGGGAGAACACTTCGTGAAAATTGGAGTTGTTTACCTCCATTACTCGGTCAAATACCATAGCAACAATGCAACATGCCGTGTTGTGCCGGTGGGATGGATGACACGAACTCACATAGCATGCATCCTGTGCGCCAATAGCAGTCTAAATGAAGACTTTGGGCGTGGGGCAGGATAAGCATCCCCAATAGGAAGAAGAAGACAATGGCGTCGAAGCTTGAAACCGCAGGATGCGAGTCATCGACTTTCAAACACACCGAGGCGAGAGCTGGGGATCTACCTGATGGCAGAGTAACTTCCCCAGTTTGACCGATTGAATTAGGCAAGATCACTCCCACACACCATGAAATGACTCCCCTTAATTATTTCCGAACAATTCCTATTGGGCTAACATACACATTCATTCGATTATCATCTGTGATGTGAAAGTTACATAGAGAAAGCTCTTTGAAACAATCGAGTTTTCATTTGGGTTTCAAGTTGTAAAACGGGAAGTGCTGATTGGTGACGGGGGTGAACAGGCAAGGAGTTCCCTACAGCGGGTACGCAAAAACTAAAACGGCGTTGTCCAAAACTAGACTTTAAATCCACTTTAGGAACTTTCAACAGGGAAAGGATAAACAATGAAGCATAGAATGCACTACACGCCTCCGATAAGAGACGACCGAGTTACAATCATTGGCGCCAGAATTATCGGCCTATATGTGAATTACAATACAGATTTAGATCAGTTCATTAACCACTGAGAGAAAAAGGTGGACAGACATAAAGTTTAAAAAAAAGAAGATATATTCAATCAGCACAGCTGAAATTAAAAAGGAATTTTTTTTAAAACAATAATTCCAGTAAAGGGCCTACAGTAAACCCTTTCACCGCCAATGTCGCATTTTTGCACCACGTCCAGTGATCAGTTGAACACCCATGTCATTAAAAGTCTTGAAATGAGGGTCTGTTATTCAATTATCTTCTTGGGTTCTTCATTTTGAGAGGCAAGGATAGGCCTTATTTCAAATATATCACAGAAGAAGATTTCCCCAATATTTCAGACAAATATCTTTTCTCTATCCATGTAGGGGAAGACGGGGTAAAAAGCGCATGGGCGGGTAAGAAGCCCACCCCAATTATCTCATGAAATAAAGAAAATTTCAGTCAAATTTGCCCATGAGACGAATGCTAGACATTAACGCTCGTCTCATTGGCAAAATGAGACTGAAATTTGCTTCATTTCATGAGATAATTGGGGTGGGCTTCTTACCCGCCCATGCGCTTTTTACCCCGTCTTCCCCTATTGTGAGCATCCTGTAAAGAAGCCAATTACATATTCTGTAACAAGAGAGAGAGAGAGAGAGAGAGAGAACTAGAGACAGATGGAGAGAGAGAGAGAGAGAGAGAGAGAGAGAGAGAGAGAGAGAGAGAGAGAGAGAGAGAGAGAGAGAGAGAGAGAGAGAGAAAGAGAGAGAGAGAAAAAACAAACTAGAGACAGATGGAGAGAGAGAGAGAGAGAGAGAGAGAGAGAGAGAGAGAGAGAGAGAGAGAGAGAGAGAGAGAGAGAGAGAGAGAGAGAGAGAGAGAGAGAGAAGGGCCGATGAAGGAAGAAACGAAGAGAGAGAGAGACATTGGAGAAAGAGACAGTCAGACAGAGAGAGAGAGAGAGAGAGACAATGACAATTATTAATCATTCAAGAGGAAGGAAGAATCAAGAAGAAAGAAAGATCAGGAACAAGAAGGAAAGATCAAGAACAAAAAAGAAAATAATAAGAATAAAAAGATAAATCAGATTAGGGAATCTCCCCTATTTTTCGTCGACAAATTGCCACAAAAGTGGCCCTTTCGACTAATACACAGAAACAGAAAGAATGACAAATGACAATGACAAAACGTTTTTATTGCTTTCAGCTATAACAGCCATAAAAGCAAGAGGAGAGAGAGAGAGAGAGAGAGCGAGCACGATTAAGGGAAATAACTGAGAATTTCTTGAATTCTGCAGAAGATAGATTACAGTGTTTGCCCTTTACAATCATGGCTGCCATTGAGCATGGGAAGCTTTGTTCAAAATTCTCTCTGAAGGTTACTTGTGCACTGTGCTCTTTAGGGTGTGCTTCATTAGGTGGCATAACGGCCTTGTCTTTGAAATACAAAATTCCCTTCGATATTATCGCGCATCCGACATTCAGCGTGGAATGTTTGTCCTTGATTCTCGTAGTCATTCACTGTTTGTTGATGGCGATCACACTGTCGTCTGCTCAAGAATTTGGTCGTCTGAAACTTTCAAATGCAATGAAGAGTTTGAGTGGAATCATTTTTGCGTGCATTTGTGTCCATGTGCTGGCAATATTGTTTGGTGCTCCAGTGCTAGAGTGAGTAGATCTACTGGATATTGAATTCTCTCTCTCTCACACACACACAAACATGTGTACAGCATCATTAGTACAATAATAATCATTAGCTCCAGTGCAGAGCAGCAAGATTCGTTCTCAACAGGCACAGGAACACGTCAAGTGTTGGCGACATGCTGCAGCAGCTACAGTGGCCATCTCTGGCAGAACGCCGCCGCGCCCCCAGGCTGTGTAGGGTTAACATTCCTAGCTCGTTAAAATTCCTAGCTCGCTAACTATGACTATGAGATTGAGAGTGACTATTTGCGACAACCACAAATTTCACTTTTTCGTTACTTGAACCATTTACCTAACCCTAACCCTAACCCTATCCCTAACCCTAGCTCAATGTCGCAAAATGCTGCAAATAGTCAGTCTTATACTAGTTATAGTATAGCGAGCTAGGAATTTTAACCTGACAGGCTGTCCATGTTCTATAAGATCCAGAACGGACTAGCCTGCGTGGACTGTAGCGCTTTGAAGCCCATGCCCCCCATCATCAGGAGACGCAGCCACAACCAACAGTTTCAACGCCTCGTCTCAAGGACAGACTACCACAAATATTCTTATTTTCCCTGTACAATCTGCGATTGGAACGATCTGCCCGCAGAAACAGTCCAGTCACCCACACTCAGCACCTTCACCTCGAGGGTGCTGAAACAACATGCCTAAAATCATGATTCGCAATTAGGGTGCATGTCAATAATTGCCGATAAACGGCAGGTACACATTACTGGAAGAAGAACTACCAGCACCTGCGCCCGACAAATTGTCGGGCAGAGACCTCCATTTACTTTCCCTATCAATCTAAAAAGACTATTAACGAGTACAATACACTTATTCAGAAGCTATTTGTGTCAGAATGATCGCTAAACTTGTTGCGCAATTTTAGATCCTTTGCAAGCCTTTCAATTTCATTGCCAATTTTTGTGAAGGTTTTGCAATAAAACCAGTACATCAGAACCTGCAGGCTGGGAGTGCAGCCCGCAGGTCAAATGGGCAGAGCGCAAAGGTTTTTACCATGTAATATTATGTTGTTCAGATCGAGCAGAGAGACGTTCCACTTTGCCCTGCTGATGGCCTGTCTGGTGGCGGTGCCTTCTTTCTGTGTGCTGGGGGCTGACAAGGAGAAGTGGACCTGTGTCTTTGCTTTGGGAAGGTAATCTATACTTTTTTACTCCTTAATAGGTCACCTTCTGTGTGCGTTTCTGTCTGTCTGTCTGTCCATGCGAGTGTGCGGACTCACTGATTGGGGGCAAAGTAGCATGATTGAAATGTAATGGACATCGACTAAAAGAATAGTGTCGTCAGTAGGGGGCTTAGTAGGTGCTTTCCTGAACAGGTTCCGCTGAACTCCACCGAAGTGGAGCAGCAGTGCAGTGTCTCCTCGGTTGATTGCCTCCTGACGGCCTAACATAGATTAGCTCCCCTTGGACTACTGGTCTCGGATTCTGGGACCTGAACGTGCAGAGGTGTGGCTGTGAGTTGGGACTCGGAATGAGTGGCGTGTACGGCCCAGAAGATGGGACAGCAAAAAAAAAAAAAAAATGTAACGGACATACTCATGCCGGGGGCAAAGTCCTAGTTGAAATAAAAACGTCTTTCTGAGTTTCACCAGCAAGTATTTGAGATAAAAATGTATTCTAAGGCTGTGTATATATGTCATATACATGCAACTTTTGTACGGAAACCCATCCACAATCCGCAAAAGAAAAATATGTAAGTAAGAAATATGAAAGAGATTGCGCATGTATGCTCGTGGAAACCCATACGCAATTCCCATCCACATATTTCTTACTTTCTTTGCGGATTGTGGATGGGTACGGAAGTTGCACGTATATATATACGTGCACATTGCCTTAGTCTTATGATCTGAGTTGGGTTTTTTAAAACAGTGTATTATATAAGTATTATAACTCCCTTTTCCCCCCTTTTAGTACTAGGTCAAAGATTATCAGATACATACTTGTACAATCTCTTCCATTAAGCTGAACTGCCTGGTGTATAAAGATGCAAATTGTAGTCTGAGGGAGGAGAAGTAGAGAGCAGTTTGCAACCTACGGTCTTAAGTTTTCTATCCAACGACATTTGTCATAATTTTTGTTCTTCATAAAACTTTTTTTGTTATACTGGTGTTGTCTGCTTGTATTCTTTGTGAGCTGCTGTCTGCAAATCTTAATTTGCTTTCTACCAAGTTGCAACTTGCCACCAAGTTAAATGTAATTCTCTTCCCCGCAAGCTTACATCTTGTTGTGGAGGGGGAGCTTTAAACTAAGAGTAGCCCCTCATCCCCGTTTTTCATTGTCTCCATCCTCATTTACAATTTATGACATGCCATTTTTTTTTTTATTGTTCACTGGCTTTCACGCGCGAGACCTTATGCACTTGAGTGGGCACATTTTGCCCCTTCTGCAGTGGATATTTGCCTATATGGAAAAATGTTTTTCCTAGGATGTGTTTGTTATCATTTTTTTTACTTTTTTTTTAACCTGGATCCGATAAGTAGAGTAGAGTGGCTCAATGTTAGGGTACAATGATGAAGATGCCATGTCGTGAATTGTACTGTTTTTAAAAAAAAATTCTCCAGGTTTTTGGAAGTTGTTAAGAATCATTGATGTGTGTTTTGTTATACGTGGTCAAACTTTACACAGTGACAGTACTGAGATAACCATAGCTGTTGAGGGGACTATAACAGACTAACTAAATGTAATTCAAAGTTGTTAAAAAAACCCACTTGACACCCCCCACCTCCCACAATGAAACTTGTTGCAGGCCTGCCCTAGGCAAGGAAACAGTGGTGTACTTCACCTGTATCAGCTCTGTGTTGGGAGCCTGGTGTGGAGCCATACCCGTCCCCCTGGACTGGGATCGCCCCTGGCAGGTAGAACAGTCACTTAGCATTGTGCACCCGTCTCTAAGTGTCCTTGTCTCTGTGTGTCCCCATCTCTATGTGTCCTCATCTATGTGTCCCTGTCCACATGTCCCAGTCTCTGTCCCTATCTCTATCTTGTCGCTGTCTCTTATCTGTCCCCGTTTCTATGTTCTTGTCCTATATATCTCCAAGCCCGACCCAAGCACTAACCTTAACACCTCTCTAACCCTTATTTATCTGAAGGGACACATAGACTAGAGACAGGAGCACACAATGATGGAGACACATAGAGATGGGGACAAAATAGAGACAGGGACACATAGAGATGGGGACAAATAGAGACAGGGACACACATAGAGATGGGGACAAATAGAGACAGGGACACACATAGAGATGGGGAAATGTAGAGACAGGAACACATAGAGATGGGGAAATGTAGAGACAGGGACACAACAACATCATACAGTATTTATACGGCGCTGAATCTTGATAGAAATCAAATCAAAGCACACACACATGTTAGCATTCAAACAAAAGAGAGATGGGAACAAATAGAGACAGGAACACATAGAGATGGGGACAGAGACAGGGACACATAGAGATGAGGACATGTAGAGATGAGGACATGTAGAGACAGGGACACATAGAGATGGGGACAAATAGAAACAGGAACATATAGAGATGGGGACAAATAGAGACAGGGACACAGAGATGGGGACAAATAGAGACAGGGACACATAGAGATGGGGACAAAAAGAGACAGGGACACATAGAGACGTGGGCACATCACGCTAATTGATTTCATTCTCCATGATATAAAATAACAATTTGATTATTTAATAAAGGTTAATTTAAAGTGTTCATTCTATCTAGGTCTGAAACTCAGTGCGTTAGATGACAGTATTTTGGGATTCAGAGATGCACATATTAGATTGGGATTCAGAGATGCACATATTAGATTGGGATTCAGAGATGCACATATTAGATTGGGATTCAGAGATGCACACATATTAGATTGGGATTCAGAGATGCACATATTAGATTGGGATTCAGAGATGCACATTATTAGATTGGGAATCAGAGATGCACATATTAGATTGGGATTCAGAGATGCACATGGTGTGCTTATCATTACAAATAGAGACAGGGACACATAGAGATGGGGACAAATAGAGACAGGGACACATAGAGATGAGGACAAAAAGAGACAGGGACACATAGAGACGTGGGCACATCACACTAATCCCTGGGGAATCTGGTTATGTTGATTTCATTCTCCATGATATAAAATAACAATTTGATTATTTAATAAAGGTTAATTTAAAGTGTTCATTCTATCTAGGTCTGAAACACAGTGTGTTAGATGACAGTATTTTGGGATTCAGAGATGCACATATTAGATTGGGATAGATTAGATCAGTTAAATCATTTGAGGCACGATTGGACAAACTATGGCGCAACGAGCCTTTCAAATATAATACAGAAAAAGATCACCCAACGCGAGTTTTCAACTGGGAGCCGACGTCAGAGGCCGAGGAAGGCCTATTGTCGGAAGAGTTCCTGTGATTACTTATTATATACTGCTAACCATTTATTTACGAATTAATACTCAATTATTATACTCAATAAAAAGCGCTATATATATATATATATATATATGTGTCTGTTTATTATTATTAATTATACTTGTCATTAATTATTTTAGCTCACTTGTTAATTCATTTCTAATTCTATGCCCTGATTAATTTTATACTAACTGTTAGTCCAAAGGTGTGTGTGTGTGACTGAGTGTCAAATATTTGCTTTCATGAGTAATACTTCATAATTTTATGCATAAAATTTGTTATTGTTGTGTGTGTGTGTGTGTTTTAAAATGTTCTCTTATCTGTGTAAAATTGTCAATATCAAGTCAAGTCAAAAATACTTTATTATCACGTTAGGTGAAATTACAGTGTGGTCTCGTACAAGCACAATACAAGCAAGGAAACACATTTGCATGAATTAAAAATGGAAACAAAACTAAGGAAAAATGGACAACAAATCATGCTTCGCAAGAAGTTGGACATAGGGTCGATACAAGCGACTGTCAAAACATTAAGAACTGCCCTCTTTCCCACCATTTCTATCCTCGCATTCATTTATTCACCCCCACCCCACCCCTCTCCAATGAGAGACTTAGTGCAATTTTTCTCACGTCAGAGGGCATGACGCTCGTGTGGGGCTAATCCTCTCTATATTATTAGTTGGGGATAAAGAAAGAGAGAGAGACAGTGAGTGGTCCTACCATCACACTCTCTCTCACTACGCCCAAGTAAGAAAATCGCGTGATAAGCCCCTAGTGCATTGACTGCCCTCTGGCATGAAAAATATCGCCATAGGTTGACCATTCACCCTAAGCTTTCACAGACTTCTTGATGTTATCACTCTTAAATTATGATGATCACACACCGATAACTTCTGACATTTGACAGGTGTGGCCAGTGAGCTGTGTGCTTGGCGCCTTGCTGGGTCATTGTCTGGGTCTGCTGGCATCGGCCGTTTACCTGCCTCTGAAGTATCGACACCTGTCCAAGACTAAGCTCACCTAGCACTTAAGTTAGCAATATTTACGCGTCTGTGCGGTTAGTGTGTGCGAGTACCAGGGTCTGCTGGTATGGGTAGTCTACCTGCCTTTAATGTGACCAAATCTGAACTCGCCCAATACAGTGATGTACCGAGGATCGAAGTGATAGGACAAACTGTCCTGAGACGAGAGGAATCAATAGGACAATGTCCTGGCTCTTGGAGAAATCGAGAAATCATTTGGACAAAGTGTGCCAGTGTTAAAAATGTAATCAAACATTTGTCCTGACAGGGGAGAACACAATAAACATTTTGAATTTTAATAGGTCAATGGCCTATGACCAGTGCCTCGGGACATCACTGCCAATATATACTGTTTTTTTGTCTTTGTTATCAGTGCGAGTGTGTGTGTGGGGGTGGTGGTGGGGATGCGTAGGTACATGTGTGCGCTTGAAAGTGTGTGTGTGTGTGTGTGAATCTGTTTGCATGAAATCAAATCAAAATCAATAAACTGCTTAATTTGTTTTTATATCTCATCCTCTTTGTGTTGTGCATGATTGTGCAAGCAAGGGAGGTATTACAAGTGAATATCAGGAAGTTTAAAGTGTGTGATTGATGCATGAGTAATGTTAACAGATGGGTGTAAGGTTGAGGATGATCCATGGTGACATGTGCACAAACTTAGACAATAACCACAACAAAGCTGTTTAGCTTTGAAACCATTTTTGGTTCTTTTAAGAAAAGCTCTTGCTGTGTGTCATTTTGTTTTCATTGTGAAACTGTTTTCATGTGTGTGTTTGTGGGTAGTTTTTTTTCTGAAAAGAGAACTATCCGAATTAATTACTGTTCTTTGTGTAAAGTGGGAGTGTGGTTGTGTGTAAGTTCTGGACCTTTGGATTTAGAGTATGTCTTAAAAATACTTACGTAGGTATTTTCCCCCACCAATCAAATTGGTGTGTGTGTGCGTGCGTGTGGTTTTTGTTTGTTTGTTTATTTTTAATGTGAGGGTTTTAATATAACAAGCGCGGATTCGCAATCGTTTGTGGCACGCGACAATATGTGCGACAATTTTGGACCGACCGACAGACCGACAAAGTGAGTTATAGGTTTGTGGCTTGTGCCACAAACAAAAAGACACAAATAGAATGAAATCAAGGTGTACAAACTAGCAAAATGGTGCTCATGAGAAGGGATAAAGTGCATCTACTAGGAGAAAAGTTTCGTATTAGTGTTTACAGTAAAATTCGGACTATAAGACACACCTGTATATTAGCCGCACCCCTTAAATATACAAAACATTAGGTATTTATTCACATATAAGCCGCAGCAGTTTATAAGCAGCACACAAAATTATCCACACCAAACAGGTGACAAAGTTTTAAGAAACAAAGCTGTAGAATTAGAAACAATGGTACTTCAACATGAGTGGATAATACTTCCTACCCTGAACCATCAAAGCATGGAATGACCTCTCCCATCAGGCTGTTGAGGCAGAGACTCTGGACACCTTTGTGTCTAGGGCAACTGTCTCAATAACCATACTACACTTCTCCCTCCCCACTGCCCCCCTTCCCCTTCAGTAGCTTAGGTGGTTCCTGTCCGATTCAGCATCATGTTGGTGTTCTGCTGAACGGTCCCTGGCTGGCTGGGTCACGTAGAATAGAGTGGTGGTGATTATCTTACATCTGCCCATTCTCACCCCCACACCCTCTTTCTCTCTCTTCTTCTTATCTACAGATTAGGGCTGAAGTATTCCTCACATATTTTCCGTAGATCCCCCTGAATTTACAGTGACAGAATAATCAGCAAATGATTGTGGTCGCTTGAAGGAAAGGAAGGAAAAAAACACTTTGAACATGGGGTTTCAATCTATTAAGAGTCAAAACCAGTTTTTAGGGCTACAAAGGAGTTTAAAATAGGTTGGAGAACGTTATCTGGAAACAGATTTAATAATACTGATAAATATAGAAGAGGAAATATGCACAGACAAGCTGCATCATTATGTAAGCCGCATGGGCCAAAGTTTGGGGGACAATTTGCAGCTAATATTCCACATTTTACGGTACTATTGTTTTTACTGATTTTTGTTATTGTGATGACACAGAGAGAGAGAGAGTATGTGTGTGTGTCCAGAAAATGAAAATGACACCTTTATTGAGCCCATTACAACAAATGCTGTTTTTTGCAAAATAAATGATGTTTGAAATGAGTGACAATCTTTTTTCCTGTGATTATAATTTGCTTGTTTATACTGAGAGTTAAGTTTAAATAAGAGTGGCATTAATTGTGTAAAAGTATGGCGAAAGTTGTGACGTTATCTGCAAAAAATATTGATAAACACATCATTCAGTCTTCAAAGTATGCTTCTTCCTCCCAGACACCTTTTTTCACATAAATTTTATACAGTGGAACCTCCCTTATAAGATTGAACAAAGGGTAATTGTACTCTCTTTTTCTAATGAACTCCCCTCCACCAAAGTTGATTGCGATACCATTCACCTAGCAGTGCGTGGGTCAGAACCAAAGTGAGACAAGCAAAGCATCATTCTTAAAAAAAGAATGTGCCAAGCTCGCCTTTATGACTCCCTTATAAGACCTTCAAAAATCATCCAAAGTGAGGTCTTATAAGGGAGGGGTCTTATAAGGGAGGTAATTTTAATACTTACAAAGAGGGGCAATGTCTCAGACAAGTAGATCTTATGTGGGAGGTCTTATAAGGGAGGTTCCACTGTATGCTTTCCCCCCCTTTTTTCCCGTTTTGAATTTCACTAAAATCAACACAATGTTTGACTGAAAATGGACCACTTATTGGCCACTGCAACTAGGGTTATTAACACCCTTGGCAGTGAGAGTGAATCCCTTGTTGGCCAGTACTGTAAAGGGCATTCACTCTTGCGAAAGGCAGCCATTTAGTGGCCTCAAATAGGGTTATTGGTGAGAGTTGTACCCTTGTTTGGTCAGTACTCAAGTATCTACCAAGGGCATTCACTCTAGCAAAACATGGTTGTTGCAGTGGCCAATATTTAAGTGTACACTAAAGTCAGAACTGAATGCCACACCATTTAGATTGTCACTGCGTTCATTCATCACAACAGGGTCATCAGGATATTTCATAAAGGAGCAATGTCTTCACGTCATCCATCACTCTCTTTATTGCACCACTTACAGAAGCACCCAGTTCCATTATCAAGTCAAGAAATGGATGCTACATGTAACAAAAAATCAGTTTGTAATTTTATTGTCTTTGTATTTATTTGTTCCTGATTTGAAAAAAAAGAAGCAATATTCAAACAAGGCTGAACATCAACTGTGTCATGGTTCTGGGGTTAAGTAATAACCCTTTCACCGCCAAAGTCGCATTTTAGCACTCCTATGTCACTAAAAGGCATCAAATTGGGGTCTATTATCCAAAAACTCTATTGTCTTAGTTTTGGGAAGTAAGGATAGACCTTATTTTATACATGTCACAGAAGAATCCCCAATACTGCAGATATATTTTGTTCTCTACCCAGGTAAATTAAATGGGAATTCTTGCCTGAAATATGGCTGGCGGTGAAAGGGTTAAGTGTTACTTCTTAACCCCTTCAGTGCCGTCTATTATTTGTGCATGCCCCAGCGGTCTGCCGCGCAGATTTTGAATGCAACACAATTGTGACTTAACGGCAATATATATATACGCCAATGGCAAGTACTACGGTGTAGAGTGGCACAGTGGTATCGCGTTCGCTTCATGTCAAGTAAACCCGAGTTCGAACCTGGGTACAGGAGATTTTTTCCTCTCATTCTACACTAGGCCTTAACGGTCTGAACGTGGAGTCTTTCGGATGAGACGATAAACCGAGGTCCCATGTGCCCATGCACTTAGCATACGTTAAACCCAGTGGCAACGAAAAAGTTGTCATTTGGTCAAAAATTCCCCCCCCCCCCCCCCCCCCCCCCCCCCCCTCATCAATGACAAAAATTGCATGCGAAAAAAAAAAAAAAAAATTTTTAATTGGGTGGCGCGCCTCTGGCTGCGACGCGCTCTCCAGGTGGGAGCAATCCGAATTTCACAGAGACGCCTCTGTGACTATAAAGTACCTAATACCTTACAGATTCGTTTATATACGTTGTCGACACTGAAGAGATTAAACTTAAAAATCATAGTTCCATAGAGGGCAATGGAAGATGCATGTTTCTTTACAAAAATATTCCCACATTACTCTTAAACAGAATGTAAAATTATTTTATTTTTTCCATTATAGTCCCGTTGACAGCTATGGTCATCTCAGGACTGTCATCACGTAAAGTTTGACCACTTATTACAAAACACTCATCAATGTATCTTACCAACGTTCAACAACCTGTAAACAACAAAATATACAGTACAATTCGTAACATGACACCTCCATCATTGCAGTAATGAGGCATGGGAAATATCCGCAAATTCGCTGATTTCCGCGAAAAAAAATTTTTTAGGGCAAAGTTTTAGTTCATATTATATTTTAACGCTGTAAAAATGGGGGGGGGGGGGGGGGGGGGGCTTTTCAGAGTTTTTTGTCTCTGACAATTCCCATGTTTGAGTAATGCACCCTATAGCACATAAGTCCACACAGCGCTGGAAACGTTGAGCCACTCTGCTCTATTTATCGGATCCAGGTTAAAAACAGTAACAAAAAGGATATCAAACACATACTAGTAACAAATTAAGCAGATGTAAACAACAAAAATACAACATACAAATCTTTTTGTTTGCATTCACATCTTCCAATATCTCCCAACGGTGCACAACAATGGAAACTCAGCGAACTACTTTTAGATGATAAGGGGAAACAAAACAAAATCTTATATTGAAAAATAGATTTAGATCAGTTTAGGTCAACAATTGGGGACCTGTTCAATGTTAATGAGGTCAAACTTAAAACATGATAAAAACGAACACTTTCAACAATTTTGACTTGGGAAAAAATAACATCAAATCAAATCACTTTTATCAAAAATGCTGTTGTTCATTTTATACATAAACTGCCCAAACATTAAGATTTCCAAATATTTACCACATTATACACAATGTAACAAAGCAAGATGATAAACTGTGGATCTGCAGGAAGACTTTTTAAAGACTTAAATAATCAGCTGCCAATTATGCAGAAAGCACAGACATTTTCACTAAGCAAGTCAATGCTTTTTAAAAAAGATTTTAGAACACACACACAGGGCAGATATTTAGGTTGGCGCTGCACTTGCGGCGATGCGCTCTCCGGGGGAGAGCTGCCCAAATTTCACAGAGATAAGTCTCTGTGACTAGAATATACCAAATACAAAAAAACAAAATGGTGCTAGCATAAATATTCTGTTGTATAAGCATATCGTCGCGGTCATTCGAAAACCTTGTATCCGACAATATGGCGATTTTGAGATTTTTGCACAGTTGTGTTCCTAATTTTTCTGTCTATTTATCGTCAGACTTATACATCTATCTGGGCCACAATTTTTTTTTTTTTTTAATGTTCTTAAAAACATTGTGGAACAGTGTCCACATATTTCTGAGGAAAAAAACCCCATGTAAATGCTCTTAAAAGTTTTTTTATGACCACCTTTGTTTTGAAAAAACCCCAAAACAACTGAAACAGACTGCAATGTCACTGGAACATACAACAAACAAACAACTACACGACAAGTGTAAAGTCACGTTATTTTATTTGCAAGAGACAAAAAAAAACCTAGTGGATATTTCGGCGAATACGCCTTTATCAACATAGACAAACAAGAAAACAGCAAACAGCAAAAATCAGGCAACAAAAGGAGCAAAAAATCAACAAGATAAAAACAATACTTCCCCTCTACACTTTTGTTTTGTAAAAAAACATGCAAGTGAAATTACGTGTTTTTTGTGTGTGATTTGAGCGGGACATGTCATGTGACTTACGTGGAAATTAAAGACCCCCCACGTCACGTGTCACATTCCCTCTTATGCTAGGAAGATTTCTTAAGATTTCTTACCAGCTATAAGAGGGAAAACACGTAAAAAACGTGATTTTGACACATGACATGGTGGGTCTTTAATAGTGTCTCACCCATTTTAGTTTGAACGGTACCACCCAAGCATCTTCCTTCATCTCTGGCACTGAGGTAAATTTCAATTCTTTTATATTTTTGTTACTTATAACATTGCTGTGTAAAGTAATGCACAGTCATAATCACATTTCAAACTGCTTGTTTTATAAAAATAAAAAAAAGGATTTGATAGCAATGATTACAATTAAAATTAATATTTATAGAATCTCCATTGCCCTTGGAGATTCCAACATCCATTTTTCTGAACATGTTCGCAACCTTGGCGCTTTCTTGGATGAAGACCTTCGACTTTCTTTTGCAAGGGAATTTTTTCAGATTTTTCTTGAAAATTGCCCTATTTGTTACCCGGCCAGAGGCCGAGCTATTGCGATCAGTTTGTGTGTCTGTGTGTGTGTCTGTCTGTGTATCGATTATCTTAAGAACTACTGTTTGGATTTTGATTAAAATTGGCAGAGGGGTAGACAGCTTGAAAAGGAAGCTTCCTTTCGTTAATCAACACCGTGCTGACCTTGACCTTGAAGTTTGACCTTGAAAACCAAAATTTCCTTCTTTGGGCTATGTCATTTCCCCCCTGCTTTATTTCGTGAACTAGTGAACAGAATCGCTTCAAATTTTGTGTGGTGGTGTACCATGGTGCAAGGAAGTTTGTATAAAAGTTCAGCTGTATCTCGTGAACTACTGAACAGAATCGCTTCAAATTTTGGGCTATGTATTTTATTTATGCGTTCTGTAAGGGTGGAAAGTGGTGTGTTTATTGGGGGGGCGGGGGGACAGGACATAACTCTGGCCGGGTTTGCAGTGTCACAATGCGTTGCTGCCGCTCGGCGATGCCCTTGTTTTAATGATGAATTCTCTAACTTGTAGCACACTAGGAAGTTTTATAATTCAGTCTGTGGTTGGGTGTATATGAAAAAGAATATTAACATTCGAAATATTTACGTTTTCAAGTGGGCGTTCGGGTGCTTACATTGCATGACCCCTAATTTAAGACATAATTCAGATTTTGTTACTATATTTTCTTACTATATTATTATCAGAGACATTATAAGGCGCAGAGGTTTCAGTCTGGGGGAAAAGTATCGCCTTATAGTCCGTGAAATACGGTAGTCTATGCGTCAAACTATTTCCTGATTTTAAAAAAAGCCAGATAAAGCAGATAGTTATAGATACAAAGTATCACACATGATCAACATGGAGACATTTCAGCATTCTTTTTCATAAAATCACATACAATTAGACATTTACAGTAAAGCTGATACACTTAACATGCACATTACGGAATAAACAAATCTGCTCTTTTTTGTATACAAGTACATTCGAAATGTTATTTTACAAAATCTGAAGTTTCTTCTGTCACAAGTTAGCGTTCATTAACTTTCATGTTTATATTACATCACACACACACTCACATTCTGAACAACCAATTTAAACTATAATTCATTGATGAGGTACCCTGTTAATCAAAAAGTGACGAATAAACCCTCAACAACATAAGCATGTGTACAAACAAACATTTAACAAGGCAAATCACTTTTCAATTCTTTCCAATCTAAACTGATGTTTTGTTTCCACACAAACACAAAAAATCTCACTTTTTCTCTTTAGGCGCCACTGTATCAGGTGATTGTGGAAGGGCCTTATCTCTTATAAAAAATAAATATTAATAAACCTACCATTGCATTAATACAAGCAAAACAAGGCTGAACCTGAGCAGGTGCAAAGTTCCTTTGCATGTTTCTCTGGGTTTGGTGTCCGGACGGACCAACCAAAAACAATAGTTTCCGAAGCTTCGCTCAAGAACTAAAACTCTTGCGAAACATTTACCATCAACATAATAGCACCACAAAATCTCTTTGGTCTCCGATAAAAATAAAAAAAACCCAGATTCGTTTCTCATTAACTCCAACTGCCTAATATAGACCTCTGGCGCAATGAAACTCCTTTCCCCCATGCCTGCTCTCCCTCAGCTCTTGTTGTTGCGGGGCGGTGGATGTCATCACCGGCGGTTGAGCCTGGGGTTCTTGGAAGAGCGCATTCATCGCTGGGGGGTGATGGAGGTGGAGGTGGTGGTGGTGGTGACGGTGGGCTGAGCGTGATCACCGTGAAAGGCTGGACAAAATCTACAACATTACACTGAACACCCAAAACATCGACAAAATCTACAACATTACACTGAACACCCAAAACATCGACAAAATCTACAACATTACACTGAACACCCAAAACATCGACAAAGTCTACAACAACATTACACTGAACACCCAAAACATCAACAAAATCTACAACATTACACTGAACACCCAAAACATCGACAAAATCTACAACAACATTACACTGAACACCCAAAACATCGACAAAAACTACACAGCATGGAAACAAAGCACACACACACCAAAAAATTGTTCCCCTGCATTCCACAAACAGTTAACTAATTCAAGTCGTTCCGGCCATATATGTTCGGAATTAATAGGTAGCAGTCAATTTGCTTCAAGGGAAGTAAATCTGTGTGCACACCATACCTTGGTCACTTCTAAACTCGCTTTGCTCCCGTAGACTACAATTTTGCAGAGTTTTTCTATATCAAGTCTGATGTACCACTTCCCTATGTTTAAACCTGAAGTAAAAACCCGTAATCTTCTTTCATTTCTCCTTTTCGTTTATGTATGTTTTGTTTGTGTGTATGGCTGGAGTGATTTGCGAGTTTTTTTAATAATTCAAAATCGCTGCGATGCGAATGAGTGAAGGATCCTACATATAGAATTCTACAAGTGGCAAAAAGGCAGACAGCACAATGTTCTTCAATTTTACGAATGGCAGATATTGACAAGCCAGGAAACAAATGGATGGTAACAGTTACACAGTAACCTATACACTCTCTCTCTTTCTTTCTCTCTCTTTCATACGCATAAACACGTACACATTTTCACACACACACTCTCTCTCACACACAATGACATACAAACACAATGACACTTTCTCTCACATGCACACACACACTCTCATACACACAATGACGCAAACACACACACACACACTCTCTCTCTCACACACACATATTCCACAACCTAATTAGAACTACTTACATTCAGGAACTGTTTCCACTTCCCTATCATCATCCCGAAACAGCTCAGCACCATCATCGTCGTCATCATCAGCAGCACCTCCCTCCCCACTACCTCTCCTCCGTGGGACTTCACCACCACAATCGTCACCCCCATCTTCCCTACCCACCATCTCGTCCTGGTCATCCCCTGCTCTTTCGCCGTTGAAAATATTCAGGCCATAATGGTACCAAGGGAGGAGCAGGGCCGGCGTCAGCCACAGGCAGTTGAACACAATGCCCACGAGTGCACACGTTACGGGGTAGTGGAACAGATAGTATCTGTAAAGACACGCATGGAGGAAAAGTAACTGTAAGCCACAGGCAGTTGAACACAATGCACACGTTACGGGGCAGTGGAACAGATAGTATCTGTAAAGACACGCATGGAGGAAAGTAAATGTCAGCCACAGGCAGTTGAACACAATGCACACGTTACGGGGTAGTGGAACAGATAGTATCTGTAATGACACGCATGGAGGAAAAGTAACTGTAAGCCACAGGCAGGTGAACACAATGCCATGACACCCACACGTTACGGGGTAGTGGAACACATAGTATCTGTAAAGACATGCATAGAAGAAAGTAAATGTCAGCCACATGCAGTTGTACACAATGCACACAAGTGCACACGTTACGGGGTAGTGGAACAGATAGTATCTGTAATGACACGCATAGAGGAAAGTAAATGTCAGCCACAGGCAGTTGAACACAATGCACACGTTACGGGGCAGTGGAACAGATAGCATCTGTAATGACACGCATAGAGGAAAATAACTGTAAGCCACAGGCAGGTGAACACAATGCCATGACACCCACACGTTACAGGGTAGTGGAACAGATGGTATCTGTAATGACATGCACAGAGGAAAATAAATGTAAACCACAGGCAGTTGAACACAAGTGCACACGTTACAGGGTAGTGGAACAGATGGTATCTGTAATGACATGCACAGAGGAAAATAAATGTAAACCACAGGCAGTTGAACACAAGTGCACACGTTACGGGGTAGTGGAACAGATAGTATCTGTAATGACATGCATAGAGGAAAATAAATGTAAGCCACAGGCAGTTGAACACAAGTGCACACGTTACGGGGTAGTGGAACAGATATTATCTGTAATGACACGCATAGAGGAAAATAAATGTAAACCACAGGCAGTTGAACACAAGTGCACACGTTACGGGGTAGTGGAACAGATTGGTAGATTTTTATTAATCTTACTATCTATATAATTAAATACTTACCAACACTCAAAACAATAGCATAACATACCAATTGGCTGGAAAAACCTAAAGCGTAAACGCTTAGTTACCAAATAACAAAGAGTAAGTCACTCTAGTGACCGTGGGGTTATGCCCCTTTCCCCACTTCCGGTCACGTACATCACTTCCGTTCCCAACTCATTCCTATTTACCCTAGCATCAGGAGGGAGGTTGGGTGGGAACCTTTGGTTGTTTTGAGTGTTGGTAAGTATTTAATTATATAGATAGTAAGATTAATAAAAAATCTACCAATCTAATATAATCATACTGTACCAACACTCAAAACAATAGCAGACTACCAAAGAGGAGGAGGGTGATGCAAAAAAGCGAACAAGGGCTGAATGAAAACTAAACACAGAATATACATTCAAATTCCCTACGAATCGCATCTTAAAACCCGTAATACTCCAATCTCTTTTCCCCCATAGGTCATACATGACTTACCCCAGAAGGGAATACTCACGAGAGTTAACAGGAGATGGGAGTACGAGCCACGACAGTACGTCTGATGGCATACGAGTCGTCCGACCTCTTGACGGATACGTCCCTCAGGTAGAAACTCAGAAACGTATTGACGGAACGCCAGGTGGCCGCCTCCATGACCTTGGCGAGGGGGACTCCCCGGGAGAGCGCCAGGGAAGCACTGATTGCCCTAACTTCATGCGCTCTGATGGGGTTGCCCGGCAAAGAAGAACTAGAACTGGCATAAGACAGCTTAACAGTTTCTACCAACCACCGAGAGATAGTAGACTTAGCTATGTCCTTGTCATACCTCTTGTTCAGAGAAATGAACAGACGTCTCTAAGAACCCCTGAAGGAACTAGTGCGGGACAGATAGTGCCTCAGGCAACGAACTGGACAAATATGGATCTCCGAGTCATCACTGCAAAGGATAGGATCTAAACTAGAGATCGTGACAGTTGCAGAATCTACATCGCCCGGTTGGGTCTTAGCCCTAAACTCAGGGAGAAGGGAGAGAGTAACTGACATACCAGTGGGGTCGAACTCAACATCCCGAGGGAGACCACTAAGAGAATGGATACCACTGACCCTACGAGTAGAAGCAAGAGCGATCAGAAAAAGGGTCTTGTAGGACAACAACTTAAGAGAAAGACTGCCCAAGGGCTCACATTTATCTCTTAGAAAGTTCAAGACTAGGAACACGTCCCACTGAGGAAAACGAACGCAACGTGAAGGAGTCCTAAGCCTGACTGCATCGATGAAGTGAGAAACGTAAGGGGAAGCTAAAGCCGACACAGAGCGAGAACCAAGGGTCATCGAGATCGTGTTAGCAACCGAAGACTTGTAACCTGAGTCTTAGCCGAGAGACCTTTTTCCGAATACAGGTGTGACAAAAAATGAACAAACTCCACTGCGGACGGGCGCAGCGCATCAATCTTATGAGCTGTACAGTACAAAAACCACGAACGCCAGCGAAGGTTGTACAGGGAGTTCGTACTCTGTCTTCTGGAAGATAGCAGGAGATCAACTGACCTCCTGGCGAAGCCTTGACGCAAAAGGCCTAATCTTATAGTCTCCAGGCGGTCAATTTGAGCACGTCTGGGTTTGTGTGTCCGACTCCTGTCCGAGGCTGCACCAGAGTTTTTGGGGTCAGATGGAGATGCAGAGGAGGAGCCTTTGCCAGGGCCAGAACCTCCGGAAACCAAGGACTGGTGGGCCAGAAGGGGGTGATCAGGATCAGCTGCGGGGAGTCCCTTGCCGCTTTCTCCAACACCTTCAGGATCAGGGGTGTCGGAGGAAAAGCGTACGCGTCGAGGCTGGTCCAGCGGAACGTGAACGCGTTGCGTGCGTACGCCTGAGGGTCCTTGACCGGCGAGACGTACATGGGCAAGCGAGAGTTGTGACGAGTCGCAAACAGATCCAGCCAGGGCTTTCCCCAGAGATCCCACACTGGACGAAGGGCCTGATGAGCGATGGTCCACTCCGTTGGAAGGATCTGGGAAGATCTGCTCAACTGATCCACGATGACGTTCAGCTTGCCGGGCACAAACTCTACTGACAGGGAGATATCCTGGCTGTGAGCCCACAACAGAATGTCCTCGGCGGCGAGAGAGAGCGACGTCGATCTCGTCCCACCTTGATGACGCAGGTAGGAGAGGCAGGCTGTGTTGTCGCTTGCGACGGTTGCCCACTGGCGACGAAGGAGAGGTGCGAAGTGGAGGAGGGCGAGACGAACAGCCTCCATTTCTAGGAGGTTGATGTGCAGGAGGGCGTGCTCCGAAGACCAGAGTCCCGAGATCTCGCTGTGGTCGATGTGGGCCCCCCAGCCCGTTCTTGAGGCGTCCGTGAAGAGGAAGAACTGTGTTCTCAGCACACGAATGGGGACCGAACTGTTCAGCCAAGACAGATCGAGCCACTGACGCACTGACTGACGAAACCAAGGACCGACTGGGACAACACTCTCCAGCAGCGACAGATCTGGAAAGAGGGCCGTCACTTGTCTCTGTAAGGCACGCTTGTGGAGTCTGCCCAGGGGGAGCAGCTCCGCCATCGACTCCATCAACCCTAAGACGCGCAGGCACTGACGAAGAGTAATCACTGGCGAGACGATCACCAAGTCCAAGGTTTCTGACAGAGTCTGAATTCTCTCTAGAGAAGGGGAAACCGAAAACTTCACAGTGTCCACACGCATCCCGAGGTAGCAGAAATTCTGTTTGGGAGTGAGGTCCGACTTCTTGAGGTTGAGCTGGAACCCTAGAGTCTTTGCCAAGGACACGATCTGAGAAGTGTGTGCTTCGCCTATCAGTTGACTGGAACCGAGGACGAGCCAATCGTCCAGGTACACGCGAAGACGCACCCCTCTTGCCCTTGCCAGGGCAGCGAATTGCCGAGTCACTTTTGTGAAGATCCAAGGGGCGGGGGACAAACCGAAGGGCAGGGCCCTGAACTGGAAAACATCTGCGTTCCACACGAAGCAAAGGAATTTCCGTCTCGACGGGTGTATGAGGATGTGAAAATATGCATCTCTCAGGTCTATTGAGGTGGCCCAGTCCCCGGGCTGAATGAAAGACCGAATGGAAGCCGCCGTCTCCATCTTGAAACGGACGGGGCGAAGAAATTTGTTGAGGGGAGAGAGATCCAGGACCGGTCTGAACCCTCCCGTCTTCTTGGGGACCGTGAAGAGACGGGAGTAGAATCCTGGACCTGGGTGCGGGATCAGATCGACCGCACCCTTGAGATGCAGAGACTCGACCTCTGCTTGGAGGATTAAAAGTCTCTCCGGGTCCGATGGTGGAGGAAAAGAAATGGGAGAACGCGAGAGGGGTGGCTCTTGGAGGAACATGAACCGAAACCCTGCCCGCACCACCCGAAGAACCCAACCGTCGCCTACTAGGGTCTTCCATGCAGGTAGCGCTGCGCTCAGAGCGCCTACGCAGGAAGCAGGGGCGGTTGGAGGACTTTGGGAGGGTGCGGGCTCTACCGAAAAGGCTGCCTCGACTGCAGCCTGGGAGGCCCAGAAGACCTCCCTCCGCGAGAAGAGGAGAGTTTCCCTCTGGAGGACTGAGTAACGCGAGGTTGAGAGTAGGGGGGCTTAAAAGCCCCGCGAAACGAAGAAGGACGCCTGTGGGAGGACCTAAAAATCTGGTAGGGGCGTGAAGGTCTGAACGGTCCGCGACTCTGCTGGGTGCCCTGTGTGTCCATGCGGAAACGCTTGGTAACAGCGTCGATCAGAGCAACCTGGGAGACCTCCGCCTTGCGCTTTGACGCTGAGTCCAAGGATTTCTCGAGCAGGCTACTGCCAAACACACCCTTATGGGGAAGGGGAAGGGAACGCAGTTTCTCCTTCTCCTCCCTGGAGAACCTTGAAGACGAAGAGAGGATCTGGTCGCGGCGAAGAGCAGAGACCTGAACCTTGAGGGCAGCGACGACGTTAGCCTGACTGGTGAGGGTGTCGTCGAGGAGGGAGATGAGCGATCCTACCGCAGCGCCGTCTATCTCCTCATAGAGTTGAAACTCGTCCGGCTTGAGGGACGGAGAACGCCCGATGAGACGAGACAGTGACGAGTGTAGGGAGGCAACCACACCGCACGACCTGAGAGTGTCGGACAGAGATACTTCCAGAGTTTTCGCTGCCGGTGGCGTGAAAAGGAGAGATCCCAGGTTCTGAGTTGGAAGGGAGAGCTTTGCCATCTCCGATTTGGAGAGGAGCGAGTAGTCTCCGAAGGGGAGCATAGACGCGCCCAAGGTGAAGGGGGGCTGAAAACGAGGAACCCTGAAGGAGCCCACAGGAGTAGAGACATCCTGCTCCTCGTCTGGCTCTGAGTCCGAGCGTTGCTCCGTAGGGAACTTGCCCGTTAGAAGCGAGACCTCTGCCTTATCCAGGGCAAGCTGCGTGGACTGAGGGCACTTGAACCTGAGGGACTCTTTCTGAGGCTTGAAGGAGTCGACAACCCTTGAAGAAGAGGACCGTGGGTGAGACGAAGGCCTAGAGACGACGTCGACGCACACCGGCTGGATGAGCTTCAGCAGGTCCAACTTAGACAGATGAGGAGGGCGTAGAGGAGAGGAGTGACCTGCCCTGCGCTCACGGGCAGAGACAGGAGAACCTTCTCTGGAGGACTCCGTAGACTGGGACTGGAAAGACTGTGCACGAGTGGCGTCCTCCGGCGGGGGTGACCCGGCAACGGGGTAGGCCAATCGGGAGTGCTCCTCATCCGAAGAGGGAGCCTCGAGGGAGACCCTCTGCACGTACCGGCCTGGAACCGGGGAGAAATCCCTCACACGGGGAAGCGGGGCCGGGGACCGGCGGCCGCGGGAACCGGGGGATCGAGACGAGTCGACCCGCGCACGCCTGCCACGGAAACGTGGAGAACGTGACGGGGAGCGTTCCCTCCGGCGGGAGGGACGGGATCGCGCAGACCCAGAACCCTCACCAGGCACTGTTGACCAGCCGTGCCGTGGACGGCTGGTCGTAGAGGCAGACAGTGCGGCCCGACGCTGATAATCCGGAAGGAGAATATCCACGGATGAATATCTCCCCCGGCGGTCATAGAGAGGGTCGGGTGTAGAGCCATCCCGTCGACCGACCCTCTCTATAGGCCTTGAGCTGGCTGGGCTAACATGGCGTGGTCTGACAACCCGGTCCGGGTGTCGACCTGTAGAGCCAAAGCCAGCCGACAACCCGCCGTGGGGGTTGTCGCTCTTGCCTAGGCTATGACACCTCTCCGAACTCTGCGAGAGAGGATGCTTCGCCCTTGTGACCGAGCAGACCGACCGTCTACTTGCACCACCGTCCGTGGTGCCTTCGACCTCCTGGCCGGGAACGACCTCCTGGTCGGCACGATAGACAGGCCGTCTACGAACGTCCTCGTCTGTAGAAGTCCGAAAAGCTTCCTGGAGGGACAGCGTAGGAGGGGACCTGGAGACCTGTACAGACTGACAAAAAACAGAACCCTCCCCAGCCGGGGAGGTGACAGATGAAAAAGCTGGCAAGGAGACAACAAGCCCGCTATTCTGCAGGTGCCGAATGAACGCGTCAAAATTTTCAGGTGTCTGAGCGGAAGAAATTTGATCAGACTGCGACTGAACACTCACAGAGGCCGTGGCCTCTGTCTTAGGTGAAGAGGTAACCGAACCCTGAACCGGCTTGGCCGAAACGGCCGACGGAGATTTCGTGTGAGAAATTTTAGAGTCCGATTTCGATGACTTCCGAGAAGATTTCTTGGAAGACCTAGAAGACGCTGATCTGGGCGAAACAAGGCGCCCGACACTATCGCGAGGAAGATGAGAAGGCTTCGAATTTTTCGAAGAATGAACTCTTGGGACCTCCGAGGGAGGGTCCCCCAAACTATCTTCCATGACGACTAGAAAAAATCCAAACGAAAAAACTTTCGAAATAAACAAACACTACAAAGCTAGCAAAGTACCTGAGCTACTAAGCAAAGCCAACAACAAGAGTAGAAGGACTGCGGAGTCAAACTGAAGAAACCGCAGTACCAAGAAGAAACCCAAAAAATGGCGACCTAACCAGAAGAACACCGGCTAGGTCAACCTCCAAAATTAAATTTCTAACTCCAAAAATACACAAAATAGAAGCTTAAGAAAGCAAAGACTTGTTGCTAAGAACAGACTAGCAACAAGGGTAACTATCAAACCAGAACAAACCCACCAAGAACGCTTGAAATGAATTCGTAAAGGGAGTAGGTTTAAACATCAACAGCCTTAGAAGCATGGTAAATAGAGAATGAGTTGGGAACGGAAGTGATGTACGTGACCGGAAGTGGGGAAAGGGGCATAACCCCACGGTCACTAGAGTGACTTACTCTTTGTTATTTGGTAACTAAGCGTTTACGCTTTAGGTTTTTCCAGCCAATTGGTATGTTATGCTATTGTTTTGAGTGTTGGTACAGTATGATTATATTAGATAGTATCTGTAATGACATGCATAGAGGAAAATAAATGTAAGCCACAGGCAGTTGAACACCATGCCCACAAGTACACATGTTATGGGGTTGTGGAACAGATAGTATCTGTAATGTCACACAAAAAACAAACAAATGTCATCCAGTGTATGCCTTCGTGTGTTTGGGTCAAAGTCATGGGGATCAGTAATACCAATAGATTCAATGAACAGAAGTGGTAAATACTAATATTAACTTCTCTTTTTTCTTTCTAATAATCAAATGTTTTATTCAGATGTAATCTGGGCCCCTTTCAAGGGGTAGTCACAATTACAGAGAACGATCGTTTCATTTCAAGCCTTTGATTGCATAGTACACATTCCTATTACCACTTTGCTGTATAAAGTGTAATAGAAAGAGAGCGAAACAGAAACAAAACGATAAATACACAAGCAAAGACACAGACAGAGACTATAATGCTTCGGTTCTTACCAGATAGATATATATATGCATCAGCACTCATTCACGATTTTACCACACTACACCCATAAAAGGCCTAGCAAACATTCAACACAGACATAGATAACAGATGGCAATGAAAGGGGTTAATTAAAGTCTGTGAACTCTTTTGTCCTGTTTTATGGACCCAAGGGCAATCTTTACTGAACAACCCTCGTAGCATTTAAACAAATTAAAAAAATGTTTTTATTCCTTTAAAAAAAAAGGAAGAAAGCGGAAAACCAATAATTAAAGCAGAGAAGCAGAGTAACACTTCTGGCAAAGTAGTAGCTTAGACACCCCCATTAAATTTTCCGCATTCAAAATTTTCACTAAGCAGCAACATTCTGCCATTCTTCGGGAAAAAATTACATGGTTAGGATCAGCCTAGGGTTATTGTCATGAAACTGAAAGAACCAGACTTTGAGATTGAGGGTCGTAAACATGGAGGGGAGGGGGTGGGGGAGGGGTGTCTAAACTACAACTTATCCCACGCTTGTTACCTGAGACCACCATAGCTGGCGTGGAACTGGAGCTGAGCAGAATAGAACATCAGCTGCCGACTATGGACCTCCACCAGAGCTCCCACTGATGGCCTGTACTGAAAACAAAGAAACGAGAATGCAAAGACATGTCATGATGCATGTACGTCAGTTTTACAAATGGCAGAAATGACAAGCTAGGAAACAAGTGGATGGCAACAGTCTCTCTCTCTCTCTCTCTCTCTCTCTCTCTCTCTCTCTCTCTCTCTCTCTCTCTCTCTCTCTCTCTCTCTCTCTCTCTCTCTCTCTCTCTCTCTCAACAGATGGCCTGTACTGAAAACAAAGAAACGAGAATGCAAAGACATGTCATGATGTATGTACTTCAGTTTTACAAATGGCAGAAATGACAAGCTAGGAAACAAGTGGATGGCAACAGTTTCTCGGTAACCTACTCTCTCTCTCTCTCTCTCTCTCTCTCTCTCTCTCTCTCTCTCAACAGATGGCCTGTACTGAAAACAAAAAACGAGAATGCAAAGACATGTCATGATGTATGTACTTCAGTTTTACAAATGGCAGAAATGACAAGCTAGGAAACAAATGGATGGCAACAGTTTCTCGGTAACCTACTCTCTCTCTCTCTCTCTCTCTCTCTCTCTCCCTCCCTCCCTCCCTCTCTCTCTCTCTCTCTCTCTCTCTCTCTCTCTCTCTCAACAGATGGCCTGTACTGAAAACAAAAAACGAGAATGCAGAGACATGTCATGATGTATGTACTTCAGTTTTACAAATGGCAGAAATGACAAGCCAGAAAACAAGTGGATGGCAACAGTTTCTCGGTAACCTACTCTCTCTCTCTCTCTCTCTCTCTCCCTCCCTCCTCTCTCTCTCTCTCTCTCTCTCTCTCTCTCTCTCTCCCTCCCTCCCTCCCTCTCTCTCTCTCTCTCTCTCTCTCTCTCTCTCTCTCAACAGATGGCCTGTACTGAAAACAAAAAACGAGAATGCAGAGACAAGTCATGATGCATGTACGCAAACATGCCCCTTGTTCAAAACAAGGAGAGACAGACAAACAAACAAAAAGAGACAGAGAGAAAAAGAGAGAGAGAGAGACTGGACACTGGACCCTTTTAATGTCATTAACACTGAGTTGTCATGACATGGTGGGAAGCATCATTTTCATTGCAAAACATTGGAGAACAAAAATAATAATAGAATATTTGAAATAAAGGGAACTAAAAAGAACAAAATAATTTGCAAACAATTTCAAATTTAAGTTATATGAATCAAATCAAGCATTCTAGTAAAAAAAAGTTCTCTTAATTTCTCTCTCACTAAATTAAGCACACACACACACACGCACACACACAAACTGCGCGCGCACGTAGAGAGAGAGAGAAACAAGGGAGAATTTTCTGCTGAATCTGGGGACCATGGCTTTATGAATTCCTTTTCCTTAATTGATTGTTTATACCAATATTCTCCACAACAAAGTTTTTAATGATTTTTTTTCTCTTTAATGAGTGTGATGCCAACAAACTTGACAATTTTTATTCACACAAGAAAATAATCATAATCAATCAAACAATGTTTACTGTCCTTATGCATAAAACTAAGCACATAGAAATGTGGTTGGCCATCATACTAGCAAAGACTGTATAGGGGAAGATAAACATCCGGTCTCTTTTCCCTATATGAGTAGTGAGGACAGAAACACTGGTTATGTCCCTTTGAAACGTGACACATTTTACACATCAATAGGCCAGTTGAATTCTCCGTTCAAGTTCCAGTCCGAGTTTTTGGATAGCCTCCACTGTGAATAGTGTACACGTCCGCACTAACGATAACTCTCTCTATCAGCCCGGTTCGCCGAGCTTTTAAGTAATTCATCTTACCCTTTTAGAATATCTTTGATACTAGTAAACTAAAAAGACAACACATAAAATACTCAACATAACATATATAGACATAAGTATAAATAGTAGTAGTAGACTAGTAGTAGAAGTAGTAGTAGTAGTAGTCACAGCAGTTATTGTTGCTGATTATCATGTGCATTTTTACCGGCCAAATGGATTCTGACCGGTATTGTTTTGTCTGCTCATGTGGATTTTTGTTTCATGTTTTTATTCCATTTCAATTCTGTGTAAAGCGCCATGCAGCCTACATAGTAGGGTGGGCGCTATATAAATTTTCCTCATTATTATTAATATAAATGCATATATTTGAATGTGATAATACATATTATACCAGCATTATATACTATCAGTAACAAACTTGATAAAAGAAAAACAAACAAACAAACAAAAAAGCAAACTGTATCAATCACACCAGTTTCTCTGTAGGGGCTTTAGGGCGCGCGCACATTAGACATGGAAACCTCATGCGCTTATCCGTAAATAAGTAAAAGAAATAAGCATGGAAACCCATGCACTTATTTGTTCTTTTATTTATTTACGGATAAGCGCATGAGGTTTCCACTCTCTGGAACAAACTACCTTTCAATATCAGGCTCTTCATCAGTTACGTCATTCAAATCGTCCACAAAAACTAACCTCTTCAAATGTTCTTAACTTAACCCTTTCACTGCCAATGTCGCATTTTGGCACCACAATGACTTAACACCCATGTTTCTAAAAGGCATCAAACCAGGGTCTGTTATCCAAAGAGCCTTGTTCTCTTAATTTTGGGAGGTAAGAACAGGCCTTACGTTATACATGTCATAGAGGAATCCCCAATATTGCAGATGATTTTTTGTTCTCTACCCAGGTAAGTTTAATGGAATTTGTTTAGCAAAAAGTGGCTGACGGCGAAAGGGTTAAACTTGTCCTGCATCCAGACCCTGATTCCCTAAATTTTGGGAAACTTTTTGGATCTTCCCGGTAATGAAGAATGGGCTTGTTTTTGTACATGGATGCGTGCGCTCTAGGTTTGTTTTTGTACATGGATGCGTGCGCTCTAGGTTTGTTTTTGTACATGGATGCGTGCGCTCTAGGTTTGTTTTTGTACATGGATGCGTGCGCTCTAGGTTTGTTTTTGTCTGTGTGGGCGCGCAAAAAAAATGCGCGCATGTGTGTATGTACATGTGTGTGTGTGTTCATGCATCTGGGTGGGTGGGCATGTGCGTGTGTCTGTGTGTGTGTATGGGTATGTGTTCGTGTGTCCGTCTGTGTGTGCAATTGCATGTGTGTCCTGACAGTGTGTGGTGGTGTGTTGTGGGTGTGGGTGTGGGTGTGCAAGGCCACTTCGTGTTAACTCTTTGGTTGTTTGTTTTCTTGTTTAATGTTTAATGTTTTCTTTTTAATCAATGTAAATATGGTTTGTAAAGCGCTTAGAGCCCTTACTGAGAATAGGCGCTATAAAAATATGCATTATTATTATTATTGTGTGTGCGCCCTTATACTACTTCTTGGCGCCACGCAAGCATGACAATTTTATGTACTGGATCGATCACACCATCTAGTGACAATCAGGGGCACAGAATTTTCATTGGCTATACACTGCTTCTTCACAACGAGCAAGGGCGACAATTTTTATGTAGGTGGCGCATGAAAATTCAGTACAGGAGTCAGGGGCAGATAATTTTCAGTATCAAGCTTCATGACAGTCAGTACATGTACTTACAAAATCGTCCCAAAACTTGTCAAACATGTCGATGTTCAACGTCTGAATTTCCTCAGAGAAACCTGCAATCAGTCCTGCATGTTAAATGTTAAATGTCCTTTAGCTTTATTTCTTCTTCTTCTTTCAAGTTTACACTCAGTAATCTTCACATACAGTGCATCAGACTCAAAATGTCGATGCTGACTTCTCAAGCATACTATACTCACATACATGTGCATGTGTGGGGACACACACACACACATAGTTACACACACACGCAGTCACACACACACACACATGAGAGAAAGAGAAAAGCATAATTTTGCACGAACAAAGACACATGCATGGACATACAAGACCTACACACTCATCCCCAAAACAGCCCACAACAAGTTTGCAAAGTATTTAAAGGGGCACCCTGACGGATGAGTTTCTGCAAGAAACACATCAAGATAGCCTTTTCAAGGATCGGCACACTCACTTTGCTCTGGTTTCCTAGAAATCAAACCGTCAAAACGGCGATTCCTCCTTGGCGGAGTTGCCGGGGAGAGAAGCCATTTTGGACGGGGTGAATGGAGGCCACTCGAGTGGTTGAAGCTTTTTCTTCTTTGTAGTGCAGTAAAAAAAAAATGGAGCTATTTCCTTTGTTGTGAGCGAAACTCCTTTTGGAAAACTGTAAATAAAAAGGCTTGTATTGTGGACATTTTGTGATTTGGTTTAAGCGACTCAGGCAGCCATTTGAAATGAGAAGAGAAGGCACATGCCTTCTCTTTCACTGAAAGAATTTGACTTCCAGCACCTCTGCCAATGAGGAATCGCCGATATGACGGCTTGATTTCTAGGAAACCAGAGCAAAGCGAGTGTTGCGATCTCTGTAATTTGTAATGGGTGTTTTCCTGGTGATCTCGACCTGTTCGCCGATATGACGGCTTGATTTCTAGGAAACCAGAGCAAAGCGAGTGTTGCGATCTCTGTAATTTGTAATGGGTGTTTTCCTGGTGATCTCGACCTGTTCGCCGATATGACGGCTTGATTTCTAGGAAACCAGAGCAAAGCGAGTGTTGCAATCTCTGTAATTTGTAATGGGTGTTTTCCTGGTGATCTCGACCTGTTCGCCGATATGACGGCTTGATTTCTAGGAAACCAGAGCAAAGCGAGTGTTGCGATCTCTGTAATTTGTAATGGGTGTTTTCCTGGTGATCTCGACCTGTTCGCCGATATGACGGCTTGATTTCTAGGAAACCAGAGCAAAGCGAGTGTTGCGATCTCTGTAATTTGTAATGGGTGTTTTCCTGGTGATCTCGACGTGTTTCTTGCAAAACCTCATCCGCCAGGGTTCCCCTTTAAGACTCAATATGTCACACGCTTTTTTTCATTGAATCAAAATATACCAGTTCAGCTAAACATTACAATCTGATTAACATTTTTTTCAATTGCCTATGAAAATGTGATGATAATAATAAATAAATGAACCGTTTGTTAAGTGAATCATGCATGAAGGACATCTTGCCTCAGACCTGTCCTTAAAGACCCCCCACGTCACCTGTCACATTCCCTCTTATGCTAGGAAGATTTCTTCAGATTTCTTACCCGCTATAAGAGGGAAAATACGTGAAAACCGTGATTTTGACATGTGACGTGGTGGGTCTTTAAAGCAATTTAATTTTTTTTAAATCCTGTTTATGAAGCATATAAATAGATTCGCTTGACCTCAGCCTACATAAATAAAAATCCTGATCGCTTCTCGGCCTTTTGGCTAAGACAGTGATTCAGGAACATAATTGTTTGTTTATACCATGGTTGGTTTGTTCAGCCCGTCGTACATGGCGAAAGCCGATACGCGACATTAAACTGAACTTCCATCAGCCTACATTTTATGTTTTAATACCTTGATATACTGAAAACATTTACCTGTAATAAATAGGGGAGCCAAAACAAAGGTCTGAATAGTCTTCAGAAGATCAGACTGGTACCTCAGAGAAACCTGCCATGAAAAGGACACAATAATGTGACTAAAGGCCAAGATTTGGACTGGAACTTTCATGAGTTGTGTTCAGATATACTGTATTTTCCAAACTATAAGGCAATATTTTTTTTCCCAGACTAAGACCCCTGCGCCTTATAATATGACTGACAATATAGTAAAATATAATAACAAAACCTGAATTTTATGTAAAATATGGGGGGTTAGCCTTATAAAAAGGTGCGCCTTATAGTCCGAAAAATATGGTAAGAAGTAACCCAACACAACACATCACACATACACACGCACACGCGCACACGCACACACACACACACACACACACTTTTAGATAAAAGTACTATCACCTAAAATAATCTTGAACTGATCGCTTCTCGGCCTTTTGGCTAAGACAGTGATTCAAGAACATAAATGTTTGTTTATACCGTGGTTGGTTTGTTCAGCCCGTCGTACATGGCGAAAGCCGATACGCGACGTTAAACTGAACTTCCATAATCTTAAACTAAGCATAATTATTGTCATCATAATGGCAGAGGCTGGGGTTACGGGTCCGTAGCCCGCATTCTCCGGGCTACGGTGACAAAAATTGGGCACAGGCATCTTGAAAAACTACTAATATTGATTCTAACATGTTTCTAACCCTATCCTCTCTAACCCTATTCCTTATTTTAATGAAACCTTGATGAGCTAAATTTATGAAATAAGAAAACGAAATTTGTTGACGAAAAATTTGACTAGCAAGAGTTACTATCCCTGAACATGGCCCGAGTGTTGCAACAACCCCGTAACTGTAGCCACTGTGTAAAATAATACACAAATCTAATGTAACGACAGCAACACACAAAACACAAAATAAACACAAAATAAACACGCACACGCACACACACACACTTAATTTACCGCTCTTGATGATTCTTGAGTAATGGCGCCATATCTGTCAAACATCCTGATTATCACCATGAACATTCCTGAAAAAGAGAGCAAAGCACAATCAATCACTCAATGTATCATTGGCATCCACCTATCTTACTACTGACTAACGTTTGAGCAATGCTGTATCTTTAAAACAGCAAACCAAAAACTACAGGTTTTAATACCACACAACCCCAGAACTAGTAAATGGACAGCTTTATTGTCTTTTAAAAAAAGCCAATAGGTCAGGTCAGGTCAGAGAATGAGGACAACTAGGCCTCGCGGCCTCTTAATGTGTCCTTTCTGATTATTTGTATTCTTTTTCATGATTGGCATGACTAGGACGCTTTTAGATGTGTTAATCATATACACATTTCAATTGTTGATTCTTGGGGTCTTTATCGAGGAGGTTTTTGAACTGATTAAGGTTAGGTGCCAATTTAATATGTGCTGGAAGAGAATTCCAGTATTTAGTGACTCTGTTACTAAAGAAATTCTTTCTAATGTTAGTTCTGCTGTATTAAATACATGTGTCTAAAGCAGACCTGCTATTTCCTTCTCCTTTGTCTTATCATTTAAATAATCATTTAGAAGTGAATCGTTTCCAAAATAAATAAATAAATAAATCTTCAAACTTACTAATTACAGGTAAATGCTGATAGAGAGAGTATTTATGTATTTCGAGAATAAAATGTAATATATTGATTTATTTATTTACTTATTCATTTATTTATTTATTATTTTGTCGTTTTTGTTGTTCTTGGTGATGTTGTTGCACTTCATTTTGCTTAACCCCTTCAGTGCCGCCTATTAGCTGCGCATGCGCCGCCGGTTCGCGGCACGATTTTTTAACGCAGCAAAATCGCTACCTAGCGCCAACGTATATATACGTCGGTGGCAAGTACTGAAACATTATAGAGGACGTACATATGAACCGGTATACGTCGTAAGCATTGAAGAGGTTAAAAAGTTAACTTACCAACATCTCTGTTTGGTATGGAGTCTGGGACTTGCATGTCCAAAATCACATGATACTGTTGCCCACGTCCTAAAATCTGAAACAAATTCAGTGATGACTGTTCAGGGCTGGCCAAAACTACTAGCCTGGTAGCCTTGGCTAGTAGAAAAATCTGTGGGCGAGTAGATTTCAAAAGTCACTAGCACGATGGGCGACTGAAAATGTCAGTACTGCATGAACCTGTTTGTTTTTTTACCACTGAGTCTCCCCAGACCATCTCTTCCTTCCATGTAACCAACTATAGTATCAAAGCAAGCTCAGCTGTCTGTTAAGATAACAACATGCCAGCACTGGTACTGAAAAGATAGGAAAGGCAGCCTCCTCAGTCTCCTCCTCCCACTTCTCTCTCTCCCACACCTCTCTCCTCAAATCATTTCTCTTTCTCTTTACTTCTCTCCTTTCTTTCTTTCCCACTCTTTTTTTTCTCTCTCTTCCTCTATCTCCTTTCCTTTCTTTTCCTCTCTCTCCTTCCCCCTTCCCTCTGTGTGTGTGTGTGTGTGTGTGTGTGTGTGTGTGTGTGTGTGTGTGTGTGTGTGTGTGTGTGTCACTATGTGTGTGTGTGCGTGCGCGCACACATGCATGTGTTCAGGGATTTTTGTTGTTTTCTTCGGGCTAGTGAAAATATGTTCGGGCGAGTACATTTTTTAAGTTACTCGCCCAGAGGGCTAGTGACATTTTGTTTAAGTTGGCCAGCCCTGCTGTTACTATGAGCTTATCAGTTCTGACTCAGGACCCTAAAATAATTACAATGGATCATATTGCTTTGCATTAATGTGCCTCAATCAATGCTGTATCCCATCATTCTGATGAAATAAGCAGTATAGTGCTTCAATTTCTTATCTACTGCACTGCGCTGCTTGAGTATAATTATGCACTGCATCAAATGCCTCATATTTCATCCTTCGGTATTGATTTTTTTTTTGGGGGGGAACTGTATGGCAATTAAATGGATTGCATTGAATTGCACTATACCGTTAAACAGAAAGTATGAAACTACGCTTGGCAATTCGCTAGGCACTTTTCCGACATTATGCAAAACTTACAATAACCTTACCCATCCATTTTTTTTCTCTGTTGTCTCCTAGTCCTACCTCTTCTTACTCCACTTTTCAGAGTTTTCCCCCTTGGCTTAAGTGTGTAGCTGACAATAATTTTTGCTCTTTGTAAAACTAAAAGCCTTTCCCTCCTATTCCTAAGCATCCTAGTGCATCCACCTCCTAAACATCACATTCTGTTATCAAGCCCAGTAAACGAGCAATATCTGTACTCATCAGAAAAAACAACCTTGTATACAGTCACACACATCCATTTTTAATGAACCAAATACACCTGAATCAAACAAGTCTCGAAACATTTTACACTTTCTTTCACTTCCACTACCAATTAATAAACAATAGAAAACCAGTGTTAATTCAATAGGAATTGTTTAGAAATAATTAAGGGGACTAATTTCATGGTGTGTGGGAGTGATCTTGCCTAATTCAATCGTTCAAACAGGGGAAGTCACTCTACATCAACTCTCGTAGCCTATCGACTCATGTGTTTCAGCAGACATACAGCACTTAGAACACTGAGTCATTTTTATGTCACATTTTGGAAGTTTTATTAGTTTGTTGCCACTGGCCACCCCTAATTTTTCTAAAAACATGTTTGCAAGTCGCTGACTCGCATCCTGGGGTTTCAAGCTTCGACGCCATTGTTGCATTGTTGCTATAGTATTTGACCAAGTAATGGAGGTAAACAACTCTAATTTTCACAAAGTGCTCTCCCCTAGTTTTTTTTCCGAAAATCGTCCATTGAATGAAAATTGTTTGTTTCTGCATCAAATCAAACTTTCTTCAAATTCTTCATTGACAAGGACCTTCAGGCTTATTGGCTTATTAGTATTCATTTAAATCCATAATCCTATTTCTGATTACATGAAAAACTTGGATACAATCACTTACTTCAGCTTTTTTGTCCACACCAAGGGTGACGTTTGCCATTGGAAATGAACACATTCCAATTCCACTTGGACAAACTCTGGAAACACTCAAAAATCAAAACATAAAATGTATGATTAAATACAAACACTTTTTCAGACAAGACGAAATTAAATCAGCAACACCGTGTTAAAAAAGCGATATTTCGATTTATTATAAAATCTTTGTTGAGCTAAAACGTTGGCCAACTGAATGTTTGAAGCAACGATACATCCCATGTCATCCAAAAAACAAAAATAAAATAAGTGATTAAAGCTTGTATTTAAATACAAACACCCTGTTAAAGAGCAATTTGATGTGTGTCAAAGTCAAAAATGTGATTTTCAGATGGAACATTGAATATTTAAGCAATAATGGTTTGCTTTTTTACATCAAGCCACCTATAACACAAAACTTAAAGAAGAAAATATTAAACATGAAAAAAACAACCAAAACCCACACAAAAATGCATTAATAAGTTCATGCACGCACACCCCCGAGTACTCATACACTCTCTCTCTCTCTCTGTCTCTCTCTCTCTCTCTCTCTCTCTCTCTCTCTCTCTCTCTCTCTCTCTCTCTCTCTCTCTCATAAACAGACATTTACAGAAAAAAATTACATGCTCAAATACATATATTATATACAACAAGATACAAAGGCACATTACTACTTCGAGTAATTATCGGTGTGATATGGGATCAAGATAATGATTCAGATCAATAAACTAAATCATATGAAACATAAAACAAATAAAATTGACAAGAATGTAATCAAGAAACCAACAGATCAAATAATTAGGTTATTTTTTTTGTCACACAGTATAAAACTTGATTTGAAGACATGAACAAACTTAATATTATATTAATCATTAAATGGGTCTTCTTGAAAAATCATCATGGAGCCTTAACACTGTAACAGGCAACCGAGTACGTGTGTGTGTGTCTGTCAGTGCACACCTGTGTGTGTGAATGTCTGAGAGAGAGAAAAAAAGAAAGAAAGTGTGTGTGTGAGTGTGTGTGTGTCTGTCCACGCCTGTGTGTGTGCATACATGTCTGAGAGAGAGAGAAAGAGAGATAGTGTGTGCATGTGTGTCTGTCTGTGCATGCCTGTGTGCGTGCATGTCTGAGAGAGAGAGAGAAAGAGAGAGAGTGTGTGTGTGTCTGTCTGTCTGTGCACACCTGTGTGTGTGCCTGTCAGAGAGAGAGAGAGAGAGAGAGAGAGAGAGAGAGAGAGAGAGAGAGAGAGAGAGAGAGAGAGAGAGAGAGAGAGAGAGAGAGAGAGAGAGAGAGAGAGAGAGAGAGAAAGAGAGTGTGTGTGTGTGTGTGTGTCTGTGCATGTGCATGTCTGAGAGAGAGAAAAAGAGTGTGTGTGTGTGTGTGTGTGTGTGTGTGTGTGTGTCTGTCTGTCTGTGTACGCCTGTGTGTGTGCATGTCTGATACAACGAAAAGCTCACAGTCAGAGCTACAAAAATGGCTGTGAACAAAACCACAATCGCAACAATGCCTGCACCATCAGCATGGTCCTTTGTATAGATCTGTAAAGCAGTGAAACATAACGGACAACATACTTCAACCAGGAGCAAAAGCTGAACAGATTCAACATGACTTGTGCTGGCTTTGATGCACACATACATGTATGTTAGCATTTTTCTTCTTCTTCTTTTTCAGATTGGGGATGTTTATTCTGCCCCACGCCCAAAGTCTTCGTTTAGACTGCTATTGGCGCACAGCTAGAATGCATGCTTTGTGAGTTTGTGTCATCCATTCCATTTCCACCGGCACACACGGCCTACTCGTACCGAATAGCGGAATGGGCTTTAACATGTGCGCAAGATCTTGTGCATGCGTTCGCACACAGGACCTCGGTTTTAGGTTTAGCCAGGCAAAGTGAATGCAATTTTTTTTATATATTAATCTGATGATAAAATACACTTAAACTATAATTTAGTCATCAGTCCTAGATTCATTGACTGGTCATAGAAAGCTAACATGAACAAGTATATACAATTTTATAAATTATACAGTCCTAACGGCATACCTGAACTTGAAATGTGCAGGTCTCATAATGGTGGCTGTTGGTACATAGATGTGATAAAAGCTGGCGTAAAGAAGAATTGATACCCAAAGAATTACAACAACAAGTGTAAAGCCAATGATCATCTTCCTTGCAGCATACTTTGCTCCATACAGAACGCTCATAATGGGTCCATTAAACTGGTTTAAAAAATGTTTTATTGGGTATACCGCCACTCTAAACATCTTTGAGAGAACTTGTGTTCCCCAATTTAGGGGTAATGATATTGTTTCCCCCAGTTTGTCCATTTTGATTTTTCGCTCTTCTCACGACACTCTCTTCAATTTGCCTACTCAAGCCAGAAGAAAAACACTAAGTCTAGTCTAGTGGAGATACTGGCAGATACTCAGATATCTACTCTAGACCAAACTAATTTTAAATTTAACTTGACAGAATAACATTTCTAATCATTTCTGTGGATGTGGTGATAAAGAGCCAATAACACCGACTTTACTAATAGCACCGTCTTATAGGCCTAATCATTAGCCACGCACTGCTTTAAACGTCTACACTATCAAAATATTTCAATCATAGTCGACTTTTGTTTCCCCGTTTCACTTTCTGTCTTGGGAAGAATTGGCCTTGACCTTTGCTTTCCATTTCTTGTCGCTTACATCTTTAAAATTAAAATAATAAACTACAAAATACAAAACCTATCGAGAGCTTTAAAGGCAACCAAGAAATGCTAATCATTTATATATTTGTTTTGTTTTTGTGCTCTGCAAAACATGCACAAAAATAATCAAATAAAATTGTTTGTGTTATATGCGGATGTTGATTGAGGAACTGTGGGTAAAAGGATAGACCCGCCATTGTTGATCACGTTTAGCTAGATGTTGGCAGAAGGGAAATTATAGATCTTTGGGGTACTAATTGCCCAGCAGATCTAGTGCAGTTTTCGTCACATGGCTTTATAGTGGTTTTAACTAAAAGCACTTTCTCTTAAGGTATGTATTTTACCTGAACAATTACGTTCTAAAATATCTTCCCATTTCAACATGAACTAGTTCAACTAGACTGAAGTAAAATCCAAACTTGAACTTGAAGTGCAGCAGAATCTTCAGCCTGTTGAAGTTGGTTGCCTAGAGGAACAAGAAGTTGAACTCAAAATTTAAATATTGACTTCTTCTTTGCCGTGCTTGGCCACAATATATATACTCAGATTATGTTGACAAGACATGTCTGGGCACTAAGACATGCAGGTGACCCCCCCTAAAAATCGAGACATTTTGCGTACTGATTTCGACCCCCTGATTTGGAATATGCAATTAACACTCGTTTGTCTGAATCAGATCAGATCAGATAATAGGGACGAGATGATATAGCTGTTAGTCTTTTAAAGTCCCATCATTTTTTCTATAAAAATATTGGTAACGGTAAAGATGTGCCTCCCCCCCTGCATTTCTCGGTTAATTGAAATTTTATGTTTTTGCCTTTCTTACCAAACATAAAGAACTGTATTTTAGGAACCTTTTTAGCTAATAACCTTTTTGGAATACTAACCCTAGCCCTAGCCCTAAAGCTAACCCGATTTGTCACACTCACAGTTGTGGTTCGTTGCGTTTTTCCATCTTATAGTTATACTTAAGTTATAGGGTAGGGTTAGGGATAGGGTTAGTATTCCAAAAAGGTTATTAGCTAAAAATGTTCCTAAAATACAGCTTTATGTATGGTAAGAAAGGCAAAAACGGAAAAATACAATTAACTGAGAAATGTAGGGGGGGTGGCACATCTTGACCTTTAGTACTTTACCAAAATATTTTATTAAAATATATTTTGCTTCGTTGACAAGGTCGTCGATTGCTCAGTTTTTTGTTGATGAATTAATCAGTCCACTCAAGTACATCCAGACGCTGGTCATGAAGCTCTCTGGGACAGAACGTTAGTTCCAACTTCCACTCCCTGATGTCAGTGATGATGTGCGGGGAAATGGAAATCTGTCAAGTCTAACAAATGACCCTGGGTATTGTTTTTCTTATGTTGAGCCAAATGTAAAGAATCACAGAACAACAAATTATAGAGAAAGTTTAGAAAGTATTCTGAGAGTTTCGGGTGAGGGAACAAACAAAATTTGTATTTGTCAGGGACCCTCTATGAGTATGAAGCACTAACATTCTCATGGACCCTTTAAAAGAATGTGCAGGGGGTCCCAGGGATGCATTAGAAAAAATATTTTTAGCATTTGCAATGCCACTGCCTCTAGGAGTAGGACCCTCTATAAAAAGTGGAGTCCCTGGGACCCCTTGTTTTGCGGGACGATTGGGAGCCCTGTTTATACAGCGTAGTAAGTATAATCTTTTTACACTTAGCCCTTAGAGGGAGAGGAAAGTGATAGGTATCCATGGGGGAAGAATGAAAATGTAGAAAAGGCCATCAAGTCCTGATGCTGTAGTCAACAAAATATGTAGGTGGGGGTAAATTACTAAATAGGTGGGGTTCTGGCTTCTTTGAGGCAATTATAAACGCGGACCCGTCCGGTTACCATGCAGCTTGAAGAGTGTTCTATAAAAACACAGAAGATTGTTTCACTTGTTCTTGTGTTTTGGGGGTGTATATAGACGTAGAGTAGAAAACGGCAAACGGTTCCCCAAGAAATCTGGGGAAAAAATTCTGGGTAAGAAACGAGTTAAAATCTCTCTAGCTCTTAACAGACGAACACATTCACACACTGATTGAGGTTCTAACTGTAACTGTGTAAAACTTTGTCTCCAGTACTTTCACCTGCAGCAAGGTATTAAATTATTCATGCATCCCATAGGGTAATATTGATTGACATTGTAATTTGTATTAATTATTAATACAAAAAACCCATTAATTAACTTTTCACTCAGCTTCCCCAAATTGCACTTTGTCAAATTTGTGGCTACATATGATATGCATTCCTCTCTGATCTGTTAGGGGGAACGTTTAGCACTAAATTTGAGTAAATAACAGGCCTGACTGACTGCTGAAAAGTAGTCTACGGTGAAAGAGAATTTGCAGTTATTTTATTAATCTAAATTAATTAATTTTGATTTCAGTCAAGCAGAAATCTTTTATTTGAAAGATCCTAACGTTGGCTTTTACTGTTTTAGTTAGTTAATTAGCATTAACCCTTTCGCCACCGGCACATCATATCTGCGCCACACCAATTTAGCACCCATGTCACTAACAGACCACATTGTATTCAAACTTGATTGGGAATGTGAATGTGGTCTCTATGGTTCTTCTTAGAATGTTCATGTTGTAACTATTTTACTCTTGTATAATTAATTGTGTGCGAGTGTGCGTGTGCGCATGCATGTGTGTGTGTGTGTGTGTGTGTGTGTGTGAGTAAGGAAGAAAGAGAACGTTGTGTGTAAGCATCGTGCTTATTTTACTTTCTAATGATTAATTATTTGTTTGCCTTTAATGTTCTTGTTATCAATGTAAAGCGCACTGAGCTCATGTGAGAAAGAGCGCTATATAAATTCCCATTATTATTATTATTATTAGGATCTGTTATCCAATGACCTTATGTTGTTAATTTTGGAAAATAAGGAATGGCCTTAATCAGTTAATGATCAATGCATGTCACCGGGGGATTCACAGTATTCATGCCCACTTTTCTTAATGCCCAGGTAAGTTAGACAATTTTTTGGCTGAAGCATGGCTGGTGGCAAAAGGGTTAAAGAAGAATACTTAAAATTTAGTTAATTACTTAATTCATAATTGCTGTTATATATTTGATCATTATGTGATAATAATATATTAGCTATCTGAATGATAAATATCTGTTGCAGCGCAATGTCTTTTGACGGGTCCAGCAATCGCAGCCAGTACCCTGGGGTGACGGGCCCTGTCAGTTTGGCGGAGCCCAAATCGTTCGACACTGAGCTGACAGACAAGCTGAGGGAGGCCATGATCCCCCATGGCGTCTTCGAAAGTGAAGCTGAGCTGCATCATCGGTTAGCTTTTTGATTGTTTATGTGCTCTGATAAATTTTCTTTCCTATTTTTTTTCTTCATAATTTACTAACCATTGCCATTAATACTTTGCATGCTTATTTGATGGGATGCTAACTCTGAATGACTGAAGAAGTTTTTAGTACTGTAGTGTAAGCTACACTATTCAACAGGAGAATAGACCTTATTTCGTCTAGAGACAATGAGTTGCGTGCTGACAATTGTCAACATTTGTTTGATTTTCTTCATCAGTGTTCTTTTATAATAAATCATAAGACCAGAATTTCATTATTGACCCTGTTTATTCATTTTTTTAATTTAAAAATAAATTCATTATTTAATTTTAAACAATTTGTAAGCTATTTTCTAAAGAACTTTACAACAAAAAATATATTTGTATAACCTTAAATATGCTTTCATGCATTTTCTGAACAACTTAAGCAAATAATGAAATCTTTCAAGAACAGGAACCTACCATAATTGAGTTCTTTAAAAAAAAAAATCTGGCGACATTTAATGTTGCATTCGAAACATTTAAAGAAAAGCCTTATCTTTTTGATTTGTGAATTTGAGTAAAGAAATTTAAAATCATTTTTGCAGTGTCATAAGACATAACTTTGAATGTAAGTAAAAGTTAAAATTTGTTTGATGTTTTCAACGTACTTTGTAACCTTTTATTTACAGTATGGAGGTTCTCGCTCGCATAAATGAACTGGTCAGGGAATGGATCAAGGATGTCAGCAGACATAAGGTAATGCTCCACAGTAGACGCTTAACCCTATGCCTCCCGATCAATCGAACCGAGAATCGATCCTATTGCACAAGAGAAGGGGAGTAACTCCGAACGTCACACCAAGTCTTTTATTTAAAAAAATCACCCAAAATAAAGTCGAACTCACATTTCATTTCTGAAAGATGCATATTGAATAGCAATGATGATATTTTCATTCGAAAGCTAACAGTCATACAACAAACCATGAATTAGAAGAATCCGTAATGGCACTCCAAACATCCAACCAGGTCAATACTGCTCACGTCACATGGCAAAAAAACTAAAATTTGGCGTCGCTTTGAAAAATCAGTTCAAAAAGACTATTGGGTGCTTTCCCTTGCTGCAAAGACCAAAAACCAACCCGGGAGTGTCAGAAACAGGAAGAACTAACTTAGTATATTGCATTGTGGGTAGGGTGAAAGTGAACGTACTAGACCTGGCGTTCAGCGGGCGCAATCAGCGTCATCGGCCACAAGGGAAGACAAAAAATCGGGCGGATTTCGGTTCTGCAGCCTTGAGAGGGTTAAAATATAAAGTGCACCATTTTAATTTTGATGTATTCTGATGTGGGTTAGACTTAGACTCCCTAATAACCACTGTTGGTAACATAATATAATCAGATTCTTCTTTTTTTGTAGTGTTTTTTCTTTTGCAAACTTGAGCAATAAAATATCAGATTTACTGTGTTGCTGAGATCTGTTGTACTTGTAGATTACTTTTTGAATAAGCATTTCTTTCTATTGTTTAAGCATTTCCAGACCAGGCGAAATACTTCGATTTCATCTTTATTACTACCGTCACCACTCTATTTCTTTGATTATAAAATCATCGTGAAGTACAGGTTTCAGTCTTAGTAGAGTTTAAAATTTTCAGTTCTTTGGAATAACACTAGATCTTCCATCAATTCAGTGTTAATTACTTAATACTGTTATTCCAAAGAACAACTAAAATTTTGAAACTGTTGAGACTGAAGCCTGTAGAAAAAAGGAGGGTGAATATTATTTCTGTCTCGTTCAGATCAGGTTTCTACTCTTATCATTTCTCTCAGTATTTTACAGTTTTTGATTGTGTGCATACATGATATTTTTGTGATTGGACCAAGCAGTAACAAACTCTTCACATTAAAGACCCAGTGACGCACCACGATTAAGTCCCTTGTTTTTTTCTGGGTTGCTGTGACCCACATACAAATTTCCCCATATTCAAATTGAGGCTGCTCTTTAAACTGATGTGTCGGTTTCAATTTGGGGCCATTTATATGGGAGTCAGACAGATTTCTTTCCAGTTATTTATAAGAGGGAAAACACGTGAAACCCGTGATTTTGACACGTGATCTGGTGGATCTTTAAAAGGCTTGATTTTTTCTTTATGGACCAAAAAGAAACATTCAAGCCCTTTAATGTGAAGAGTTTGTTACTGCTTTATATCAAGTTTACTGGTCACATCACAGATCTAGTGTTGAACCATTTACTGGTCACATCACAGAAAAATTAGGAAAACTTAATAAAGTCAACCAGCACATTAATTAATGAAATATATGTAAAGCTGACAATCACCTATGGAAAAAACATGCAGATATCACCTGATTTTATTTGTCTGTCTTTTTTTCTCTCTGTCACAAGTATCAGTTTCTGTTGGATATTTATTGAATCGTTTGATTTTGAATTGCTCTTGCATTTCTATCACAGAATAATATACCAGAGAGCAAGATCAACACCTTTGGTGGCAAAGTGTTCACGTTTGGTTCCTACAGACTGGGTGTCCACACAAAAGGTATTGTTTGTGACAATTACGACGTTGTTGTTGTTGTCTTACCCTGGCTTAAAGACTCCAGGGATCATCCCAACAGCCAAAGCACTTGAACACTATGGCACAAATGCACCAGCTAGGGATGAGAAAATTACGTGTGTGACCGTTTTTGATTGGGCAGCCACACTCCGACTTCGGAGGATGTGACAATTATGTTGTAAACTATGAGTTGTCATTATACTTTGTGTTGTATGTGATATTAAATATAGTGTGTGTGGTTGTGATTTTTTTTAATTTATCAGGGCTCCCAATCGTCCCGCAAAGCAAGGGGTCCCAGGGACCCCTTCACTTACAGTATAGAGTGTCCTAGAGGCAGGATAGAGGGTCCTAGTGGCATTGTGAATGCTAAAAATATTTTTTCTAGTGCATCCCTGGGACCCCTTGCACATTCTTTTATAGGGTCCTTGAGAATTTTAGTGCTTCATACATAGACCCCCAAATGGGAGCCCTGTTTATAATTTGTGTTGGTACATGGGAAAACACATAAGTCGCTCAGGATAATTTTGAGCAAACGTTTAAAAAAGTCACACCCCCAAAAACAAAAAAATCTATTTTGGGCATATTTATGTTTAGTTTTATGTATTCTACCAGTAGCCACAACTTTAAAGACAATTTTGAATGATTTCTTTGATTGTTTTTTTTACCCTTTCACCGCCAGTCATATTTCAGCCAAAAATGTCCATTAACTTTATCTGTGTAGAGAACAAAATGCATTTAAAGTATTGGGGATTCTTCTGTGACATACATAAAATAAGGTCTATCCTTCCTTCCAAAAACTAAAACAATAGGGTCTTTGGATAATAGACCCCGATTTGATGCTTTTTAGTGACATAGGTGTTAAATCACTGTGGTGCTAAAATGCGACTTTGGCGGTGAAGGGGATAAATCAAGTCTATAGAAACAAAGAGGCAAAATTCTGTCTTCTATGTTCGATTTCTGCAAATGATATATCTTGAATGTCAAACTTCTAATGGCTGTAAACCCAAAACTAGACATAATAACTCATTTTGGTTTTCTGTGTAATGACTAGGAATCTTTACTTCATCTTGTAAAAACTAAATCTTAATTTATGCCCAAAATTCCATTATGACGTATGTCTGGTTTTCCCATGGACTGTCGCATTTAAAAAAATATTTTTTGTTTCTCTTCCTTGATTAATATTAATAAAGATGCTTTAAGTTCAGCAGTATGTGTGTGACTGTGAGTGAGTGAGTGAAATGAGAGAAAGAGAGATTAACAAACATTTGTAATTTATAATTCAAAGATACTTTTCAAAACAGTTCCTGTTCTTTGGTTTGCTGGATAGGGTTTCGTTTTTGTTTTGTTTTAATAATAATAATAATAATAATAATAAATGGACGCTTATAGTTATGTAGCGCTTTTTATCGAGCACAAAGCGCTTTACAATCAGCATTGAAACACTCACACACATACACACACGCACACAGACACGCCCAACAGACGCACACGCACGTACGTACACGCACATGTTTTGTTTGGGTGTTTTGATATTGCTGTTGTTGTTTTTCCAGTTCTAGTTCCATTATTGTTCTGTATGAGGCCTGCTCATAGGCTGTTGACTGTGGGGTTGTGCAGGTGCTGATATTGATACGATATGTGTGGCTCCCAGACACGTAGAGCGGTCCGACTTCTTCAAGTCTTTTATTGACGTGTGTTGACTGTGGGGTTGTGCAGGCGCTGATATTGATACACTATGTGTGGCTCCCAGACATGTAGAGCGGTCCGACTTCTTCAAGTCTTTTATTGACGTGTGTTGACTGTGGGGTTGTGCAGGCGCTGATATTGATACGCTATGTGTGGCTCCCAGACACGTAGAGCGGTCCGACTTCTTCAAGTCTTTTATTGATGTGTGTTGACTGTGGGGTTGTGCAGGCGCTGATATTGATACGCTATGTGTGGCTCCGAGACACGTAGAGCGGTCCGACTTTTTCAAGTCTTTTGTGGAGCTCATGAAGAATCAGATTGAAGTCAAGGAACTGCGGGTAAATTGCTGCTTCTGTTTCATGTTTTGAAAGGCTTTTAACCCTTTCAACGCCAGCCATTTTTCAGCCAAAACTTTCCATTAACTTACCTGGGTAGAGAAACTATTTCGTCTGCAATACTGAGGATTCCTCTGTGACATGCATAAAATAGGGTCTATCCTTACCTCCCAAAATTAAGACCATAATGTCACTGGATAGCAGACCCTCGTTTTATGCCTTTTAGTGACATGGGTGTTAAAAGATGATGGTGCCAAGAGGCGACAGTGGCGATGAAAGGGTTAACAAATAAGTATCACTTTGTTGTGTTTCTAGTTATTCATTCCCCAATGTTTATGTGAATGTAATGTTCCACAGTGTAGACAAATCATTAATCATGCATGTAAATTAACCCTTTCACCGTCAATGTCGCATTTTTGCACTGGTCACAATGGTTTAACACCCATGTCACTAAAAGGCATCAAATCAGGGCCTGTTAAAGTGTTATCCGAAGACCCTATTTTCTTAATTTTGGGAGGTAAGGATAGGCCTAATGTTATACGTCACAGAGGAATTCATAATATTGCAGATTTTTTTTCTTCTCTACCCAGTTAAGCTGCCTTAATGGTATTTTTTGGCTGAAGAATGGCTGGCGGCAAAAGGGTTAAAAACTGAAAAGGAAACTGCTTTCATAATTGTCATATATGCAAAGAATATTCACATTTTGAATTTTTTTTATCAATCTGTTTATTCCAAGATGTTAAATCTTGATTCTATGAAATTTAGTTAGAATTGCGAAAGTTGACACTTGTATTTAAAGAATCAAACCATATACCGTATTTTGCGGATTATAAGACAATGCTTCCTGTCAGACTGAGACCCCTGACTCTTCTACTACCAAGTATTACTTAGACTGTTTACCGTTGCGCACCAAGTAATTTTTGCTGCTGCACTGATTTTCGCACACACTCACTTTAAAAATTCATTAAAGAAAATACTCGCTCGAATCATCACTAAATTTACCTGTGTCGATCTGCTGCTGCAAACCCAAGATCGTTTCAACACTTTCGATGCTCTTTTTGATTCGCCTAAGTTCAGATTCTGCCACTTTTTCCACAGTAAATGCTTCGTCGGCACTATCGCCATATTGTAGAGGTTCACGCCAAAAGTTGTCGGTTTCCATCGTCGAAAACGCAATGAAAATCGATTGAAAATTACAAAATTTAGCCTACAAATGAAGATGGCGGAAGGTTGTGCTTTCCCTGAGCGAACTGCGCATGTCACGGAAGTAAAGGATGTGATGTCACTTCATATAAATAGCGCAAAGGGGGACACCGGAGTTTTCCTAGTATCTGGCGGTCAAACCCACCCGTGGCTAGCAACGGTATACGGTAAACCGGCGGGTCAACCCGCCGACGGTAGTAGAAGAGTTAATAAAACAAGCGCGAAATCGCAATAGTTTTTGGCACGCGGTCTATTTTTACCACTCCAATCATGAGTCACCTCCCCTGGCTTTTCAATAATTTTAATCTGTAAACCAGAATGTTATCTCTGCACCATTTCGTAACTTTTTATATCTTTTTGAAAACATTTAAAACTATGTATCCTACTTATACTCATCAAAAGAAGCACTGCATACTCGTCGTGTCTGTTGTAGTGTCTGTATTACGTATGTTTATTATTTTGTACGCTTTTAAAATACATCATTTTAAAGAGCGGCCTCAATTTGAAGCGTAGCCTCGATTTGAAGTGAAGGAATTTATACTACGATTACTTGTAGCGGTGCCATAGCCGATGAGGTTTAACCGAGGCGTGGTCACCGCTACAGCTATCTGTATTAATTAAAAAATCGGGACTTTACTGGTTTCGTACTGCCTCCGGACATTGCCTCCAGTATTGTTCCAACCATATTTGTATTTACAAATGTCCCATATGTGTCTGATTCAGACCAAGAGGACGTAAAACTCCATTTTCTCTCTCTCTCCTCGATTTGAAGTGCGACAATTTTGTCAAAATATGCGACAATTTTGGACAGACAGACAGACCGACCGACCGACAAAGTGAGTTATAGGTTTGTGGCTTGAGCCACAAACAATAATAGTATGTTGTTGCTGTAACAAAATCAGAATTTTGTATGAATTTGTTTAGATGCACCTTATAGTACATAAAATATGGTATATGCTGCATGTGAGACTAATGCCAATAATGGGGGGAGAAAAAACCCAGTTCATTTTTAGTAATTTTACTGACAGAAAAAAACACCTAAATAAAGGGAGTACAGGACTCTTGAAAATTCAGTTGGTAGCAAACTTTAGGTTTACTTGCAGTCTTTTGGTGTGTCTTTTTTCCCTCTAAGGGTTCCTCTTGTGACAATATTTATCTGTAGAATTTAATTTAATTCGTTAATCCTGAATCATTAGAATTGTGTGTGCAAGAAAAACTGGCACTGTGGGCAGCTGTGGGTTAAGAAAATGGTAGGAAAATGGAAACATTGTATGATTTTTCTTTAATCTTTTTATTCTTTTTTTGATTAATAAAAGGTGTTTATATATTTACTAATTACTTACTCCTCTCATTTACGCATTGGACTGTAGAGGGGAAGTATTGTTTTTTTATCTTATTTTTTGTTCCTTTTGTTGGCTGCTTTTTTCTCCATTTGCTGTTTGCTCTTTTCTTGTTTGTCTATGCAATTTACTACTGTACTTTTCGGCTCATTAGGCGCTGCTGTGTATATGGCGAATAGGGCAATTTTCAAGAAAAATCTGACAAAATCCAAGTAAAAGGTGCCCTTGTTTATAAGGCGATACACACCTCACAACAGAAAGTCGAAGTTTGAAGCCCGTACACGTCCTGTAAACGATTACTGACCGCCATTTTTGTTGTCGTAAACGAGAGTTGGCTCCCTTCTCAAATAATCGAAACTTCCGTTTTTGCGACTTCCGGTTGTTGATTTTGGCCAATTCTTTGCGGAAACTGGTAGAATTATGGCATTTTAAGCTCGACAACGATGCTTTTTACATCAGACCTGTTTACTCTACTCTTTTCGAGTAGTATTCTACTCAATTTGGACCTCTACTACACTTCAAAATTGAAAATAATGCTCTAACTACTCATTTTCAGTGAACATTATTTGATGGTTTAATGAATAGGACTACTCATTTCACACCAAAACTACTCATTTCAGCTATCCAGACTACTCAAGACTTGTGTAGGGGGTAAACAGGTCTGTTACATCCAATGAAGGGTTGTGGCATCTGTTGGACGGTATCTCGGACGATAATAGGGATTTTAAAGCATTTTGACGTGAGTATTCGTCGTATCGGCGACTCGTTACCACTTTCGATGTTGTGACTCACAGTAGACTGAGTACGGCAATCATTGCCTCTCTTCTCACGATTTTGTTCACTTGTAGGGCGCCCTCGTTTATTAGGCGCATAGGTCGAAATTGGAAAAAAAAATATCGCCTTATAGTCCGAAAAATACGGTATGTTGATAAAGGTGCATTCGCCAAAATATCCAGTAGTTTTGTTTTGTCTCGTGAATAAAATAATGTCACTTTACACTTGTGTAGTTTGTTTGTTGCATGTTCCAGTGACGTTGCAGTCTGTTTCATTTTTTTATGTATTACCAAGATAAATATTCTTGATATATTGACATTGTGTTCTCACAGTCCGTGGAAGAGGCGTTTGTGCCAGTCATCAAAATGACCTATGATGGGATCGAGGTGAGTGATTGGTGTTTTACGTTAGGTTCATTTCTCACACACTTGGTTTACTTTGTACTGTAAGCATTACAAAAAAAAAATCTGTGAAGATCTCATTTCACTGTAGCATTGCCTTTCATAGATTAGATAACAGAATTTGGTTTTAAAAGAGCCCACCTTATTCCATGTATGTCTTCTTTTTTTCTGTTGAGAGTAAGCAAATTGAAACGTAGAATTTACAGTACTTGAAACCTGTCTTTGGAATTATCTCATGCATAGTATCTCTATCTCCCCCCCCCCCCTCTCTCTCTCTCTCTCTCTCTCTCTCTCTCTCTCTCCCCCCCTCTCTCTCCCCCCCCCCCCTTCACTTTTCCTCTTTTGCACATTCCTTATTATTTTTGTGCCGATACTTGAGAGTGTGCACGTATTTAAATAACTTAAATCTACTGTTCTGTTTCCTTTTTCAGTTGGACATGTTATTCGCCAGACTGGCACTACCCACCATCCCTGAAGACATAGACCTTCGTCATGAATCTCATCTGAAAAACCTGGATGAGAAGAGTGTTAGAAGTCTGAACGGTGTGTAGACCAAATAAGTTTGAAATTGTTTTCCTATCGTAGATTAACAATGCAGCTCGGTTAATCCTTAACCCCTTGACTGTCATATAACGTATCATGTACTGACCTGATGACATCACTGATGACGTCATCAGATGAAGAGGAATACTGATGTGCTGGCTTTTGCTCTAGCACAGTCAAGAAATGTATACCCCCAGACCATTTTGCCAGATTGGCTCTGTCGGTTGTCTTTTTCATTGCATGATTTGTACAATGAATTTATCTTTAATTTTCTTTGGCAGTCAAGGGTTTAAAGTCCCTTGTACAGACCACATCAAACCCCACCTCAATACCTTACTCTGTCTTCCAGTCGAGGCAAGAATAAAGTAAAAAATTGCTGGCTCTTCCATTCAATACTGTCCATGCATCTGGTCCTGCCTACCTCTCTGATCTCGTTCATCTGTACTCACCCGTCAGGTCTCTCCGTTCCTCTTCTGACAACCTTATCCTTTCTATTCCTCGTACAAACACTAAGACATATGGTGAACTTCATTTTCTTTCAGTGCCCCTACTATCTGGAACTCCCTAACCTATGAACTTCGTTTTGCTAAATCTTTCCAATCTTTCAAAACCGCTTTTAAGACTCACCTCTTCCAGCAATACCTCTGATTTCTTCCTTGTCCTGTTTCCTGTCTTAAAACTATGTTCCCCACATTGTGTGTGAGAGTGTGCGCGCATATTTTTGTGTGTGAGTTTGCGCGCATGCACGTGTTGTGGCTGTGTTTGTGATAGCTAATATGTTAGTAGTTTCTTTAAATAATTATGATCTATCTATTTATTCATTTAAATAATTTGTGAAGTGCCCTGAGCTCATGAGAAAGGGCGCTCTATAAATGTTAGTTATTATATTATCGATTATCACAGCTACTTGCCTCCAATGCAGTTTAGACTTACATCCCGCTGGAGACTATATCACTAGTGCAGTGCCGTCTCTTCATTCCATTTTGCTCACAACACTTTGCATACACACACACACACACACTCCCCCCCCCCCCCCCCCCCCCCCCTTTTCTGATTCACTCATGTTTATGGTCCAGGGAAGGGAAGTAACGACTGAAAGCCAGTCCAGCCAGTCATTCCCTAATTACCAGTACTACACTTTGGTTACTACTGACCTGTTTTCAAGGTCATGGTCACACTGTTTTCATGGGACTATCTGTGTACCATGATACACCACCACACAAAATTTGAAGTAATTCTGTCCACCGGTTCATAAGTTATAGGGCGAACAAACACACACATACACACAGACATGCTTAGAATTTTATTGTATAGGTTGTAAATGATTATTGTCAGAAACTTCTACTAGTTTTATGCCATAGGCGTTTGTCAAATCTCTACCACTTGTTTTTTCATCTTTAATGTTTTTTTCTCTTGCAGTATTTTCTCGTATTAATATTTGAAGAGTCAATCATTTTTGGGTGTGATTTCAGGTTGTCGTGTTACTGACGAGATCTTGCACTTGGTACCAGATAAAGAAAACTTCAGAATGACATTGCGTGCTATCAAGTTGTGGGCAAAGAGTGAGTGTCGGTTTATCTACGAAATTTGCAGCTCTGTGTGTGTGTGTCACTGTGTGTGTGTGTGTGTGTTTAGATGTGTAGTACCAATGGTATTTATCATTGTGCAAAGTTTGGTTGTGATACTGTTTGTAGTTTCTGAGAAAATTACAATGTTAAAAGTTTTTGAACACACACAAAACACACACACACAGTATGGTTGCATGTACTCATTTCAGTCATAAAAAATAATGCCTTACATTCATTGGTAAGTGACATGTGTTTTGAAAAAACCCCAAAGGTAAGCCTGTGGTTGAAAATTACGATTTTATTTACAACAAAGAGAATCATTACAGTGGCAAATCAGAAAAGAACAAAATTGTATCTCCCTTAAAATAACATTCTGTAAAGCTACACTAAAAAATGACTTATCTGAACTCCCAAACCAAGAAGATCTACATAAATTGGATGTGGTTTCTTGAACACCCTGTCAGCAAACAGCCTGCATGGGTGCTACTCTTTCATTTTTACACTGATTTCAGTATTTTTAATTTTACCAGAAACTGAACTTCAGGGTTTTTTTTAATTCATAAAAAAACCAAAAAACTGACCACAAGCGATTTGGGGCGTTTTGAACTTGGTGGTTCTATCTTGGAAGTTTACAAAGGCAATGTAATAATTTTACAAGGCTTATCAGACTCAAACTGTCTCTGTCTATCATTTTAACTGTCTGTCTATCTCATTATCTCTCTCAGCCAGGGCTGCGTGGAAAAAAGCATTGTATTGCTTATCTCATGTTTCCCTGGTTAAATAAAATTTCATTTTCGGTTTTCGTTTTCTCTTAAGTTGTCCCCCTGAATCGTCCGACAGGGCTCTGCCCCTATACCCTGCCGGGGCCATGGGTCCCTGGACCACTGCCTTTCGGTTGTTTTTTTGTACCCATGAGCGTGTGGACTGTTTGCAGAGAAAGGGGTGTACTCCAATGCCTTGGGCTACCTGGGAGGTGTGTCCTGGGCCATGCTCGTGGCCAGGGTGTGCCAGCTGTACCCCAAGGCTGCCCCTGCCACCCTGGTGCACAGATTCTTCTTGGTCCTGTCAAAGTGGTGAGCAGGTTTTCTACTTGCTTGCTTTACAAACAGTGGATTGATCCTGCTGACTCAAAAACGGATACCTCAAAAGCACTGGGTAACTCGCAATAATTTTCTGGTCCCAGTTTAATCATCTTTATGATAAACGGTCTTTTTAGCTCAAAATATTGACTATCTCAAAATGAAATTTCAGTCCCTCCAATTTTGACGTGAACGAGTTTCACTGTATATATGCAGAGCCTCAGATTGTTTTCAAACTTCATGGGTCATATGGCCCCTGATTACAGGAAATAATGCGTCAGTTTCAAAAAGTAATGGGCTATTAATGTGTTATTGTAGTACCAAACTTAAATTTTAATCATGTGACCCCTGACCCTGACAATTTGAAGCTCTGCATATGTGCCAATATGCAAAAAACAATTGACCTGATTACCAGTCCTTTAAACATTTGCAGAAAAAGCCCTTAGGGATTTGGAGGGGGTGGGGTGTGCTGGAATTTCATTTGCGATGCCAAGAGACGTGTCTTTTCAACCAAGTTGTTCCAGTCCTGGATGATATATGGAAGGAAATGATATGAGTATGCCTATCCTTGTCGTACATCTAGAACCGCACAGATGAATGAAAGTTGGGTTTAATGTCCTCTCAACACCGCCATTTGGGACGAAATCATCAACCCACCATTTACTCAATGTTAAGGCGCAAATCCGAAACCTAGATCCGTGCTTGTATATTATTGTCAATATATGACTGGAGTCCTAATTGGAAATATCCTGGTATGTATGTGTTAATATATGTTACCATTCTTGTCATATGAGAACTTCAACAGTATGAAAGTATGATTTACCATGAGCGGAGCATAGGCTTTATTTATTGTGCAGTGTTTACTTTGCACCATTTTGTCTGATGTTTGATCAGTCCGCTCGGTTTTGTTGAAGAAATGGCCTTTCCTGTGTACTGATGGGTTGTAATGAATGCCTTGTTGTTTCAGGGACTGGCCCACTCCAGTCTTACTGAAGCCTCTAGATTCGGAGAACAAGCTGGGTTTTCCTGTCTGGGATGCACGGGTAACTATTCCCCACCCCCCACCCCCCCACCCCCTCAAATTGTGTTGTAGTTTGATTGAACTCTACTTACAGAAGACTGAAGTTTTCGTTTATTTTACCTTGCCTTGTTTTATGAAGATGTATGCGCTATCTAGAAACAATAAAATAAGGTAGAATTGTCATGTTGTTTTGTATTTTCAAGAAGTTTGGGAGCTGTAAATTTGAATGCGATTTACAATATGTCTCGTGAAAACATTTTTTATAACTTTTCACTTTTCATTCTATTTTGAAACATATGGATATTGTTTCCAATGGTGTAAACAATGGCTGTCAATACTTATTTTATTGTGACATCTGTTATTACTGAAAAGCAGATTGTCAGTCATCACATGTACACAATTGTAAATTAAGACAAGGGCATTGCCGGGCAGCAGCAACGCATTGTGACAATGCAAACCCGGCCAGAGTTATGTCCTCCCCCCCCCCCCCCACCCCCCACCCCCCAATAAACACACCACTTTCCACCCTTACAGAACACATAAAATACATAGCCAAAAATTTGAAGTGATTCTGTTCAGTAGTTCACGAGATACAGTTGAACTTTTATACAAACTTCCTTGCACCATGTCCTCCCCCCCCCCCCCCCCCAATAAACACACCACTTTCCACCCTTACAGAACGCATAAAATACATAGCCCAAAATTTGAAGCGATTCTGTTCAGTAGTTCATGAGATACAGCTGAACTTTTATACAAACTTCCTTGCACCATGGTACACCACCACACAAAATTTGAAGTGATTCTGTTCACTAGTTCACGAGATAAAGCTGGGGGGAAATTACATAGCCCAAAGAAGGAAATTTCGGTTTTCAGGGTCAAACTTCAAGGTCAAGGTCAGCACGGTGTTGATTAACGAAAGGAAGCTTCCTTTTCAAGCTGTCTACCCCTGTGCCAATTTTAATCAAAATCCAAACAGTAGTTTTTAAGATAATCGATACACAGACACACAGACAGACACACAAACCGATCGCAATACCTCGACCTCTGGCCGGGGTATGTAACAATAGATGAGGGTTTGTGTGTACGCCTCTGTGTATGCTTTTTTTTTTTACCTACTTTTCTTAAATCTAGTGCAAAGGAAACAAACAAGTAGAGGACTATTGATTTTGGTTTATTAAAGAATTATGTATTGATAAATGTCCATTGTAAATGATGACAGGCTTGGTTGAAACTGTTGCATGTTGTTGTTAAGTTATCTTATACCGTGAAATATATCTGGTTACTCTACTCTATTTTGAGTAGCATTTTACGCAATTCTTACCTATGCTACTTTTCAAAATTGATAATGATGATGCTCTTCAATCCTTGACTGCTACGCTTTTTCATTGAACAGTGTCTAATGAGTTTTAGTGCATAGCCGCAGGCATGATATTTTTCAGCCTTTAGCCTGATTTCAGGCTTTTTGATGGCCCAAGAGGTCATTTTTTAGATAAAAAAAGAGACTGAGTACAGAAATACTTCTTATAAGTGAATAAAAATGAACTGAACATATAATTTTTACTTCTAATGTTGTTTTCAAGGCTTAAATTACAACAATAAAAAAGCTTTTGTTTCAGGGGGCTTCAGCCTTTTTTCAGCCTTTTTCATCTGCTTTTCAGCCTAAATCATAATTTACCAATCTCATGCCAGAATTAGGACTATGCATTTCACACAAGACTGCACATTTCCGCTACCCAGACTACACATGGCTTGCATTAGGAGTAACCAGGTCTGACGAAACTTCTTGTTGTTTTTGGGGTTTTTTCTTCTTGAAGAGACCCAGCAGTCATGTATACCTTAACTCATTCGCATCGCAACGATTTTGAATTAAGTAAAAAAAAATCACAAATCACTCCAGCCATACACACAAACAAAACATACATAAACAAAAGGAGAAATGAAAGAATATGTGTTTTTACTTCAGGTTTAGACATAGGGAAGTGGTAGATCAGACTTTTTTTATTTTTTGGACTTTATATAAAAAAAACTACACCGATTGGTTCCCCCACAACAAACCACTACAAAGGCAAAGTCAGAGGCAAAATTGTGGTCAAAGGGAGTGAAGCGAGTTTAGAAGTGACCAAGGTATGGTGTACACACAGATTTACTTCCCTTGAAGCAAATGCATCTATTAATGAGCGGCTTAGCTGGCTCTTTTGACCGCCAGGTGGCATAACACTCGATATATTCTTAGTTGGGCATAAAGAGAGAGAGAGAGCAGTCCCTCCCTCTCTCTCTCTTTCTCTACCCCCAACTAAAGATATCACGAGATAAGCCCCTATTGAATTATATGCCACCTGGCGGTCAAATTGGCAAGCTCGGTTGACCATACCGCACATAATGTCTGGAATGACTTGAATGAGTTAAGCTTACTGTGTGTGTCGTAGATAAATCCAGCGGACCGTTTCCACCTGATGCCCATCATCACCCCTGCCTACCCACAGCAGAACTCCACCTACAACGTGTCCAACTCCACGCGCAGTGTCATCACCGAAGAGTTCAAAGACGGTCAGATCATTAGAGGATGGCGTGTAGTTGTTGTTGTCGTACCCTGGTTTAAGGACTCTCCAGGGATCATCCCAACAGCCGGAGCACTTGAACACTTATGGTACAAATGCACCAGCTAGGGATGAAAACATTATGTGTGTGACCGTTTTTGATTACCCCGCCATGTGGGCAGCCACACTCCGACTTATGAGGATACAGCATTTAGTGAGCATCAGCTAGGCTAGGCTGCTTATTGCTGTTTAGAAAGACTTGCTGTATTTTTCAGACATTCAGGTTCACCTTACTAATAAGGCACTCCCTCCAAATTATACACAAAATTCAAATTTTGTTATGATGCATTTTACTATATTTTAATGGTCGACTTATGGCGATTATTTGACCGCCAGGGGGCAGTCAATCCACTTGGGGCTTATCACACGATTTTCTTAGTTGGGCGTAGTGAGAGAGAGGGTGGGACTCCTCCCTCTCTCTCTCTCTCTCTTTGTCCCCAACTAAGAATATAGAGAGGATTAGCCCCACTTGAGCATTATGCCCCCTGGTGGTCAAAAGAGCCCGCTAAGTCGCTCATTGTATTATAAGGAGCAAGGGTCTCGGTATGAGGAATAAAGTTTTGCCTTATGGTCTGTATAATATGATACTGGTATGTTGAAGGAGGCGGGGGATTAACACACTCAGGACTGGCCTATTTGCTTCGCCTTGTTCTGTGGGAACTGGGCATTTGAATAGGTTCGGGAAAAAATCACCAGAAATAAATTATGAAGAGTTAAGCATCGATATTTTCAGAAAATATTTGCAATACCATGCACTAAACGATCGTAAATTTGTAGATTCCATACCTTCATTGTTTGTCTCGTATTGACAAAAAGAGCTAACACATAGAAAGAAAGAAAATGTTCCCATTCCGATCTTTGAATCCCCCCCCCCCCCCTACAGCCAAACCTGAATCCTGCAATGATTGGTTGATTTCAAGAGAGGCAAGGACAAAGCAAACTGAAAGTAGGTTACGACAAGGCGCTTGAAAGCTGGTTACACGCCAGAAATCAAAACCTCTTGAAAACTCATGAGCTGTGCAAATGGTTGTGCAAGCCATGAACGGGATCCGGTTCTTTCGTCCCAAGTGAGTTAAGAAAACATGGTGTTAGGGAATGCTGTTTTTGCAGCTTTCACTATTGTTTTGTATAAACATCGAATGTGATATTCTGTCCAGGTCTTGATGTGGTCACAAGGATATACGAACAACGGGAGGAGTGGACAGCTCTCTTTGAGCCTTCCAATTTTTTCCACAAATACAAGTAAGCCTTCCAATTTTTTCCACAAATACAAGTAAGCCTTCCAATTTGTTCCACAAATACAAGTAAGCCTTCTAATTTGTTCCACAAATACAAGTAAGCCTTCCAATTTGTTCCACAAATACAAGTAAGCCTTCCAATTTTTTCCACAAATACAAGTAAGCCTTCCAATTTTTTCCACCAATTCAAGTAAGCCTTCCAATTTTTTTCAACTAATAGTATACAAGTAAGCAGAGTTTTGTGCTCAGTCCATTGTCATACGAGCGTAAGTGAGGTGGACAAAGGTACAGATTTAATTTTTATTCGGGTTTTAATAATCATGCAAAAATGTAAAAAGGAATTCAAATTTTATTGTTATTTTTTCATTTGATTGCAGACTTAAACAATGTTTCAGAATTATGTAAAATCATCTGATCTGTTTTAAAATAAATCTGATTTATTATTCAGACAGCCCCCCCCACTCAGGTTTAAATTATTATCTTTGTATATTAGCGTACAGAATAATTGTATGTTAGAATCATCTGACTTTGATTCTGCATAGGACATGGAAAGGAGAAGGAAAGAAATAGTGATTGAGCATGGGGAAATTTGGGGAGCTATTTTTACTTTACATTTTGTGAGAGGTTTTGAGGTGTGTTTGTGTGTGTGTGTGTGTGTGAAGATGTTTAATATGTTGGGGTCTCTGTGCATGTGAGCATTTTTCACTCTTTCACATGGTGGCACGGTGATGGGCAAGTTATATTGTGACTGGCCTGTCGTTCTGTTGCCGTGGTGGGGGTGGGGGTGCTCACGTGTACAGGCATGGTAATTTTCAGAGAATTCTCTGAATTCAGAGAAAAGTGAATGTAGAAAAACACATGTCAGATGGGGTTTTAAACTTGAGGATAAGCCTTTGTCACCATTTTTAGCAGTTTTATATATTTGTGCTCAAGTGGAATTGCTCCCTGATCTCCATACAGGGCTCTTTAACCAATAAGACCACCATGAAACAATGTCCCCTGAAACCCCCATATATTTTCAGAGAAAAACACTTTTCCTCCATTACCATGCCTGGTGTACTGACACCCCTATTAGGGTGTTCGCATTTATTGCATTTTATTGTGTTTTTGTTTTTTGTATTGATCAATTGCAAGACAGATTTCCTTGTTTCAATGAGATTGGGACAATTAATGATTGAAAGGTTTAATTGCTGTGTTTTTTGTCCTCAGGCACTACATTGTTCTTCGGGCCAGCGCAGAAGAGACCGAGCATCACATTGAGTGGTGAGTGTGAGAATATCCCTTGTGTTGATTATGGTATGTCTATTTATATATGTTCGTTTTTGACTCTTCTAGCACCATGGGTGAATACATTTGCCCCAAGACATCGCTCTATACTCCCACCAAATGCAAAGACATTCACTACCAAGTACTATGCCATGAGTTTGTCTATTTTTAGAGTTTATGTTGGTGATTTTTCCCGTTAAAACAACGCATGCGCACTCGAAAAAAATAGTTACTCCTCTCTTGTCGGTTGAGATACAACGGACAACCTAGAACGTAAAAAAATACATGTCACTAGAAGAGTTAAAGATGGAAATGAATCAGGATCTTTATAGCCATAAGTTCACAAAAGAACCTTGCTAAATCTGTTCATGACAAATCACTGTCTGGGAATTCAACTAATGTAAGTCAACGTTGGTCAATTTTGACGTGTTGGGCTTACAGTTGATCAAGGCAAAGGGCATCATCTGATAAAGCTGTAAATGACAATTTGCAAAGTTGAAACACTGATAGCAGCACCACTTAAAACAAAAATAGCGTAATTTCACCTGAAATGACCAAAATGAGTTTTCTTCATCTCTTGTGAAGTGACGTCTTTTAAAATACGGCGCTTAATTCTCGCACGGCGAAATGTTCATAAAAGTTTTACTTACATGTCGTTAACAATGCAAGAACAAATATCTAGTGTTTGCCATGCATCTTTCCTAAAGTTGAGGCGCATAGCCTCCATCAAACCCTTCCTGTCCAGAGATGCTGCTGTCAGACTGATTTCTGCCTTGGTGTTGTCCAGATTGGACTACAGTAACTCGGTGTATGCTGGGCTTCCTGCAGAACAGATTTTGCGCTTACAGAGAGTGCAGAACAGTGCTGCTAGGCTTGTTCTTTGCAAAAGAAAGCGTGAACACATTACACCTCTTTTGTCTGAGCTCTATTGGCTTCCTGTGAAATTCCGCTGGCAGTTAAAAATGGTTACTTTCGCTTTCCGTTACTTTGACAACACTTCCTCAGTACCTCTCTTCTTCTCTCTGCACCTATCAAAGCTCTCGCACTCTCCGTTCTTCTTCTCAGAAACTTCTTAAAGTCCCTAAGCTTTCCTTGACATCTTCGGGTGAGAGGGCGTTTAGTTTCGCTGCACCAACAGTCTGGAATTATCTCCCTGATCGTATTCGCAACCAGTCCACTCTTCCTTCCTTCAAGTCCTAACTGAAAACCCCCTTCTTCAGGAAAGCTTTCTCTCTGTAGAGACTATGATCCTTTCCCTTCTTCTGCGTTCCCAGGCCATATGGTCATAATGGGTCAGATATGTATGTGTCTGGTTTTCAGTTTTCACTGGTCTCCCTGCTGCATAGAGCCAACGCATTCCGATTTCGGAGGAGCTCAAGGGAGGAAAATTATTTGGAGGACTTTTTTGGGAAAAGGCATGAGAATGGGCCTATAAGTATAAGTCAGAAAGATAGTACCGGTAGATGACAGAAAGCAAAGTGAAAGGCAGAGTCAAAGAGAGTAGCAGATGAGGGGAAGTTTCAAGCACAGAACTTCCAGAAGTCGGGGAACTATTTTTATGAAAGACCCCACGGGGAGAGACTTGTGGAGTGGGCGGGGTCGTCCAGCTCCCCGTATGGAGGCACGAGACATCACTGCCGCATGATCCTTTCCCCGTTGTCTTCCAGCTCTGTGATGTTGAGTTAGAAATTAATTTGTGCACACATGTGTGTATTGGGGGGAGGGGGGGGGGGGGGGAGTGGAGAGGGAGGGAAGGGAATGGGGGGCAGTGGGTTGTGTGATGTTTACATGCAGTGTGTTTTCGATATTAATGCTATTCGTTCTTTTATGTATTAATTTCATAGAGATGTATGGTTATGATACGTGAGCTAGTCGTTTAGAAATGTTTGTGTATCTTGTTGCTGATAGTATGAATGGTGAGTGAAAGCGCACTGAGTTGCTTAGCAAGATTATGCGCTATATAAGCATAAATTCATTATTATTATTATTATTGCCTTAAAAAGGTTAAAAATGTATTATTGTACCAGAAGAGCACATGTTCTTCTTTTTGTTCTTCATTTTGTTTGTCAAAGAAGACTGATTTTCATGTGCCAGATGACCAGATGTTTGGATAAAAAAAATGAATCCGATGATCGTTTAAACATAGTTGTTTTACTATGAATAAGTATGATTTAAGTGTTTTTTGTCTTGTTATGTAGGAAGGGCTATGTCGAGTCCAAGATCAGATTGCTGGTTGGGAACTTGGAACGGAATCCCTTCATCAAACTTGCCCATGTCATGCCAGAATCCTATGGACCAATCAATGAAAGGTAAATAGATCCGATGAACTGGCTGTGATATGGTGCAATACACAATTTTTGTGTGAAACTAGAAATATAGTATTTATTGATGACAGAAAGACAAGCAATGTGAATGAAGGTATGTTCAAGACGGAAGCTTTTTTATACATTTTTCTGGTTTGGATTCTTCAAACCAAATAAACTTGAAATTTACTTTGCCTCAAATTTGCGAAAGTATAAAGATGCGTGTGGTTGTTTTTTTATACATCTTTTCTGATTTTGTTTTCATGGAATCAAAGATGTTGATAGCTTGGGGTAAAACAGAAACTATAAGATTGCTATAAAAGTGCTTTTGAATGTCTCACAGTATCCGTGCGGACAAAATAAAGTTTGTTGTGTTTCTTTCTTGTAGTGGGGTATGATTGTTGTTGTTTTTTAAGGCTACTACATACAATTTTGTGTCCTTTTCAATGTGTGTGTGAAGAGATTAAATATGAGAATGACTTAGGAGGGATGTTTATGTAGCTCTTTCTCGCTTTTGGATTTACACATTTAGTTAATGCATTCTGATTCAATCCCTTATAGTGTCTGCATGGGTGAAAGTTTTCCTGGTATACAAGGATTTCCTGTTTTGAATTTCACCAAAAAAGGACATTCCTTCTTTCTTTCTTTTTTGTCAAACAAGATCTTTGTGTGTCTACAGTATTTTTCTTCAGCTGCAGGGGGACATTACCCATAGACCCCGGCCTTTCATTTTTTTTTCATTTTGTGTAGTTGCCCTTTCAAGTGTGGTGAAAATGATGTTTTACGTCCTCTTGGTCAAAGACACATATGGGACATTTGTAAATACAAAGATGGTGGGAACAATACTGGCTGCAATGACCAGAGGCAGTGCAACACCAGTAAAGTCCCGAGTTTTTAACAATATAGATAGGTGTAGCGGTAACCACGCCTCGGTTAAACCTCATCGGCTATGGTACCGCCACATGATGTACAATAAAAAACCTTTTTCCCTTTCAAGCATCATCACCTAGCCTTTTATAGCATATGAGTCTGTGTGTAGTTTGTACTGATTGCTCCGTGGACTTGTTGTTTCAGCGAGGGCCAGTACATGTGCAAATGGTTCATCGGCTTGGTGTTCCACAACACTCAGACCTCCAACATCGATCTCACCTACGACATCCAGTCCTTCTCCGATGCTGGTGAGTCAGCTGTCCCTCTGCCCTTGCTCGCTTTTTGACTCCTTTCAGTGCTGCATTATTCTCTGTGTGTCCTTTCAGATCAATTTGCCCAAACTTTCATTGTGAGGCATGTTAAACCTTTCGCCGCCAGCCACTTTTAGGCCAAAAAAATACCATTAAAACTGGGTAGAGAAAATAAATTATCTGCAGTATTGAGAATTTCTCTGTGACCTCTCAAAATTAAGAAAATAGGGTCTTTGGATAACAGGCCCTGATTTGATACATTTCAGTGACATGGATGTTAAACCATTGTGGTGCATAAATGCGACATTGGCGGTGAAAGGGTTAACCTGCAAATATCCAAACCATGGTTGTTTGGGGTTTTTTCTTTTGCCATTGAAACAAAGAAAAAGTGTTCGTGTTTCTTTCAGTTCTTGGCATCATTTATGCAAGTTTCATTTTCTCCTTTATCACCCTGCATGGTGTGTGCTTTGGGGTGGTTAGTTTGGTTCTTTCCCTCATTTTTTTAATTGCTCTGCATTCTTTTTTGTTGAATTACTTTCTTTGTTTTTCTATCTTGTATTTAGTCTCTTTTTTCTCTTTATGTGCCTGTCTCACTTGTCTATATGTATGGGGTGCATGTTGGTGTGCCTGAAGCCTAATTTAATAATAATAATAATAAACGGACACGTATATAGCGCTTTTTATCGAGCGCTAAGCGCTTTACAATCAGCATTGAAACACTCACATACACACACACACGTACAACAGACACACACGCACGTACGTGCACGCACGTGCACGCACGTTTCAGACAGTTTGATGCTGTTTCGGGTAGCTGACTGCCTGAAGAAGACATTCTTCAATGTGAAGTCATGCCATAGTGCATTGGATTTCAGCAAGAAAGTTCAGGCAAAAGTGCATGTACCCATGTGTATGTCTCTCTCTCTCTCTCTCTTTCTCTCTTTCTCTTAAAAAGAAAAGAAAAGAAAAAAAGTTGTAAGAATAGAATTATTATGTTATATTTTTCATTTATTCCAGTGTTGTCTACCTTAAATGTTAAATGGTTGCCATAAGGGCGTTTGTTTGCTAATGGCAATAAAACAGATTTGATTTGATCTCTCTTTTCTTTCTCTTTTCCCATTTTCTATCAATGCCTTTAGTCGTTGTTGGCTTTTATACTTTGACAAGTTGATTTGAAGACAGTGTTTCTTCCCTGTGGTTGTGGTGTTGCAGTTCACAAACAAGCCATGCATATAAACCTGTTCAAGGAGGGCATGAAAGTGGAAATCACCTATCTCAGAAGGTGAGTACAGGGAAGGAAAATAAGTACCATGTTATTCAAGTCAACGTAGTGCTTTAACTCATTCGCATCGCAACGATTTTGATTGTTAAAAAAACTCGCAAATCACTCCAACCATACACACAAACAAAACATACATAAACAAAAGGAGAAATGAAAGAAGATTATGGGTTTTTACTTCAGGTTTAGACATAGGGAAGTGGTAGATCAGACTTTTATATATAGACTTTATATAGAAAAACTGTACACCGATTGGCTGCCCCCACAACAAACGACTACAACAGCAAAGTCAGAGGCAACATTGTGATCTAAGGGAACGAAGCAAGTTTAGAAGTGACCAAGGTATGGTGTGCACATAGATTTACTTCCCTTGAAGCAAATGCATCAAATTGACAGTTATCTATTAATTCCGGACATATATGACCAGAACGACTTGAATGAGTTAAAAAAATAATTTGTACTACCATTCAGTTCTAATAAAACAGTGCGTTTACTAGCACTCTTCAAGTATTCCATTATCAACTTTTAATTTCTTCTTTTTCCCTTGAGGCAGCCAACTTCATCTGTTTGGAGAGATTTGTGATATGAACAAGGGTGAAAGTAGTTCAGGCATGCTCCTGAAATCAGGATTGAAAAAGCTGATAGACAGAGTTCAGGATTGGCCATCTTGTCATCCTGAACCACGGTCTTATAAAATCAAACATTACCAACACTGATGGCAGATTAGAAATATGTTAGACATGCAGTTCTAATGCCACCCCCACCCATCATGTAAGCACAGACACACACAATGGAAATTATGGGGTGTCGCAAGTGCGTGGCATTGCTGGTGACGGACATGTCTGCCGCTCGGCGACGCCCTTGTTTTTAATGTGGTTACTACTTCAGGATTGGGAAGATTGAGAGAACACTAAAACATGTATTTTCCCTGTTTCAGGATTGAGAGAATGTTTTAATTTCACCCATGTATGAACACTTATGAAAACCACTCTGATGTTCTATTTAACATTATAAGCTCTGTTTAAATTTGTTACCAATTTTTTTCCATGATATTCTTCTTAACTCAAATCTGCTCTTCACATTTGATCAGCCAGGATTTTTGTGTGTCTTCGTTCTGAGTATTCTTTGAAAAACCTCGATTTTCTCTTTCTTATTACTATGAGAATAAATGCAGATTTGTGTTAACCCTTTCAATGCCAGCTGTTTTTCAGCCAAAACTGTCCATGAAACTGACCTGGGTAGAGAAAAGATTATGTCTGCAATATTGGGGATTCCCTTGTGAGATGCATAAAATAGGGTCTGCCCTTACCTCCCAAAATTAAGAACATAAGGTCATTGGTTGACAGACCCTCATTTGATGCCTTTCAGTGACATGGGTGTTAAATCATTGTGGTGCCAAGAGGCGACAGTGGCGATTAAAGTTGTTGTTTTTAAAAACAGTACTAATCCCATGGATTGGGGCATCTGTTACAGAAAGCAGCTGAGCAACTACGTGCCCAAACACATCCTGGACATCGGGCGGCCCAAGAAGAAGGAGGGGGCCAGCAGGGCGAGCGGGGCCGGGGGAGAGCGTCGCTCAAGCGTGGACAAACACTCGGCCCAGGCCAAACCCGACCAGGGGGAGACGGGCAACTCCCACCACACCGCCAAGCCCGAGGAGGGGGACGAGACCTCCCAGGAATCCCAGGCAGGGGAGGTGTCTGTGGGGGGCGCGACGCTCAATGCCTCGGAGAGCTTGGGCGAGCAGGCCGACTGCATGGTGTGGCACCCTAGCGACAACTCCTCCGCTAACGCCGTCCCCGCCTCGGTGGACTCTGGGATGGATGGCTCCTCTTCGTTGAAGGATGTTGCCGAGGTATGCTGGGTGATGAGTTGGGGTAGGAGCGCAGTACAGTAGCTAGGGAGAACTGTTTGAATATAATATATGATCTTTCATTACAGAATCTTATGTACAGTGCTGTGGTTGCTTTTGTTGTGTGTTCAAGTTGTTTCATGTATTTGTTTTTGTGCTGTGTTTGCCCCTGCTGTGGTAACTGATTTTTTTTTTAAATGGCTACTCATAAAGAGTATGCTTGTTGCTATCATTGACTCCTGTTTATGCAAAAGTAGACACTTGACTCTTGACACTTGAAAACTATATTACGCAAGGATTGAGATTTTAGGCCAGGCCTATTCTTACAATCTGTACTTGAGACGAAAACAAGACTAATGCAAAACGTTAAGGCAAACAGATAATTATGGACATGCATGATAACCCTAAGACAGGCAGATCAAGAGCTCAGGAAACAAGAGCGGAAACACATGCAAGCATTTTATTGTAATCTTAACCCCTTCGCTACCTGCCCCTGTCTACTACCGGGTGTGTGATGTCATTGAGGATGTCATGACTTTGATGATGGTTTTTAGTTAAGGACAAGTCAGGAGAGACATATCTAGATCATTTTCTCAGATTGAGTCTTTTAAATTTTATAATAAGAAAATCGATTATTTATCAGTTTTCCTCTGGCGGTGAAAGGGTTAATGTTCCTTTCATGTGCTGTCCAGAATGATGGTCCGGTAAAGGTCAAGATGTGCCACCCCCCCTAAATTTCTCAGCTCTCCACGCATTTTCACACTTGCCTTTCTTACTAAACATTAAGCTGTACTTTATGAACCTTTTCAGCTAATTATCTTTGTTGAATAATTAATCGCAGTCATGATAAAGGCCATTATCTAATAGGACCCCATCCCCCATGTAGTGCAGTACACACAACAGCCACAGTCCTGGTTCATTGCGTTTTCCCGTCTTGCCTTTATCTTCTACTATTATTGAATGCATGTGTTTAATTATGTAAATGGATGAAAATTAGTGTTAAATATAGCAAACGATAGAGGATGAAGTACTCAATCTGGAGTAAGAAATGCAAGACTGAAAAAGTGGAAACAACTGAGAAATGGAGGAGGGGGGGGCGCATCTTTACCTTTACCGATGGTCCAATAGTTCATTTGCATAATCAATCATTGTGCCGTTTATTTGACCTTACCTCACAACAACAGATGAGTATAAGCAAAGTTGCATCTCTTCAAAGCCTTTAGCCTTGAGCACACCACAAATATGTCATTAAAATAAATTGAAAAACAAGATAGTGTTGCCTCATGCTCAATAGGTGTAGACCACAACAGTGTATAAACAAGGCTTGGACAGTTACTCCATTTAACCCTTTCACCGCCAAAGTCGCATTTTAGCACCACAGTGATTTAACACCTATGTCACTAAAAGGCATCAAATTGGGGTCTGTTGCCCAAAGACCCTATTGTCTTATTTTGGGGAAGTAAGGATAGACCTTATTTTATATTTTTCACAGAAGAATCACCAATACTGCAGATGGATTTTGTTCTCTACCCAGGTAAATTTGATGGAAATATGTGGCTGAAATATGACTGGCAGTCAAAGGGTTAATTACTTAAAATGTCAGTCATTTTCCATGTGATCAGATCAGGCTGGGATGGTGTTTCAGGATTTGAGTGACTCTGCATCGAAGAGGCCCGGCTCCCCGTTCTGTGCCATCAGTCCTCCCAAGAAGCCCAAAGACGGCGAACAGGTAACTATCTTCTCACGTGTTCATCTGTTGAAGTCGACGTACAAAAGAGACAAAGTGAAAGAAAAATCTATATGAGTAAGCAGAGACCCTCTGCAGGAAGAATTGAAATTCGTTCTTGTATTTGTCGTGTGCATGTAGGTGGTGATTTTGTGTGGTTTGTGTGTGCACGTGTTTGTAAAAGACATGTTCACAAAAACGGTGTGCACAGTGGGAAAAGGATTGTTCATTGTTAACTTGTTATTGTGCCCGTTTGTTTTCGGCAGAATGATTATTTGTTTTCCAAAAAAATTCTGTATACACTTGTGACTACAGGACAAAAATATGGTGAAAAAAGTATATAATTTAGAACTGTATATTGCCTGATTCAGGAAACCTGTGCGCTCTGTGTGTGTGTTGTGAATGTAAATGGATGATACTTTTGACACAGTATTTCAACAAGTTAAAGATTTACACTCCATTGTCGAAACTCTCCTGTTGGAGTACTCCTATTTTGTGAAAAGTACACTTATTTTGGATTTTGAATACCTGAAGCCCAATTTCAGGGTAAACAGGTCTGACTACCAGTATTTGGTGTGTTTTGTTTTTTGTTTGTTGTCATATATTGGTTTGGTTTTATTTGTTTTTCCTCATAGAAGTCATCATTCATTTGCTTCCTTTTTTCGCCAATAGAAAAGCAATTATTAACTGAAGCTTTACTCTGTGTGTGTGTGTGCGTGCGTGTGTGTGTGTGTTCGTTCTTTAGTTTTACGTCTGTTCACTCGCAAGTGATAGACAAAAAAACTAAAAGTATGTGTGTGAAATTAATTAAGCCTACAGCAGATAGCTATTGAGGTGAGAGTGTGTGTGTTGGTGTGTGCACACTCACGCCACAACATGCGATGTGTGCTGACAGGAGTCGTCGTCGCCGATGCAGGTGGACGACAAATCCAACGCCTCATCCAGCAGCTCGGTCAACAGCAACATGTCGCCGGACATCGTCGACCTCACTAGCGTGGCAACAGACATCACGCCCGCTGCCTCCAAACCTGCAACGTCATCATCATCATCCACAGCCAAAGTTCTCAGCAAAGTATGTCTATTTCGCCACCTGGGAATTCATCACGATCACAAATCAAACACAGCAAAGAACTACAAATATGGTCTCTATGTCTCAACAATACCTTGCCATTTGCTTTTGTTATCTCAGCAGGCACATTGAAGGCAGCCTACCCTTTCGCCGCCAGCCATTTTTCAACCAAAAGGTGCCATTGAACTTAACTGGGTAGAGAAGAAAAATTATATGTAATATTGGGAGTTCCTCTGTAACATTAGGCCTATCCTTGCCTCGTAAAATTAAGAAAATAGGGTCTTTGGATTACAGTCCCTGATTTGATGCCTTTTAGTGACATGGGTGTTAAATCACTGTGGTGCATGAATGCGACATTGGCGGTGAAAGGGTTAACAGTCCCTGATTTGATTCCTTTTAGTGACATGGGTGTTAAATCACTGTGGTGCATAAATGCGACATTGGCGGTGAGAGGGTTAACAGTCCCTGATTTGATTCCTTTTAGTGACATGGGTGTTAAATCACTGTGGTGCATAAATGCGACATTGGCGGTGAAAGGGTTAACAGTCCCTGATTTGATGCCTTTTAGTGACATGGGTGTTAAATCACTGTGGTGCATAAATGCGACATTGGCGGTGAAAGGGTTAACAGTCCCTGATTTGATTCCTTTTAGTGACATGGGTGTTAAATCACTGTGGTGCATAAATGCGACATTGGCGGTGAAAGGGTTAACAGTCCCTGATTTGATTCCTTTTAGTGACATGGGTGTTAAATCACTGTGGTGCATAAATGCGACATTGGCGGTGAAAGGGTTAACAGGCCCTGATTTGATTCCTTTTAGTGACATGGGTGTTAAATCACTGTGGTGCATAAATGCGACATTGGCGGTGAGAGGGTTAATGACATGGGTGTTAAATCACTGTGGTGCATAAATGCGACATTGGCGGTGAGAGGGTTAACAGTCCCTGATTTGATGCCTTTTAGTGACATGGGTGTTAAATCACTGTGGTGCATAAATGCGACATTGGCGGTGAAAGGGTTAACAGTCCCTGATTTGATGCCTTTTAGTGACATGGGTGTTAAATCACTGTGGTGCATAAATGCGACATTGGCGGTGAGGGTTAACAGTCCCTGATTTGATTCCTTTTAGTGACATGGGTGTTAAATCACTGTGGTGCATAAATGCGACATTGGCGGTGAAAGGGTTAACAGTCCCTGATTTGATTCCTTTTAGTGACATGGGTGTTAAATCACTGTGGTGCATAAATGCGACATTGGCGGTGAGAGGGTTAACAGTCCCTGATTTGATTCCTTTTAGTGACATGGGTGTAAAATCACTGTGGTGCATAAATGCGACATTGGCGGTGAAAGGGTTAACAGTCCCTGATTTGATTCCTTTTAGTGACATGGGTGTTAAATCACTGTGGTGCATAAATGCGACATTGGCGGTGAAAGGGTTAACAGGCCCTGATTTGATTCCTTTTAGTGACATGGGTGTTAAATCACTGTGGTGCATAAATGCGACATTGGCGGTGAGAGGGTTAACAGTCCCTGATTTGATTCCTTTTAGTGACATGGGTGTTAAATCACTGTGGTGCATAAATGCGACATTGGCGGTGAGAGGGTTAACAGTCCCTGATTTGATGCCTTTTAGTGACATGGGTGTTAAATCACTGTGGTGCATAAATGCGACATTGGCGGTGAGAGGGTTAAAGACATGGGTGTTAAATCACTGTGGTGCATAAATGCGACATTGGCGGTGAGAGGGTTAATGACATGGGTGTTAAATCACTGTGGTGCATAAATGCGACATTGGCGGTGAGAGGGTTAATGACATGGGTGTTAAATCACTGTGGTGCATAAATGCGACATTGGCGGTGAGAGGGCTAAAATATCGAGCAACAGTAAAACCACTGTCATACTCAATTTTCAAGAACTAGTCTAAATGGTGTGAGACGTTGGTTGCCGCAGCAACCTTTTTTTCAGCTACACATTTTGCTGTAAGCTACCCTGTTTGCCATTTAAGCAACTGATGGAGAGTTACCTGTAAGGTGGTCTGAAAATGACACTTAAAACAACCATGCTGCATGCATACTGTTTAGCGTTTCATTGTTTCCTGTTATGTTGGTTTTTTGTGTGATAATTATTGTGTGTTTCACCTGGGGCAGTGAGTGGATGCCTCGTGCCTCCATAAGGGGAGCTGGACGACCCCGACCACTCTACGAGTCTCCCCGTGGGGATACTGGGGGGTCTTTCTTAAAAATAGTTCCCCCACCTTCTGGAAGTTCTGTGCTTGTAACTTCCTCTAATCTGCCACTCTCTTTGACTGCCTTTTTCCATTGCTTGCTGTCATCTACTATCTTTCTGACTTATTGGCCCATTCTCTTGCCTTTTTTCAACAAAATCTTCCAAATAACTTTTCTCCTTTGAGCTCCTCCGAAATCTGAATGTCGACTGTACGCATCGTCGAGACCAGTGAAAACTGAAAACCAGACTCATACGTACTTTACCCGTTATGGCCTCTTGGTCTGGGAACGCAGAAGAAGAAGTGTGTGTTGACCATTACCAATGCCATAATTATTGTCTTTTCTGTTGCAGGCACCGGTAGGGTCCAGCGACCTTCCCGAGCTGACCAGCCCACAGACAGGCCTGGCTCCTGCCGGCACAGGATTTGTGCTTCTCAAGAACTCAATCAAGCTCAAGCTGAAGTGAACAACTGCCAAACCTGAAACCGTGGAAACTCTGTCATGTTACACTGTCCTGCAGGGCCAAACAGTGTGCATAACGATCAGTCGGATGCTCAGAGATACTGTGTGGTTCTAAGTACAAAATGAGCCTTAACGGAGGTCTGGGTAGGCTGGCAGGTAGGCGCCCAACAGTTGTAAACCAGAGAGAATGAGAGAAATCATCTTGTTTACAGCAGTCTTTAGACAGAGATAGGTCTTCAGGGTATCCGTCTGTGGAAGAAAAAAAGAGTGCTGAAGCAGGGATAGGCGCACGTACACACATACGCGGAAGTTCCGCGCTGAAACCCCGTAAGTGAGTAAAAGAAAGAAGGAAAAAATAAGCGCACACGTTTCTGCACAGAAATGCATCTGCTTATTTTTCTTTCTTCCGTTCTTTTTTACTTATTTACGGATAAGCGCATGGGGTCTAATGTGTACGCAGCCTGATTTTTGCAGCAGCTGAGACACGACAAAGCAAAGCTATTAGTAGTGAGCTTGATGTCCAGAAAGGGTAGTTGTTTTCTTTTAAATGTATTGGGTTGTTTGACTGCTGGTCAACTGATGAGGTTGTCTGCTGTGGACAGTTTGGATCAAAATGCAGCTTTTGTCTATTGTATTTTTTATTGTAAAGGGAGCAAAAGCTGGCAAAGGTGTGTTTATTTCAGGTCTGACCAGGTGAGATTTGAAGATGATTGTACTTGCAATATGTCCCAGATTTAGAGGCATGTGGTGAGAGCCAAACAAAAAGTTGATGAAACAATTTTCAGCTCTCCTAAAGCCTGTTGAGTTGTCCTGTCGCAGTAATTGAATATTTGGTCAGACTTTTCACTTCAGGCTCACTTTAGGTGGACTTTGGTAAACCACAGGATGAGTCACCAAGCTGACAGAAACTTGAGCTCATGATGTTGTGTGCTGATGAAGAAAAGTTTTCGGTTGCCATGTATCATGCGGAAATGAAATGCTGATGTTTGGGGCATTGTGTGTGTCCGCAGTGACTACACATTGATTGGTGTGACGCAGAGTATTGGTAGTGGTGACTGTAAAGAAAGGACAAGTGTGCAAGTGTGACTGACTTGATAAAAGTCACTGTAAGATATCGTCTTTGTTGTTGGTTTTCTATTGCAATCAGTCTTGTTTCCACCTGCCGTTAGTTTTGTGACTGTATAAATGTTAAAACTTTTAATCATAAATACGATGATGTTGATTCCAGAATATACCGTGACTCGATAACCTGTGAAATGTAATTGTAGTATCTAATGTTTGACACAAAGTTTACGTCTGTGTTTCTTCAAATTCCCGTGAGACAATTCATACTTGCCAGCCTCGGCATATGAGGATCTTTCTTTTATTTTTTTTGTTTTTGACTGGTTACTCAATTATGTTGTGCTAGCATAAATATTAGGCAAAGCATCCACTCCTGGGGATCACCGATCAGCTGAGCGCCTTATCTAGAAAGGGAGGGAAGAGACTGTCACAATGGACTGAGAGAGAAATGAGTCAAAGCAGCAAACAGTCTCTTTAACAATTTGAATTCATTCTGTGGTTCTGACATCTTTCAACCACTACATGCCACAGAAATGTGATCTCAGGCTGTAGCTGTTTGAGTTTTCTCTGATTAGAGAATGCAATTTTTCACTTCAACTGGTAAACATGTGAAACTGAGTATGTATAGATAGTAAAAGCCACCAAAGGCCAATAGGAATTGTTCGGAAATAATTAAGGGGAGTAATTTCATGGTGTTTAGGAGTTATCTTGCCTAATTCAATCGGTCAAACAGGGGAAGTTACTCTGCCATCAGGTAAATCCCCAGCCCTCGCTTCTTGTGTTTGAGGAGACACACAGCATTTAGAACGCAGTGCGTCATTCTGAAATTGATGTAATTTATGTTTTTACGTCACAGTTTTCCATTGTCGCTATGGTATTTGACCGAGTAATGGAGGTAAACAACTCTAATTTTCACGAAGTGCTCTCCCCTAGTTTTTTCTGAAAATCGTCTATTGTTTTGCTGTTCGTGTGCACAATAATCAAATGATAGTATCAGTCACGGTAGCATGAATTTGCAATCCGTTTGAATTGATAAGTTCCAGTACAATTGCCCATACTGGAGATTTACTGTACTGACAAACTCCACGAAAAAATTATTTTAAATTATAAAACTCTTCGTCTCTCTGTTTCTGCCCCCCCCCCCCCCCTCTCTCTCTCTCTCTCTCTCTCTCTCTCTCTCTCTCTCTCTCTCTCTCTCTCTCTCTCTCTCTCTCTGTATGTGTGTGTGTATGATTGATTGCATTATCATAAAATGATTAATGTTAATTGTTGTGGATGGTATTAAGTAGTTCATCATTGTAGTGTAATGGTTTGCATTTTTGTCTATCTGCTTTTTATTTTTGTTAATAAATTTTAAAAAAAAAGTGTGTTCACTACAGTACATAAGGTGTTCTCTGTGTATTTAGAAAAATGCTTGTATTTTTCATGCTCAGAAATTTGTTCAGCTCGTTAGATATTAACTCATTCAAGTCGTTCCAGTTGCTTCAAGGGAAGTAAATCTGTGCACACCATACCTTTGTCACTTTTTAACTCGCTTCACTCCCTTAGACCACCATTTTGCCGCTGACTTTGCTTTTGTAGTGGTTTGGTGTGGAGAGTTTTTCTATATAAAGTCTATATATATAAAAAAAAGTCTGATCTGCCACTTCCCTATGTCTAAATCTGAAGTAAAAACCCGTAATCTTCTTTCATTTCTCCTTTTGTTTATGTATGTTTTGTTTGTGTGTATAGCTGGAGTGATTTGTGAGGTTTTTTTAATAATTCAAAATCGCTGCGATGCGAATGAGTTAATACACCTTGTATAAGTGGGCTCATTTTAAATACATCTCCACTTTGATCCGTTAACCCTCAGATAAATCATGCAGTATTACTTCTTTCTTATGAGTAAATGAGTTTTGTTACCAATTTCCCGATTTCCAGGCTACTAGTACTAGTATAAAAACTTGAAGAAAAAGGCCAAAGAGCCAATATACTCCAGAAGGAAGCCGTCTCTAAATCGCCTAGAAAACAAGGTTTTATTTTCTTAATTATTTGAGATAGCTAAAAAATTCCAACTGGTATTGATAGTATGATATAGTGTTTTTTTAAATCGCCACTTATATCCTGATCCGTATATCCGTTTAAAGACAGAATTTACGTAAAATTGTATCTTTAGACGGTTATATCTTCATATTGATCAGGATATAAGTGACAATTTTCAGTATTCAGTCTGGGAAAAAAGTATCGCCTGAGGCCATGTACACACATATATAAGTGGATATTCCATGCTGAAAATAATGCGCAATCCATAAATAAGTGAAACACAGAAGGGAAAGGATTTGCGCAAGTGTCCAAATTTCCCCTATAAGCGCAAACTTTGATCCTTCTTTCTTCCACTTACTTAGGGTTTTCCGTACGGAACTTGCGCGTCTAATCTGAACCCGGCCTTATAGTCCAAAAAGTATGGTAAGCTAATAACACATGATGCGTTTTTGGGTAAGAGTCCATAATACATCATACATGGCATTGTGTTTTGTTTTGGTTTTTTAACCGTAGTTTTCTCTTCTTTTTTATGGTAGAAAGAAATGATGACTGCTGCTGGAAGTTGCTGATTGTTTACATGCTGTCGTTAAAAATGTCTGTTGAAGGTATATGTTACATGATGGCTCTATTTCATTACTTAGCATTTGTGAAATTGTATCTGAGAAAAGTGCTTCAGAGATTATGTTGATGGAAGAGAATGGCGGTTAGATTTTGACAGTTTGTGTACAATGCAAAGGAAGCTGTTCAAGCCGTTCGACAGAACAGACCGTTTCTTCCCCTCCCCCCTGTCTCATTCTATTTTTGTGTCTTACTCTCTTCGTACATGTGTGTGTAATATAATGAGATCCTATTTATGGGGTGATGGGAAACAAGAAAGAGAAAACGTGTTGCAAGCTGGCAAAGTTTGACCTCAACAAACGGAGACTAGCGTCCTCAACAAACAGAGACTAGGGTCCTCAACAAATGGAGACTAGCGTCCAATCTCCATTTCTTGAAGTCAAACTTTGCCAGCTTGCAACATGTTTTCTCTTCAGGCATGTTTGTTGTTTTTTAAATGGAAGCCGCCTTTTTGATTTGTCCCCTTGGCTTCGTAAATTGATAGTGTAACAAGCAGTTCGGGAGATATCCTTGGGACAGACAGAGAAAAAAAGAAACAGACTCGAACAAAAACATACTCCTTTGCGATCTACTTTGTAGATCGGCAAAGGACAATGAAACTGTAGGGAGAGCTGGTCAGTTGAAGGTCATCAGAGAAGAAATGAAGGCCTGGTGTCCAGCTTTCCCTATAGTTTGTTTCCTTGTTGGTTTTTGTTTTGTTTTTGTTTTTAAAACAATCGCCCATCATCATCTTCGTCATCATTAGTTTTGTGTTGTTGGTTGATTTTCAGCTGAGGTATTGTGTGTGGCATCCACTATTGCACAACAAACGCTTGGTAGTGTTTGTTTACGTCTGTCTTTTTTACGTTATTTGGTAGGAGAAGGCTTTAGAAGAAAAGCTTGTGTCTGTTGTGTGTTAGTAAATAATGAGCGCTGTCATTGAGTGCTAAAGCAAAAGCAGAGGAAATAAAAATAATATAAATCCACCCCCCACTTCCAAGAAAAAGAAGAAAAAGAAAATCAAAGTATAAAAAAGTATAGAAGCCTTGAGCTAGCTTTGTGTGTGTGCTTTTTTCTGTAAATATTTTTAGATTACATGTTCAGAGCTTCAGATTTTTCACGCATCCGTGCCATTCACACGCATTTTGTCAAAATGAAGCATGATTACTCCTTGTAATGCGCCTGTCTGGCGAATGCCAATCATTAAGCATGAGTGGAGAGAGAGAGAGAGAGAATGTCATTTCAATCAGATTTTTTCATTCTTTTGGCATCACGTCACAAATATGTCATAACATTTTACATCATCCAGTCATCCTAAAAAAGGTTTTGCTGGCATAAAAACTTGCATGGTCTTTTATTTGTATCGTTTTTCTAGATCTGCAACTGCATGACTTGTGAGCTAAGTTTATCCAAATGTCCTCCCCCTCTCTCTCTCTCTCTCTCTGTCTCATATTTGTATGCCAAATACTAACTTGACTTTTTATAGCAATAAATTTAAATTTTTGTTCTGTTCATGCACACACTCTGTGCATGTTCACCGACACACACACATGCGCGCGTCTACACACATAATGTATTGAAATTTAGGTTTAGTACCACATTAGTGGCCCATCACTTTAAACACTGACCCCTCATTTTCTGTAGTCAGGGGTCATATGACTCACGAAGTCTGAGAACAATCTGAAGATCTGCATGTTACAGGGCACACCCATTGCTTGATTCAGCTCCTATTGTAATTTCCTTGAACAAGATCATTATCTTTTTTGACTATCGCCTGTATTCCATGCAACAGTCCTGTTTCTGATTATTATCAATGCACTGAACATTCAGATGACGGAGAAATCATGGTGCTTATTTTTTATTCATGATTCTGTCTTCTTTTTTTTCCCCCACAAAATGAAATACAATTTTGGCTCTTTTTTTTTCCTAAAGGGGAAGGATGTTTTGTCACTTCTTCACACTCCCCCCCCCCTCTCCACTTCCTACCACTTGACCAATATTGTCCATGCCCTACCCTATTCATGTGCAAGTATTTGTCCTCTTTCTCAATGTGCATTTGTTGTGACATTATCCTTACCATTTGCCTAAAAAACAAATGTCAGTCGCAAACAAGAGTGAATATTTTCACATCATTAACCAGAATAGTGTATAGTAGAGGCCTGCATTTTTTGAACTTACAGTTTCTTAATTGGTCTCATTAATTAAACCATGAAATACACAAATTAATGTATTTCTACATTTGGGTTTGATCAGAATAGTGTTTGAAATACAGTGGAGAAGTGATAACTCAAAAAGACTGGATAACTCACAATAATGTTTGGGTTAATGATCTCTATGTTGAAAAGTCTTTTTAACTCAAAATATTGGCTATCTAAAAATAAAATGCCAGTCCCTTCGATTTTTACTTAAGCGATCTTTACTGTAATTGAAAATATTTGTTAAAGTCAATTGTATCAACTAATCGTTGATGTTTTTGAATGGACACTGGAATGTGAACAATATGTGAGTACAATTAGTGACAAGATCAAGAGTGACAAGGTGGAACTTACGGTAAAAACTCTTGAGCGTGCACATACACACACACACACACACACACACACACACACACACACACACACGTTTCTATTCAGGACTTCTGATGCGATGGTGAGAAGCATTCAAAATAATGGTATTGTGTCTGTACTCTATAACTCATTGATATCAATTATACATGCGTGCTGTGAGCATTCTTCACATGTGTACATAACGGCATATTATGTGTCTTCATCTCCTGTTGTTAGTGTGTGGATTGTTGGTGCACTGAGTTGTGTACATGGGAAAGAGTGTGTGCACCAAAAAAGCAGAGCATGGTGCCGTCGAATCGCCCTCACTTTTCACGATGATTTCTCAGGTGTTGTGCGTCTTCGTAGTTTAACGTCATTACCTATGGCTACTGTTGTAACGGATGGTTCATGTTCAATGAGTTTTTGGCAAAGGTAAAGATGTGCCCCCCCCCCCCCCCCCTCCTGCATTTCTCGGTTAATTCTATTTTTCCGTTTTTGCCTTTCTTACCATACATAAAGCTGTATTTTAGGAACATTTTGAGCTAATAACCTTTTTGGAATACTAACCCTAACCCTAGCCCTAAGCCTAACCCTACCCCCCACTATGTACTGCAGTACACCGCGATTTGTCACAGTTGTGGTTCGTTGCGTTTTTCCGTCTTATAGGGTGGGGGGTAGGGTTAGGGTTAGTATTCGAAAAAGGTTATTAGCTAAAAATGTTCCTAAAATACAGCTTTATGTATGGTAAGAAAGGCAATAACGGAAAAATAGAATTCACCGAGATAGGTAGGGGGGGTGGCACATCTTGACCTTTACCGAGTTTTTAATTGTTCCTGTCAGGGGAGGCAATGTGTGTCTTAAGTTTCACAGTATTTCATCTGTATATACCTCATCGAGTTTGTTTGCTTGCTCCGCATTTGAGGGGAGCATGTGGACTTGTTTAGCAGCACATGAAGTTCTTTGGTGAGTAAATAGTGTGTGTAGGTTTTTTTCTTTTCTTTCCTGAAGTGAAAGGGGATATTAATGGTGAGATTTCTGTGTTTATGTCTTGGTGAGTGTTTCCGAGTGGTGACACAATCTTTGGCCACATTACAGCATGTAGAGAATGTAATCTTGCTTCTTCTTTTTTTCTTTGCTTATTAATGGAACTTGTAGTATTTGCTGTTTTATTTTTACGGTGAGTGCATGTAGTGTGTGGTCTCGCATATGTGAATTGTATGATTACGAGCCAAGCGGTTTCATGAATGACCGCAAATAAAAGTAGATATGCTTTTGACTTAAATTGGCTTCTCATATTTATGACTTTTTTTTCCCTTTTAAAAATAATAAATAAATAAATAAAAGTAGTCATCAGTTGTAATGCAATAAGCGCATTGATGCTTTACTTTTTGTTATATTAAAGAAAAATGTTTGAGTGTCACATTCTTGCAGTCCAGTTTGCTTTTCCTTAATTTTTGTTGTTGTTGTCTGTAGTCTAAAATTGTATGTTGTGACAGAACTTATTCTTTGAACACTATAAGAGCAAAAGAAAAAAAAACTACAGAAAAGGTGGGGTAGTGGAGGTTAAATTAAAGTAGAACATGCCTTTGTTGAATAACCCATGTGAAATGTACAAAACCTTTTTCTTATGTTCTAACATGCACCTGGTTTCTGAAGGCCTACTCACACTATTCGACCTGAAAGTCCAAAAAAAAAAAAATCAGCCTGATGAAGTTGGCTGCCTGAAGCAAAGAAGAAGAAGAGTAGTGAACTGTTGTCAAAATAATTGTGTGTGCTTACTGTCCTCACAGACTGTCAGTAATCATTGGCTGTTTTCCCACAACTGCCTGTGAGACCTGAAAGGAAATGGTGCTGCTGCCAATTCCTTTTGACTGGTTGAAAGGAATTCAGTCGACCAAATTTTGGATTAATTGAATTTCTACTGTAACTCACAATACTGTCAAAAGAAAGGGAACACTGTAGAAAGTCAACAACCAGTTTCATTCAACTGAGCCGAATAGTCTGAGGCATCTTTAAAGCTGCAAGTGGACGGGTAACAGCAGGCATGGTCATTTTCAGAGTTCTCTGAATTCAGAGAAAACTGAATGTAGAAAAGCAACTGTCCGAGGGTTTTTTTAAGCTTCAGGAGATGCTCTTTTTTCTAATTTTAGCAGATTTATATATAGAGTAGAAAGGGGGGTTGTGTACCCCTTAAGGCATTATCGTAATATGACGTCAGTTTGTGGATCTCCAGATCGATATTATAAAAGATTTAGACCACCAGCGTCTGTTAAAATGTTTCTGCTTCCACCGTATCAACGCTCTGCTTTGTAACTGAAACCGTTTTCTAGAAGCAAGCGGATTTCTGAAGACTATGACAAATTGGTCATTGCGTACCGGTACGGGTCAGTGCGCACCCTACATATGAGTGTTACGTGTTTATCCATAATACACTAAAATGTAACCCGTAGCAACTTTCACCCCACACCAAGTGAGGAAGGAAACCTTAACGTAAAGTGAGTAGATTCAGATTTTGCCTTCTAAATGCATGAAAGTTGATCTCTTTTGGTTGAAAATGGAAGCAAGAAGAAATAAATGTCATTGCAAAGCATGAGTTGATTTCTTAACTATTTCTACAATTTCAAAGGGGGAACCCAACCAACCCACAGACCTGTTTCTACTCTATTCATCTTCAACAGAAATTGCCCCCTGATCACCATAAACGGCTTTTTAACCCTTGGCCACACCAGGAGACCACATCTTCTGAACCCCGATACTATTTTCAGAGTAAAATGCTTTTCCCCCATTACCATATTTGCTAAGTTAATTCTACTCTGTCAGGAACAAAAACCTGAGTGCCCACATTGTTGCTGGTAACATTTCGGAAATTTATTGACTTCCCTTTATCAAGCACAATCATGAACTAAGTTAAAAAATCTGCTCTACTTAATTCTACTCTGTCATGACAATGGACTCTGTGTTAAAGCTTTGACCTTTTGTGTGTGCTCTATTAATAAAACAGGTTTTTTTCTCTCCAGATTAAGTGCTAAAATGTTAAAGTAACTGCCATAATTAAATATCCAGTGACTTGTATTTTGATTTGCTTTCTGACAAAAGATGTCACTTTTTTGTCTGTGTGTTAGCTATGCTCTTCTTAATCATAAATTATTTTCATCCTTTTTTTTCCTTCTTGTCCATTCTTCAATTTATAATTGTTATCTTTTGTTCACGCTCAGGTTTTTGCAATAAAGATAGTGTCAAGAGCAATCGATAGCATTTTGACTCATCGACTGGCGTTGATGAATCCTCAACCCTACATGTGCCTGACTTTTTTCTTTCTTTTTAAAATAATAAGTTTAAGGGCCCTTGAATTTGTCGTTTAGTTTTTTGTGAAAAGTTTTATTACTAATATACAGTATATATATTATATAAAAAATGTTTAGGGGCCACAGTTTTGTATTGAGAGCACACAATCAGAAATATAATCTAGATGAGGTAGATTTTCTTTGTTTAATGGGGGGGGGGGGGGGGGGGGGGGGGGGGGGGGGGGGGGGAGGTACGTTCTGGTATGGTGTTTTTTTAACCTTAAGCTTTTGAATGGTTTTATTATTACTATTATCATCATTATTATTGGATGTTTTTTTTATCTCTTATTGGTAGAACTAAAAAAACCGTTAAGGGGTTAATTAATTTCTTTTGGATTGATTGTTCACTGACGTATCATCTGCTAGCTAAGCATAGTTGGGGTTGTGAATCCCACAGTGATGTATGCTGCGAGTAAGTGTGCATGTTGCGAAATGAAGCGGGTGGATGACGCGAGAAACATTGGACAAATAAAAGAAAAAAGAGCTATAATAAATGTTAAGTAAAACAGTTTGTCTTTTTTGTTCATACTCTGTGTGTGTGTGAGAGAGAGAGAGAGCACGCTTTGCAGGACAATTTGGTTGCACCCTAACCCTAACCGCACCAAATTGTCAAGCTCTTTTGTTTGGTATCGTTTTTCATCATTGTCTATGTACAAACTGGTCCGATTAATAGATCACTAGCGCAACGCCTAGTACTGGCAATACACCGTACTGGTAACGCCTAGTAACGGTAACGCCAAGTACTGGTAACGCTGAGTACAGCAAATTTGAAGCGATTCGGTTAAGAAACGGCGGAGTTATAAGGCCCCGTTTCACGTTGGCGCTGCTCTCGCTCTCCCGATTGTCTTCCAATTTGCTGCTAGGCTTTGCCCGGGCCATAGCAAGCCTGACAGCAAATTGGAGGCGATTCAGTTCAGAAACAGCGGAGGTATTCGTGAAAAGGTAAAGCGGCGTATAACGCACGCGTTTCTGAACCGATTCGCTTCCGGTTTGGCACACCCATAGTCACCGTCACCGGTCATGTACCTACCAAATTTGAAGGCAATCGGTCCAGAAACGCCGGATATACGGGCGCCGAGAGTCCGGCGGATATGCGTTTCGCGCATTTGCGAAACCGCGCAAATGACACGGCCGCCTCGGTTGCCGTTGCCAGGGCTCACAGTAAAATTTGAAGCGATTCGGTCGAAAAACGGCGGAGTTATAAGGCCCGTTGTGTTTCAGACAGACACACACACACACGGACGGACACTTGGCTTTTTACTATATAATGGATGCAACCTTGCCTCGGATACAAGACAGCGCCTGTTTTTCAAAATTTTGACCACCAAACAAATTGATTCAAAGTTCAAGGGGGAAAAAGTGTTGAATTCTCACTTTACAAGCCTGGAATGAGCTTCAAATCGAGTATGATTTTGCTTTTTCTTCAGCTTCAGGGGGGTGTTGCCCCCCTGATGCCCCAACAGTAGCCTTGCCTGTTTTTGGATTTTCTCCAGTTGCATCCATGATAAGATTGTTCAGAAGTTAGTATCCTAACTCTTCAGCATAAGGTGGTATCCTAACTCTTCAGCATAAGGTGGTATCCTGATTCTTCAGCATAAGGTGGTATCCTGATTCTTCAGCATAAGGTGGTATCCTGATTCTTCACCATAGGCCTCCACCACCATGATCTTATCATGGGTGAAAGTAGTTCAGGCATGCTCCTGATGTCAGGGTTGAAAAAGCTGAAAGAAAGAGTTCAGGATTGGCCATATTTTCATCCGGAACCATGGTCTTATAAAATCACACATTTCTGCCAAAACTGATGGCAGATTAAATCAAGATGGTAGATATGCAATTCTAACACTATCCCCACCCATCCTGTATCGACAGACACACACACACACACACACACATTGGACATTATTTGTATTCACCACTTCAGGATTGGGAAGATTCAGAGAATATTGAGACGTGTCATTTCAGGATTTAGAGAATGTTTTACTTTCACCCATGTCTTAGTTTGTGAAGTCAAGCCATGATGAAGGTACCCTAACTATTTGTTGTTGCAAAACCTACTTCTAGGTTATTTTATCTGTCTTTCCTCTTTCGCAAAAGTGTGCACGAAATTGACTGATGCTGTCAGAATCATAACCCATCTTGGCTAAAGTATCATAAACAGGCAGCTTCCCCCCTGTAACAAGCTAAAGTTATAGGGAATTGAAACAGGACCAGAAACGTATTTATATTATCATCGGAATGTATTGCCTTTAGCTTGGGAGAAGCCATTTGATGATTTAAAAGTGCCGCTCGAGAACACAAACAATAATCTACATTGTCTACATGTTAAATTCAGTTGGTGCATAGTTTCAGCATAGTAAGTTATTTGGGGGTGGAGGGGAGAAGAGAATTGATCAACTCCAGGAACAGCGATCGTTTCAGATTTCTTTCAATATCCTAAAGAAAGAAAAGCAAATAAAGTTTGGATTAAATTATGAACAACAGGAAAAAGCCATACAATGTAGGCCCAGTTTAATAACAAAGAACAGTACATAAAAAATAGTACTCACCGGACAAGTCTTTATATGGCTTGTTAGTTAGGTGATAATAATATTACACATTGTATATTAGGCAATAGTGTCAGAGCAGGGAGACAATTTCTACCAGATTATAATCAGTTCAGTAATTTTGACTGGTAACTGGAAAATATTTATTTTTCGTTAACAAAATTCATGTTCGTATTTCTGGAGAAAAAAAAAGTTATTTCACTTCAAGAACGATTTTATGGCTTGCACTTTGAGTGAAACGACGTCATGGGCTTACTTCGGTTATCAAAACTGTTCTGTAAAGTTCCATTTTGTTCAGTTCCTTATCTTTTACAATATTCATTGTTGTAAAAAATATATAACTGGGAGTTTGTGAATGTAGCATGTCAATATTGACAACATGCATTATCGTCAGGACATTTGGAGGTGGGGGGGTATGCGTGTTTTGTTTTATTCTGTTTTATTTTTATAATTACTTCAGTAGTTGAGACGCTATAAAGTGTTATATTTTTGTTCACATGCACACACACACACACTGTGACACATACGCACGCACTCACACACAAACACACCCAATCACGCAGAACTTCGTTCCCATCACAATATAGGCCCGTTGTATAGAACTGGGAATGCAGCAAAAATAAACATCAAACCCAACCAATAATATAATGAACTAAGTTCTTGAGAAAGAGCGACAGACAGGCAGACATAGCCGGGTTCACATTAGACGCGCAAGTTCCGTACAGAAAAACCTAAATAAGTGGAAGAAAGAAGGATAAAAGTTTACGCATATTATATTGGGGAAATTCGGACACGTGCGCAAATATTTTCCCTTCTTCGTTTCACTTATTTATAGATTGCGCACGGGTTTCCGCATTGAATATCATCTTATGTGTGTACACGGCCATAGGGACAGCTCGAGATTGTCTTACAGCCTTGACAGATCATTAGCTCTATTCATGTAGCATTGCTGTCAACTGAGAAGTGCAGAACAATGCTGCTCGGCTTGTTCTTGGCAAAAGAAAGCGTGATCACATCACACCTCTTTTGGCTGAGCTCCACTGGCTTCCTGTCAAATTCCGCTGGCAGTTCAAGATGGCTACTTTCGCTTTTCGTCACTTTGACAAAACTCTTCCTCAGTACCTCTCTTCTTCTCTCTGCACCTACCACAGCTCTCGCACTCTTCGTTCTTCTTCCCAGAAACTTCTTAAAGTTCTTAAGCGGTCCTTGAAATCTTCGGGTGAGAGGGCGTTTAGTTTTGTTGCACCAAGCGTTTGGAATTCTCTCCCTGACTATACCCGTAACCAGTCCACTCTTCCTTCATTCAAGTCCCAACTAAAAACCCACTTCTTCAGGAAAGCTTTCTCTCTGTACAGTCTATGATCCTTTTCCCACTCTTGTCTTCCAGCTCATTGACGTTGAGTATGAGGTTAACGCGTGCGCGTGTGTGTATGGGGTGGGGGTGGGGAGTAGGGGGGCGGGGTGGGGGGGGGGGGGATGAAGGGAGGTGGGTGTAACTGTGTTGTGCTATGATTATATGCAATGCATGTACGAAATGTTTGTACGAATGGTGAGTGAAAAGCGCATTGAGTTGCTTTGCAAGATTATGCGCTATACAAGCATTATTCATTTTATTTATTTATTATAGATCAATTCTTCAAACTACACAGCACCCAATTAGCGATTTGACACACTCTGCTAACAGTCATCTTTAATGGCTATTTAGTCAGATTTCCGTTTTGAAATACTAAGCAAGGTTTTTATAAGTGGACATTTGTAACAAAACAACAAAAACAAAAACAGCAAAACTTTTTATGAGAAAAAGACATTCGTAATATACATACATAATTTTGATAATGCAATTACAACGCACGCCGTTCACAGCAGACTTCCAGTCTGACTTCAATGAGAGACGAAAGTTCAGCTTTGAAAGACCATGGGTCCTATCAGGGGTATACATCCCTGGTCCTAGATAGAGTTGAGAACCGGTTCAAAAATCCGAACCGGTTTTTTAAACCAGTACTTTGATTACTCTACTCAGGCCACAGTGTAATCAAGAAGAATGCAAAATCACTCGCATCACTTGTTTCACCTATGCAAACATATTTATTTGTCAGAATAATCACACACGCACGCACACGCACACACACACACACACACACGCACGCACACTAAAGAAACATGACTTATGACACACACACACACACACACACACACACACACTCAACTCAACACTCAAAGTCAGTCATACACCACCACAACCTAGAAATAGCTACTCTTGGTTTACAAACACCCAATCTGCGCTGAGAATCAGGGTTCTTCGAAAAGAATGCGCTATTCTAAGAAATACTTACTTTCAGTTTGCTGTAAAAAAAACCCGGTTCACAGCAACTCGAACCGGTCTTTTGAACCGCGAAAGTTTAACACCGGTTTTTCCCCCCACCTCTAGTCCTAGATTACATTAATGTAGTGTCCATGGAAAGACTGATTTTTTAAAGAAAATACCCTTTTTTATGAATTAAAGATGATCTTTCTGAAACAAAATTACATGTTGGTTCTTAGCGATTTGTGTAGAAAAAAGTTTGTTCTCCACTAAACTGGCATAATTTCTTTATTGTCATCACTTTTCCCCCCAGCAGATTGAACATAACTTTGAAACATGTATGTATGCATCACAGATAAAGAGTGCAGAGTTTGTAAGACAATGCTTGTACTTTTAAACCAAATTAAGTTAAAGAACATCATGCATTGCCTCTTCAGTTTCTTCTTTAAAAAATAAAAGCGTCAGACGTGAAACTGAAATTAGAGAAAAAAGGTGCTTCGTTTCGGATTAATAACCAGTCCCTTGAAAGTGGGGTATCAAATCACTGCCAGTAAGTTATGGGGATTTTGTTCACTGCTCACAAAAAGTAGGGGATATTGACTTTGCAATATCACCATGGGTTCAATAACCGGACCATAAGTTTCATTCCATGTGAAAATGATAGTTCGGCCTTTCTTGGATGTAAAATCGAAGACAAAAGTCAATTTTAAAATGTCACGTGACTGTCAGAGGCGATAAACATCAGTGGATGTGTTAGTCGAAATCACAAAACACATTTAAACAGTTGACATATTGTTGGGCCACTGTTTGCTACCAGGCATTCAAGGCAATGCTTTCTCATGCTCTGGAACAGTCTCTTGAAGATTTTCTGGAGGTTTAATGGGGGTTTTCCGGCGTCCCTAGACCCTCTTATGCTCGTTACAATGATGCCAACTGACGTTGAAAAACGCCAGAGTTGGGCAGATTTTAACCTCCAATATTACAATGTGCGTATCCACTGAGCACATTTTGTGCAATATCACCTTCACATCCACGAAACCCAGACTTTCCCAAAGTCTACATGGTCCCCTGACCATTTTCAATCGAATGCCTGGCAGGAAACCGTGGTCCATCACATTTTCAACTGTTTTATGACTATTTTTGTGACTTTTGGAAATGCACCCATTGATGTCCGTCTTCTCTGGCAATCATGTGATGTTTCAACCATGGCCAGTGTATTTATACACAGGCCCTGGTTTCAGCATTAATTTTTGTCTCCGATTTTATGCTTAAGGAATAACATACTTTTGTTTTCAAATGTGCTGCATCTCCTTTGCTGTCCGGTGGTTATAATCCGAAACGACAGACCAGCACACTCTACACTGTGTGTATGTATGGCGGTCGATCGTCTCCGATCATGACTGCCAGATAGCAGAGGGGCAGCTGCTATTTCAGCGGGCTGGGCTAAAATATGTTTATAGTGACGCTGCCTTGCCCAGGGTACATCTCCGGTCCACTTTCTCAGCCAAAGGGATTTGAGGACCGGTGACGTTGTACCTGTGTATGTATAACTCCCCGAAGGCCAACCAATCCCTTTGGCTGCAGCACTAGAGCCAGGGCACAGGCCAGAGCCAGAGCCATAGTCTCCCACAAAAGACTAATCTGTACCATGATTTCTATTATTGTAGAAAATCATTCATTGTACAGTTCTCGCGTTACTGTTGTGTTGGCCCCTACTACAGGCTAATGTCAACCAACGTTAACAGCCATTCATCTGAGCAAAGGACAGACTCTACACTACACCACATCAAAACACTACAACAAACTCATAAATGTTTGGATACAAGTCCGTTGTCAACCTGTAGTAGGCCTACTAAGTTCGTTTCAAAGGGAAAATGAAAGATGTGTGTAGAAAAGGAAGGACCTATGAAGTTATTTGTCTCAACGATAAAAACAATTTCATATACGTTTTCCTTAGTAGTACCATCACCATACTTTCTTCCTATCCCAGTCCAACCCAATATGTAGCGAGAAACGCGCCCAGACGGACGCATGCACGGACACAACAAAAACAATGCTTCCTGAAGCGTCGTTCTGGAACTAATTAGCAGCATTTTCTCTCGTCCGTTTGTCGACCTTCTCTTTAAGGATCATGTATCCCCAAAACATTTCTGAGTTTTCAATCATTCTTCATTGCGGTCCCCATCTTTTGTACAATCGTTTGTTGCGAGGGAGGGTCCAGTGGTCTTTTGAGAGACCACCTCAAGACGGTGGGCATTGTCCTCAGAGCTTTGTCCGTCTTTCAGCTTATCCTGCCCAATGTCCTCAGAGCTTTGTCCGTCTTTCAGCTTATCCTGCCCAATGTCCTCAGAACTTTGTCCGTCTTTCAGCTTCTCCTGCCCAATGTCCTCAGAGCTTTGTCCATCTTTCAGCTTCTCCTGTCCATTGTTTTCTGAGCTTTGTCCGTCTTTCAGCTTCTCCTGCCCATTGTCCTCAGAGCTTTGTCCATCTTTCAGCTTCTCCTGTCCGTTGTCGTCAGAGCTTTGTCCGTCTTTCAGCTTCTCCTGCCCATTGTCCTCAGAGCTTTGTCCATCTTTCAGCTTCTCCTGTCCATTGTCGTCAGAGCTTTGTCCGTCTTTCAGCTTCTCCTGTCCATTGTTTTTTGTGTGTGTTTTTTAGCTTTGTCCGTCTTTCAGCTTCTCCTGCCCGTTGTCCTCTGAGCTTTATCTGTCTTTCAGCTTCTCCTGTCCATTGTTGTTTGTGTGTGTTTTTTAGCTTTATCTGTCTTTCAGCTTCTCCTGTCCATTGTTTTTTGTGGTTTTTTTTTAGCTTTATCTGTCTTTCAGCTTCTCCTGTCCATTGTTTTGTGTGTGTGTGTTTTTAGCTTTATCTGTCTTTCAGCTTCTCCTGTCCATTGTTTTGTGTGTGTTTGTTTTTAGCTTTGTCCGTCTTTCAGCTTCTCCTGCCCATTGTCCTCTGAGCTTTATCTGTCTTTCAGCTTCTCCTGTCCATTGTTATCTGAGCTTTGTTGGTATTTCAGCTTCTCCTGGCCACTGTGTTCTGAGTTTTGTCCGTTAGTCAGCTCTCCATGTGGCTTGGAGTCATTCATGGAGCTGGAGTCCGTTTCGAAGCCTCTTTTGAGAGTGTTGAGGATGAAGTCGATGGCTCGTTCGTAGATGTCCTGCATGTGAGCGGTGTAGCGTTCAGCCAGTGTCTCCTTGATGGCCAGAAGAAATGGGTCCTTCAGAAGCTGCACGTCAAAACACAATACATTGGCGGTTCATGTCAACATGAGAGAGTGCGCGCATGCACACACACACATGCCCGCGCGCGCACATACATACACACGCACGCACTCAATCACACAGAGAGAGAGAGAGAGAGAGAGTGTGTGTGTGTGTGTGTGTGTGTGTGTGTGTGTGTGTGTGTGTGTGTGTGTGTGTGTGTGTGTGTGTGTGCACACGCTATACCTCCTTCAGTCTTAATATCGAAGACGAACAAAAGAAAGACTGAAAGAAATCGACAATAAAAAAATTAAAAAAGCGCAACGAAAGAAAGGCAGAGCCAGAAATCAGAACAAGGTATGATACAACAATACCAAGAAGGATGATAATGAGATTAGCGTCCAATTAGGCGTAGCCTCTTAAGGACAGTATTCTTGAAGACGAAGTCTTCTCGGTGAGGTGGTGATGATGATGATGGAGTTGGTGATGCGACAGGAATTCATGACGTGGCAGACGTCGTCGTAGATGATTCCGGCACTATGTTGCACCTCCGGTTACTGGAACATTTCGGACGGAATCCGAGTCGAAGGATATCTTGTCTCGATGCTGAAGTCAGCATCCATGTAGGTTGTTGATCTTGATGCAGCTGTTGGCATCTATTAGGCGGTAGGAGACATGAGCATTGTGAGACAAGCCGAAGGTTTTCCAGGTGCTCCTGTAGTCGGCTGGTCTTGTTTCGTTGGTGTAGTCTGAGCAGTCTTCTCCCCAAAAGGCTGTCTTCAGGGCCACCGGGCGACCTACTCCGTACCGGGAGCTGGTGTCGTCGGAAACTGCCAGGAGACATACAGGCGAAGTCGGGCCGTCTCTGCAGGCGGGCGTGGTCCTTCAAGAGGGGTCCCCTTCCTAACAGTGATTGGCGTTGCACTGAAGGACCCTCCCCAGAGGATGAGCTGCGAGTCCCACCTCCTGGGCCATCAGCACAGCCAAAGCCCACTGCTGGGTGCCGGCGGATCATTGACGAAGTCAAATCAGCAGAGACGATCCAAGTCGCTGCATGTTGTCGTGTCAGCCTGCAAGTCCCTCAACTCCCATCTGGTGAGGGAGGAGTTCCTGTTTTGTCCTTCCCATCGGTTGCCACCCAGCAGGACGTCGATAATAATCTGTCACTTTGCCTCAGAATCATCACATAATGAGAGAGTAGGTATAGTCGACCCACTCACCACGGACTCCCAGTTGGGAATAATAATAACAACTAATTAGAAATAGAAGAAACATCAATCACAACTAACACACACTCGACAAAAAGAAACACACACACAAAACACTACCAAGAAATACGCTGAGTCGTAGCCAGAGAAACGCAGGTGGGTTCTGCCGACTTCGAGCAGCATGTCGGTGACGTACTCGCCGTCATGGAGGTTGTTGATGGCCTCGTCAATAGTCATCATCACCCCCTTCACGTGTCCCTCCAGCACGGAGCTGCTCCTCAGGTCCGATACAGTCTGGATCGATTGCAGCTCCCCGAAGAAGGGAAGAAGGCTTTCGTTCTTCTCGAACAGACTGGTGAACAGAACAGTTTGATATGTACCGTATTTTTCGGACTATAAGGCGATACGTTTTTTCCCCCAGACTGAGATCCCTGCGCCTTATAATATAACTAATACAATAGTAAGAAAATACAATAACAGAATCTGAATTTTGTGTAACATTTTGGGGGTGCGCCTAATAATCAGGTGCGCCTTATAGTGATAGACCTAGTTTTTTTTTTTTTTTTTTTTTTTTTTTTTAAAATAAAGTTCAGTTTACTGGGTTGTTGTATTAGATATTAGGTACTTTATAGTCGCAGAGGCGTCTCTGTGTAATTCGGATTGCTCCCACCTGGAGAGAGCGTCGCAGCCAGAGGCGAGCCACCCTTTATTTTTTTGCATGCGATGTTTGTGTGACTGATGAGGAAGGAAGAGGGGGGGTAATTTTGACCAAATGACAACTTTTTCGTTGCCACTGGGCTTAACGTGTACTAAGTGCATGGGCACACGGGACCTCGGTTTATCATCTCATCGCAAAGTCTTATTGTCCATAAAATACGGTAATGGTCAGTCACATTGTTTAGAGTTATTTGTGTTGAAAGTAAAACATGTTAGTAATGGTCAGTCACATTGTTTCGTGTTATTTGTGTTGAAAGTAAAACATGTTAGTAATGGTCAGTCACATTGTTTCGTGTTATTTGTGGTTGAAAGTAAAACATGTTAGTAATGGTCAGTCACATTGTTTCGTGTTATTTGTGTTGAAAGTAAAACATGTTAGTAATGGTCAGTCACATTGTTTCGTGTTATTTGTGTTGAAAGTAAAACATGTTAGTAATGGTCAGTCACATTGCTTAGTGTTATTTGTGTTGTTGTTGTTGTTGGCTTCTCCTCCGAAATCGGAATGTGTCGGCTGAATGCAGCGAGGACACCAGTGAAAGCTGGAAAACGGACACATACGTACCCATTGTGGCCTTATGGCCCAGGAACGCAGAAGAAGAAGAAGAAGAAAAAGTTGGTGGCTTATCCTAGCTAAAAGACTCATTCCAACAGCGGAAGCACTTGAACACTATGGTACAAGTGCATCAGCTACGGATGAGAACATTACGTGTGCGACCGTTTTTTGATTACCCCGCCACGTGAGCATCCACACTCTGTCTTCAGGGGATTTGGGGGGACTGATGATGTTGTGCTAGAAGCTTGTCGTTTGTGATTACCCCGCCACGTGAGCAGCCACACTCCCGTCTTCGGGGGATTTGGGGGGGGGGGGGGGGGGGGGGCTGATGACGTTTCGCTAGAAGCTTGTCGTTTGTGATTACCCCGCCACGTGGGCAGCCACATTCCGTCTTCGGGGGATTTGGGGGACTGATGATGTTATGCTTGTCGTGGCTAAAGACAATCCTCCCCGCATAACTATGCATAGCATAACAACATTTTGTAAGTTTACTGGGCTAATTTAGTTCAGCTTGATTTGGGCAATCGGTTAGTCAGTGATTGGTAGAGTGAGTGCGTGAGTGAGTCAGTAAATCAATGACTCAGTAATAAGTCAGTGAGTCGATTAGCCACCACGTCGTGTCAACTAGTTAGTAGGTTATTAGTTACTCATTAGTCAGTGAGTCGGTCATCATTCTGTCAGTGAGTGAGTCAATCAGTAAGTAAGTCAGTGATCATTTAGTCAGTCAGTCAATCAGTGGGTGAGTTAGTTAATCAGTCAGTAAGTTTGTTAGTTAGTCAAACAGTAAGTTAGTTAGTCAGTTAATCACCCAGTTAGTTATAGTTAGTTAGTTAGTTAGTTAATCAGTCAGTCAGTCAGACAGAATGTTACGTAAATCGCTTTATAATGCTTTACGCCCTCTTCGGCCTTTCGGCCATGTGGGGCAATGTTACGTAAATTATATCTTCCCCTCCTAAATTGGAAACCAGTTTGTTTGTTACTAAACATATAGGCCTACTGTCAGTGTGTTTGATATATTTTGAAAATGTTTAATAAGTTTATAATGACAAGAACTTGCTGCAGTAAAGTGTGCAAACCTATAGGCTAGCCCCCAACACGCACACATAACACTCGTGTTTACACAACAATCATGTCAGACAGACAGACAAACAGACCGAGAGAGAGAGACAGACAAATAGACAGACAGAGTGAGTGAGAGACAGTCAGACATGCATGAAGGCATACAGACATGCATGCATTAGCTTACATACAGAAAAATACACATACAGATAGACAGAGTGAGTGAGAGTGAGAGACAGTCAGACATGCATGAAGGCATACAGACATGCATGCATTAGCTTACATACAGAAAAATACACATACAGATAGAGTGAGTGAGAGTGAGAGACAGTCAGACATGCATGAAGGCATACAGACATACATACATTAGCTTACATACAGAAAAATACACATACAGATAGACAGAGTGAGTGAGAGTGACAGACAGTCAAACATGCATGAAGGCATACAGACATGCATACATTAGCTTACATACAGAAAAATACACATACAGATAGAGTGAGTGAGAGTGACAGACAGTCAGACATGCATGAAGGCATACAGACATGCATGCATTAGCTTACATACAGATACATACACATACAGATAGAGTGAGTGAGAGTGACAGACAGTCAGACATGCATGAAGGCATACAGACATGCATGCATTAGCTTACATACAGAAAAATACACATACAGATAGACAGAGTGAGTGAGAGTGAGAGACAGTCAGACATGCATGAAGGCATACAGACATGCATGCATTAGCTTACATACAGATACATACACATACAGATAGAGTGAGTGAGAGTGAGAGACAGTCAGACATGCATGAAGGCATACAGACATGCATGCATTAGCTTACATACAGAAAAATACACATACAGATAGACAGAGTGAGTGAGAGTGAGAGACAGTCAGACATGCATGAAGGCATACAGACATGCATGCATTAGCTTACATACAGATACATACACATACAGATAGAGTGAGTGAGAGTGAGAGACAGTCAGACATGCATGAAGGCATACAGACATACATACATTAGCTTACATACAGAAAAATACACATACAGATAGACAGAGTGAGTGAGAGTGACAGACAGTCAAACATGCATGAAGGCATACAGACATGCATACATTAGCTTACATACAGAAAAATACACATACAGATAGAGTGAGTGAGAGTGACAGACAGTCAGACATGCATGAAGGCATACAGACATGCATGCATTAGCTTACATACAGAAAAATACACATACAGATAGACAGAGTGAGTGAGAGTGAGAGACAGTCAGACATGCATGAAGGCATACAGACATGCATGCATTAGCTTACATACAGATACATACACATACAGATAGAGTGAGTGAGAGTGAGAGACAGTCAGACATGCATGAAGGCATACAGACATGCATGCATTAGCTTACATACAGAAAAATACACATACAGATAGACAGAGTGAGTGAGAGTGAGAGACAGTCAGACATGCATGAAGGCATACAGACATGCATGCATTAGCTTACATACAGATACATACACATACAGATAGAGTGAGTGAGAGTGAGAGACAGTCAGACATGCATGAAGGCATACAGACATGCATGCATTAGCTTACATACAGATACATACACATACAGATAGAGTGAGTGAGAGTGAGAGACAGTCAGACATGCATGAAGGCATACAGACATACATACATTAGCTTACATACAGAAAAATACACATACAGATAGACAGAGTGAGTGAGAGTGACAGACAGTCAGACATGCATGAAGGCATACAGACATGCATACATTAGCTTACATACAGAAAAATACACATACAGATAGACAGAGTGAGTGAGAGTGACAGACAGTCAGACATGCATGAAGGCATACAGACATGCATGCATTAGCTTACATACAGATAAATACACAGGCGAGTAGACAGGCTGAGAAGGATTGAGGATTTGAAAGTTTTGCCGCAGTCTATGCCATCAATAAGCCGACTTCACAACCCCCTCCCATCTCCCACCTCCCATCCCACCCCTCTCCGTTGATTCTTTCTTTCTTTCTTTTTGTCTGTAAGTTCATGTAGTTTTGCTTGAAATGAGATTAAGACCATCCATCACCCGCAAGTCATCATGAACCATGCATGATAATTATCATGATCAGTTCAGCTGTTTAAATTGTGGTTGCGATTGGGTACATTTCTCTTTAGCACACAACTAGACCCTCACCCCCAGGCCCACCCCAAAAAGAAAAGGAAAAGAACAACAACACCAGAATACAAGCATCTTCTCTCCAATTCCGATATGATGACTTCTTTCTTTTTTTTCCCCCTTAAAAAGGCACCCTGACGGATGAGGTTTTGCAAGAAACACGTCCAGATCAGCAGGAAAACACCCTTTACAGAGATCGCAACACTCACTTTGCTCTGGTTTCCCGGAAATCAAGCCGTCAAAAGGCGATTCCTCCTTGGCGGAGGTGCTGGAAGTCAAATTCTTTCACCCAAAGAGACGGCGTTTGACGTCCCTTTTTGAATGGCCGCCTGTGTTTAGACCAAATCGTTTGCACGACCTTTTCGCAATACAAGCCTTTAAAAAAAATTGTTTATACAGTTTATCTAAAGGAGTTTTGCTCACAACAAAGGAAATGGCTCCTTTTTTTTTTTACTGCACTACAAAAACAGAAAACGCTTCAACCACAATGAGTGACCTCCACCCACCCCATCCAAAATGGCTACTCTCTCCGGCATCTCCGCCAAGGAAAAATCGCCGTTTTGACGGTTTAATTTCTAAGAAACCAGAGCAAAGTGAGTGTTCCGATCCTTGAAAAGGCCGTCTTCCTGGTGATCTCGACGTGTTTCTTGCAAAAACTCATCCGTCCGAGTCCACCTTTGAAATAATTGTTCAAAAGTAGCCCGTCGACCAAACATGTAGACAAAAAAGATGGCATGCAAGTGCAGACGCGACGTGGCAGCCACTAATATAACAACTAGCAAGGAACTTATTATTATGTGTAACTCACAGGACAATAAACGATAGCTGTCCCTGCAGGCCTGGTCTCGTTAGGATAAAGACCATCCATATCGACGTATCGCTAACGTAGCATCGGTTTCCTTAGAGCTAACTTACAGTCCTTACACTTAGGCCTACAGTTCGTCATCCTAATTGCTCTCTCTCTCTCTCTCTCTCTCTCTCTCTCTCTCTCTCTCTCTCTCTCTCTCTCTCTCTCTCTCTCTCTCTCTCTCTCTCTCTCTCTCTCTCTCTCTCTCTCTCTCTCTCTCTCTCTCTCTCTCTCTCTCTCTCTCTCTCTCCGCTCTCTCTCTTTCTCTCTCTCCCCCCTTCTCTCTCTCTTTTCTGGTATCAGAGTTTTCTGGCATGGCCCTATGGCCTAGTCATTCAACCATTCAGACGCAGTAGGCCTACACACATTCAGTACTACACACGCTCTTTAGTGACTTCCCTGGTATTATTACAGTACTTCCAGGATGGACCCACTATCTGTCATTGTCTTCTTCTGCACATGCTCTCTCTCTCTCTCTCTCTCTCTCTCTCTCTCTCTCTCTCTCTCTCTCTCTCTCTCTCTCTCTCTCTCTCTCTCTCTCTCTCTCTCTCTCTCTCTCTCTCTCATCTGAAACACTGATAGACCACGTGTACTCAATTAAAAAAGATAATATAATTGAAATATGTCCTCCCCATTGTGGTTGTAGTGACCACTTACCTATCTGTGTAACGTGGCTAAAACAAAAGGAGCCAGGGTTCCTAAACCTGGCCATAAAGTAATTACGTACAGATCCTTCGCTAATTTTAATAAGGATGCCTTTCTGGAAGATCTTGCCCAATCTCCGCTGTCTCAAGTCTATCAGTTCACTGATCCTGATTTAGCTTTTGAATTTTGGCATAAAAGTTTCATAGAAATTTACAACGAACATGCACCCTTTGTCACAAAAAGAGTTAGATATTCACCAAAGCCACCGTGGCTTACAGAGAAATTTGAAGAAGCTAGTCGAATTAGAGATACTTTATTGAAATCCCAAAAATTCGCCGTTCAAAAAAGAACTATTTTAATGATTTAGTGTTCACTTATTCTAAAAATTGCAAACACCTGCACGCGTAGGCCAACGCATTATGTGCGGTTACAAACACATTGAGAATCTTATAAACACGCATCTTTACAAACACACCATCAAACAAACACGCGTAAGTTTGTGCGAGCCAATTAAAGTCGTTTAAACACAAACAACAACAACAACACAATCTTCAATCATCAAACAACAACAACAACAACAACAACAAAAACAGCAGAGAGAGAGAGAGAGAGAGAGAGAGAGAGAGAGAGAGAGAGAGAGAGAGAGAGAGAGAGAGAGAGAGAGAGAGAGAGAGAGAGAGAGAGAGAGAGAGAGAGAGAGAGAGAGAGAGAGTCAGACAGAGGACAGTGGTCAGTGAAACAAGACGTTCAATGCTGCACTTGGTCATCTCCAGATATGGAAAGTGACGCCATTCGCGTGACAATGTCGGTTTTCAGCAACACTTTAGAATGTGTATCTTTTAAACATTCAATTTGAAATTGAACTAACTCTAGCCCTAACCCTAACCAAAACCTTAAACCGTCAAATACACAAAAAATTAAACTTTACTAAAAAAACAATTGAGTGTTCCATGTTTGGAGATGACCAAGTGCAGTCTTGAACGCCGAGTGTCAGCGAACTCCCACCAGAGAATGTAAAAGTACCCTTTCACATTTTCTGCTCCCACCACAGACCCAGACATTTTTCCGCCATCCATCACCCACATTACCTCCCCCTGTCATGCGAAAAGTTCTCCGAGACTCGTTACGTCAAAGAAAACGGACAGCTCTCTTCCTTTCAACGGCCTTGTTATGTTTCTTTCTGGATTCTTCTGTCTTTTTACAAGATCGTCATTTATCTTCTGGATCAGTCAGTCAGACGACATCTATCAGACCTTTTCACTGGGCAAAGCTTCTTCCACACTGTGTCGTCGGTCCAATGCACGACTTGTTCTTCATTACCAACCGTGATCGTAGAGAGCGGATTGGTAATGTTTTCACTGACGTGTCTGAGGTGGTGTTTGGTATGTTTGTATGTTTGTATGTATCCTCTCTAGCGTTTGAACGGATGGACTTAGGGTGCTCAAATTTTGCATGCGGGTAGGTAGTAGGAAGATCTAGGCCAAGTTCGATAATGAAGGTCATGGGTCAAAGGTCAAGGTCACTGGAGCCGAATAACGCTGCCGCGCGGTTGGTGATTTAGCGTCTTAGCGCTCTAGTTGCTAATGTCCATAGTCATAGTTTATGGCTGTTATTTTGTCTGGAAAGACACTTTGTCAAGAAGAAGACAGGTTATCATAATGGGATCTGTACGCATAATAATTAGCGGATCTACGGGGGGGGGGGGGGGGGGGGGTCTGATTTCCCCCCCCCCCCCCCCCCTCTGCCTCAAGAATGTACCTTGTACATGGGTGAAAAGTAAGAAAATGGCTCGATCTTTGCCTTAATAATCCATAATTTTCTAACCCGGAACCCATGCGGAACCCCCCCCCCCCCCCTTCCTTACGAATCACTTGGTCCGGCCCTGGAATGTTATAAGACAGGTATTAACAAACCGGAACCTTCACGTTACACGGCTGCAGTGTTGCAATGACAGTTGGTTTAAATAGCATTTTATTTCTGAAAGTCACAAATGAAAATCAACAATGATCATTAGATAGGGCAACAAGAAAACTTATATAAAGCCCTAATAGGGCATTTGCCACGAGTGTTCGTTCTCTATACTAGACTACTAAATTGCCCGAGCTCGTTCTGCCCGAGTTACGTTGACCTCTCTAAATCAACTATCTAAATTCAACTCAGTGAAATTCAAGGTCGCCAGCACGCGGCAAATGCCCTATTGCAATGACAGTTTGAAAACTTCAGATGGAAGACGTTCTACTATAGGGCCTAAGTACTTATAGTGGCTGCTCGCGTGGTGGGGTCAATTACTTACTAATTTAGGTATACACAACTTGTGGCAGTACCATAGCCGATGAGGTTTAACCGAGGCGTGGTT
>CM065688.1:42541987-42546987 GCA_017654935.2 Phymorhynchus buccinoides
CGTATAACTTAACCTATCCATCCACCTTGTCCGTGCGTGCTTGCCTCCCCCCCCCCCCCCCCCCCCCACCCCACACACCCGGTTTGTTGGCAATCCTGCACCCACCCACCCCGCCCTGGCTGAAAACGCTCCTACGCCACTGGGTGGGGGGGGGGGGGGGGGGGGGGGTTGAGATAGAACACGGCCAGACACATAGCTACACAAAGACAGAGAAATATAGGCCTATACAGACATGTTATTATTTTCATAATGAATCTTTCCAAAACTTTTATATAATCCAACAAACACACGCACGCGCGCACGTGCGCAAACACACTTGCATACGCCACACGCAAATGTACAATATCTCTCTCTCTCTCTCTCTCTCTCTCTCTCTCTCTCTCTCTCTCTCTCTCTCTCTCTCTCTCTCTCTCTCTCTCTCTCTCTCTCTCTCTCTCTCTTTTGAGGGGCAAAGGCCTAAATTAATAAATCATTGTCATTGTCATTGTCATTGTCATTGTCTCTCTCTCTCTCTCTCTCTCTCTCTCTCTCTCTCTCTCTCTCTCTCTCTCTCTCTCTCTCTCTCACACACACACACACACACACACACACACACACACACACACACGTACACACACACACACACGCACGCACGCACACGCACGCACACGCGCACGCACGCACACACACACACACACACACACACACACACACACACACACACACACACACACACTACTACTACTACTACTACTACTACTACTACTACTACTACTACTACTACTACTACTACTACTACTACTACTACTACTACTACTACTATACCTGAGAAACATGTTGATGCCAGTCAGACTCATGTTGCGGCTGATGCCTTTCCAGGACCGTTTGATGAGGAAGATCTGCCGCTCTGACATGGCAATCCGTGGATCGGCCTTGAACATGGGCACAGGCGCCTTGCTGCCGTTCGTGCTGATGCCCACAGATGTGCCTGTCCCTGCTGCCACAGTGGGGTCCTTGTGACACTGACATGTACACTGCTTTGCGTTGCTAATTGTAACCTTGTTGTTTGGCAATGACGGGGCACATCCCATGTTGAGTTGGTTGAGTTTCGTTAAACTTTAAAGACACACTGACCCACCACGATTAAGTCCCTTGGTTTTTTTTTTTAATTCTGGGTAGCTGTGACCCACATACATACAAATGCCCCCAGTTTAAAATTGAGGCTGCTCTTTAAAAGACACACTGACGCACCACGATTAAGTCCCTTGGTTGGGTTTTTTCTGAGTAGCTGTGACCCACATACAAATGTCCCCAACTTCAAATTGAGGTTGTTCTTTAAAATGATGTTTCGCTTTGAATTGGGGGGCATTTTGCATGGGAGTCAAACCTGGTCAAAACAAAATTTCTTACCAGCTATAAGAGAGAAAACGCGTGAAACCCGTGCTTTTGACACGTGATCTGGTGGGTCTTTAAAATGATGTTTCGTTTTGAATTTGGGGGCTATTTTATTGGTGTGGGAGTCAAACCTGATCAAAACAAAATTTCTTACCAGTCATAAGAGGGAAAACACGTGAAACCCGTGATTTTGACACATGATCGAGGCAGTTTCGAGGCAAAAACTCGACTTGTGAATACTAGAGACAGCAGTGATCTTCACACTTAAGGGCCAGCCACACATCCACTAAAATCGCACGACTGTACGATACGATTCGATCACGTGGTCTCGAAGCGCGAATCACATTTTATTCTTCGAGACCACGTGATCGAATCGTATTTAGTGAACGTGTGGCTGGCCCTTTAGAAGAACTTCAATTTGTTCATTAAATGCTTTGTCGGGTCTACAGCTTTATTGTTTTGATAATATTTGATAATATATATAGTATAATATATTGGATAATATTTCCATAATTCACGTTCCCCAAAACATTCTTAGGCCCTATCACTTTACGATTATGTTCACTAAATGCTTTGTCGGGCTTTTTGTTATTTTTTGTATCATTATTTTCATAACCCATGTTTCCCAACACATTCTTATCACCCAAAACACGTCGAAACGAATAGAAACCTCCTGCTTTGCCTCATATACACTTTTCCATGCTCATATAACTTTAATGTTTTGCTGACAAAATGTATGAATGGATTCTGCAAAGTAGTTGAAACAAAGCAGAACACTTTTGTTCCATTACTATTTTGCTACAACAAACCAAACCAAAGATTCATTTTCTAATTGACATAGTCTACTCGTAACTGGAATAATAAGAAACTAGACTTCGGGGTTGTTTATCGGTATTAGTAGTAGGCGTAGATGGTATTAAAAGAACACGCTCGAACCATCGGCCGTGGCAGAACATCTATGTCCTCGATCTTAAAGGGGCACCCTGACAGATGAGTTTTTGCAAGAAACACGTCGAGATCACCAGAAAAACAGCCTTTACAGAGATCGCAACACTCACTTTGCTCTGGTTTCCTAGACATCAAATTGTCAAATTGGCGATTCCTTCTTGGCGGAGGTGCTGGGAGTCAAATTCAAATGTGCCTTCTCTTTTCTAATGGCCGCCTGAGTCGCTTCAGCAAAAATCACAAAATTTCCACAATACAAGATATTTATTTAGCTTACCAAAAGGAGTTTCGCTCACAACAAAGGAAATAGCTCCAATTTGTATTTTTGTTTTACTGCACTACAAAAAAAAAAAGAAAAAGCTTCAACCACTGTTGAGTGTCCGCCGCCCACCCCGTCCAAAATGGCTTCTCTCTCGATCTCTCCGGCAACTCCGCCAAGGAGGAATCGCCGTTTTGACGGTTTGATTTCTAGGAAACCAGAGCAAAGTGAATGTTCCGATCGTTGACAATGCTGTCTTTCTGGTGATCTCGACGAGTTTCTTGCAAATCATCCGAAAGGGTGTCCCTTTAATTAAAATGGTACGATCAATGCGAACGTTTCTTTTGTGTTTATGCGCAGTAAAAAACATGTCACATAACAGCATGTTAAAAAACAACCACCCGAGAAAGGATCTTAACTAGACCTTGTTTAGAATACGGAAATGTTGTTTGGTCGCCATATTTGAAAAGACAATCAGTGATGATAGAGAGAGTGCAAAGAAGAACTACAAAATTAATAAGAGGATTCCAAATTATTCCTACAGGGAAAGACTAGAGCTCCTTCAAATTACCTTCTTTAAAGGCTAGAAGAGTCAGGGGTGATTGAATTCAATGCTTCAAAATATTTAACAATATTGATGACCTAAGCATACAAGATTTATTTAAATTATCAAATGTTAACAAAACTAGAAACAGTGTTGACAAAATATTTATTGAATATAGCAAGACTAATCTCAGAAAATACTGTTTTACTAACAGAACTGCACCTTTGTGGAACAAGTTACCAACTGATAGTAAACAAGTACCAAATACTAACATTTTCAAAAATCGATTAGACGACTGGAAATATTATAAAAATTTGACATACGAATATGATGAATGATTATCTAAAACCTGAGTGCACGATAAACCTTGTACATTATAAATGATATTATTAAGGATGGGACGTTTGAAAGCCTAACGGCTATGTTTAGTCCCTATATCCTAACCTAACCTTAACTTGGCACAGACATGGGTCCACTGACACACGTCCTTGTCAGCGTCTCATCTGCCGTACCGGGTGGTATTGACGCGTGTGCTGGCGGGTACATTCTGTCAGCTGACGTTGTTGCCACCACGTACGCTACGCGTTGCTTGCAGTCTGAGATGAAATACGGGTGGGAGCATAATCTGTGCCTCCGCTAAGGAGGTTATATTTTTACCTTTGTTTGCCAATCTGTCTGTCTGTTGGGCCTACTAGCATAGCTAGACGATGGTGGTGGAAGGAGGGTGGAGGGGGGGGGGGGGGTAGATCGGATATTAATTACATGTTGACACTTTAGGCCCGACTTGGGAAATGGTTACGTATACAGTATCACCAAACGAATTTGCACTTTTCAGGTCTGTCCGTTTGTTTGTTTGATTTTGTCTCTCTGTCTGTCTGACAGTCTGCTTTTTCCCCTGTCTGCAGGCAGACTGCCGCCTTTTGTTTGTTCTGATCGATTTGCTGCTTTACAATAATAGGCCCCGTGGCAATCTTTTCTTTACGATCTTTTACAGTTTGTTTCGTTGAAAATGAGAATTTGGGTATGCAACTTTTAAAATTATTTTTAAATAGTTGGCTCTATAAAGTGTAGGCTAACTATGGAATGGTCATCCGAGATAAATAATGTTACTTTATTAAATCAGCCCAAAACACACTCAAAGTTGCTCCCCTTGACTTGTTTTGTCGGCCATATTGAAAGCGCATTGAAAAGCGAAGGTAGAAGCAAAAAGCAATGTCATTATTGAGCAAATGGTTTATTGAAAACATTTGGACATTCCTCTAGCCAACTTGTATCAATATTACCAACAGTTTGACAGCAGATGAAAGTACTGACGTGATGCATATCGCTGAAATTAGAGACAAAGTGACCTTGGGTGACTCTATCAGTTGAGTTGTTGTGGACTAATCCAGAGTTGTAGTCAGTTTAATCTTGTATTGGTACAAAGGCGATAACCTGTGCAGTTTAAATATATCGTTTGGAGAGTGATTTGATCGGAATAAATATGTACAATTTGACAGAATGACGTAACCACCGCTAGGCAATCAGCAAAGACAACAAGCATATTCCTTAATGTGTAGCCCACAAAAATGCAGCCCAAGCGAATGTGATTTTCTCAGGTAGAAGCTCTGAGTAGACCTAATCCAAATATGTTAATATTTCGGCAAAACATCAATGCAAACTAATGTATCCACAGCCCAAACTTTGCCCAAAATTTTATAACAGTGTGCGTTATCGGCAAGGGAAATCACTCCTGTCTTCACATTAATGGAGAGTTTGATCAAATAAAAAGATGTATGAATTCGCAAATGCTTCCTCTTTACAACTAACCACAATTACGACCTAAACATCTGGATTTTTACTGTCGAACGACAGCCGGAAACACAAAACGTGACACAC
>CM065688.1:42551987-42571987 GCA_017654935.2 Phymorhynchus buccinoides
ACCATGGGCGGGTAAGAAGCCCATGCCAATTATCTCATGAAATAAAGCAAATTTTAGTCAAATTTGCCCATGAGACGAATGCTAAACATACACTCGTCTCATGGGCAAAATGTGACTGAACTTTGCTTTATTTGATGAGATAATTGGCATTGGCTTCTTACCCGCCCATGGGCTTTTTACCCCGTCTTCACATATCAGTGTGTTGCCATGGGGAAAGAGCTACAAACAGGGACGGGGGGGGGTCCTTATCTATTTCGAATAACGGGTGGCCATTAAAAACAAATCGATGGTCTGAGGACGTAGAGCATTGTGACAGAAATTATTTGTAACTTTTTATATATAATTTTATAATTTTTATAATTTGGGGGGGGAATTTTGTTGTTGTTGCTTGTGTGTGTGTGCGCACGCGCGCGCGCGCGCGCGCGCGCGTGTGTGTGTGTGTGTGTGTGTGTGTGTGCGTGTGTGTGTGTGCGTGCGCGTGCGTGCGTGCGCGCGCGTGTGCGCGCGCGTGCGTGCGGTTTTATCATTATTATCATTACCTTTCATTTGGTCTACCACAGAAATGGGTCACTAGAGCACTCGACATCACTATTGATGGAGACTTGGGAGGACACAGCAGACATCACTATTGATCGAGACTTGGGAGGACACAGCAGACATCACTATTGATGGAGACTTGGGAGGACACAGCAGACATCACTATTGATGGAGACTTGGGAGGACACAGCAGACATCACTATTGATGGAGACTTGGGAGGACACAGCAGACATCACTATTGATGGAGACTTGGGAGGACACAGCAGACATCACTATTGATGGAGACTTGGGAGGACACAGCAGACATCACTATTGATGGAGACTTGGGAGGACACAGCAGACATCACTATTGATGGAGACTTGGGAGGACACAGCAGACATCACTATTGATGGAGACTTGGGAGGACACAGCAGACATCACTATTGATGGAGACTTGGGAGGACACAGCAGACATCACTATTGATGGAGACTTGGGAGGACACAGCAGACATCACTATTGATGGAGACTTGGGAGGACACAGCAGACATCACTATTGATGGAGACTTGGGAGGACACAGCAGACATCACTATTGATGGAGACTTGGGGGGACACAGCAGACATCACTATTGATGGATATTTGGGAGGACACAGCAGACATCAATATTGATGGAGACTTGGGAGGACACAACAGACATCACTATTGATGGAGACTTGGGAGGACACAGCAGACATCACTATTGATGGAGACTTGGGAGGACACAGCAGACATCACTATTGATGGGGACTTGGGAGGACACAGCAGACATCACTATTGATGGAGACTTGGGAGGACACAGCAGACATCACTATTGATGGAGACTTGGGAGGACACAGCAGACATCACTATTGATGGAGACTTGGGGAGGACACAGCAGACATCACTATTGATGGAGACTTGGGAGGACACACCAGACATCACTATTGATGGAGACTTGGGAGGACACAGCAGACATCACTATTGATGGAGACTTGGGAGGACACACCAGACATCACTATTGATGGAGACTTGGGAGGACACAGCAGACATCACTATTGATGGAGACTTGGGAGGACACAGCAGACATCACTATTGATGGAGACTTGGGAGGACACAGCAGACATCACTATTGATGGAGACTTGGGAGGACACAGCAGACATCACTATTGATGGAGACTTGGGAGGACACAGCAGACATCACTATTGATGGAGACTTGGGAGGACACAGCAGACATCACTATTGATGGAGACATGGGAGGACACAACAGACATCACTATTGATGGAGACATGGGAGGACACAGCAGACATCACTATTGATGGAGACTTGGGAGGACACAGCAGACATCACTATTGATGGAGACTTGGGAGGACACAGCAGACATCACTATTGATGGAGACTTGGGAGGACACAGCAGACATCACTATTGATGGAGACTTGGGAGGACACAGCAGACATCACTATTGATGGAGACTTGGGAGGACACAGCAGACATCACTATTGATGGAGACTTGGGAGGACACAGCAGACATCACTATTGATGGAGACTTGGGGGGACACAGCAGACATCACTATTGATGGAGACTTGGGAGGACACAGCAGACATCACTATTGATGGAGACTTGGGAGGACACAGCAGACATCACTATTGATGGAGACTTGGGAGGACACAGCAGACATCACTATTGATGGAGACTTGGGAGGACACAGCAGACATCACTATTGATGGAGACTTGGGAGGACACAGCAGACATCACTATTGATGGAGACTTGGGAGGACACAGCAGACATCACTATTGATGGAGACTTGGGAGGACACAGCAGACATCACTATTGATGGAGACTTGGGAGGACACAGCAGACATCACTATTGATGGAGACTTGGGAGGACACAGCAGACATCACTATTGATGGAGACTTGGGAGGACACAGCAGACATCACTATTGATGGAGACTTGGGAGGACACAGCAGACATCACTATTGATGGAGACTTGGGAGGACACAGCAGACATCACTATTGATGGAGACTTGGGAGGACACAGCAGACATCACTATTGATGGAGACTTGGGAGGACACAGCAGACATCACTATTGATGGAGACTTGGGAGGACACAGCAGACATCACTATTGATGGAGACTTGGGAGGACACAGCAGACATCACTATTGATGGAGACTTGGGAGGACACAGCAGACATCACTATTGATGGAGACTTGGGAGGACACAGCAGACATCACTATTGATGGAGACTTGGGGGGACACAGCAGACATCACTATTGATGGAGACTTGGGAGGACACAGCAGCTGACTGAAGCAAATGGCGAAGCTTCCTCCGGAGACAGTTGAAGAAAGGAGAAGAACAGATCCACAGCCTGGACTCCTCATTAGGCTAACATGATTATGGAATTTTCTTGCCTTTCTGAAGTAATGTGCTCTCTCTCTCTCTCTCTCTCTCTCTCTCTCTCTCTCTCTCTCTCTCTCTCTCTCTCTCTCTCTCTCTCTCTCTCTCTCTCTCTCTCTCTCTCTCTCGCTCTCTCTCTCTCTCAATCTCTCTCTCATTATCCTATATATATCTTTTGTTTATGTTATGATTTATATACTCCCTTCCCCCCTACCCATATGTGATACGGGCACAAGGCCTAATCATTAAAATGTTTGAGTTGGGTTGAGTTGAGTTGAGTCTCTCTCTCTCTCTCTCTCTCTCTCTCTCTCTCTCTCTCTCTCTCTCTCTCTCTCTCTCTCTCTCTCTCTCTCTCTCTCTCTCTCTCTCTCTCTCTCTCTCTCTCTCTCTCTCTCTCTCTCTCAATCCACGACATCGAGGTAAATAAGCCCTGTCTTGCACGCGCCCAGTGGACTTCTATTATTATGCATACTTATTGGCCTGCTGAGCATCACTCCTAGCTCTTCAAATTATTGATGATTTTGCACTAAAAGTACTACAAGCCAATTTTGGTTCCAAGTGATGCACTGGGGTATGTAGAATATCTGTGTGAAAAATCCCAGAAAATCCCCTTGGGTTTCCGAGTAATTACGTCATTATTTCTATTTTGAGACTGCAAATTCCATATCACATAACGCATTATAAACAATCAAAAACGTTGTCTCTTTTGATGGTTTCAAGCCAATATTTGTGCACGGGATGCACTAACATGTGTAGAATCTTTTTGTGAAATTTCTCAAAATTTTCCCCTTGGGGTTGTACTAGTTATTACGTCATCTGTTCTATTTTTAGACTGAAAATTCTTTATGTGAAAATACTATTATACTAGACAGTCCTCTTTTGATAAACATAGGCTAATTGTTGTGGCTTACAATCATTACGATGTGTAGAATAATTGTGTAAAAAATCCAGAGAATGTCCATTGGGTATCTGAGTTATGACGTCATTGTTTCTATTATTAGACAGCAAAATCCATGTCACATAAAAAAAATATATAAACCACAAAAAAACGCAATGTCTTATAATAATTTCAGGCCAATATGTATGCATGTGATGCATTAAGATGTGAGGAATCTTTTTGTGAAATTTCCCCAAAACTTTCCCTTTGGGTTTCCTAGTTATAACGTCATCAATGCATTTTTAATAATAATAATAATAAATAACATTTATAGAGCGCCCTTTCTCTCTTGAGCTCACGGCGCTTCACAATTGTTTAAATAAATACATAAATCATAAATAAGCTACTACAATATCAACTATCACAAACATTCACACAGCCACAACACGCACGCACGCACACGCCCACACCCACACACGCGCGCACACCCACCCACCCACAATGTGGGGGACATCATTTTAAGGCAGGAAACAGGACAGGGAAGAAATCAGAGGTATTGCCGGAAGAGGTGAGTTTTAAGAGCGGTTTTGAAAGACTGGAAAGATTTAGCAGAACGAAGTTCATATGGTAGGTTGTTCCAGACAGAAGGGGCGCTGAAAGAAAATGAACGTTCACCATTTGTCTTAGTGTTAGTACGAGGAATAGAAAGGATAAGTTTGTCAGAAGAGGAACGGAGAGACCTGGAGGGTGAGTACAGGTGAACGAGATCAGAGAGGTAGGCAGGACCAGATGAATGGACAGCATTGAAACAGAGGCAAGCAATTTTAGACTGAAAACTCTTTATCCGGTGAACAAAATAAATTAATCATTTACTAGACAGTCCTCGTTTGTTACTACAGGCTAAGTTTTGGTGCATGTCATACTCTAGAATGTGAAGAATACATTTTGTGTGAAAAATCCCAGAAAATCCCCTTGGGGTTTCCCAGTTATGACGTCATTAATTCTACTATTCGTTGACTCAGAACTGCAAATTACATCAATATTCTTTTTAGCCTGACCTTTTGTAATTATTAGCTGCCAGTGTTTAATGTGATGTGAAATATTTGTGAAATTGTTCAGCCCGTCGTACATGGCGAAAGCCGACACGCGACGCTAAACTGAACTTCCATTTGTGAAATGTTATCATTTCGTTTCCTAGAAATGACGTCATTCTTTCTATTTTTAAGCTTGGGCCAATCGAGTAAACTTCCGGTATGACTGTTATTTGGAAGCTGATTTTCTTCAGCAACACAAATGAATTTTCTACAGCTTAATCCTTCGTGAAAATCTAGACCTATTAATCCAACGCTGGGAGGCATTTACACTGACTGTTAGTGCTATCGTCTGGGCAAGTTATCTTCATAATTATCTTGTATACCCGTCAACACACACACACACACACACACACACACACAGTGACACATACACAAGATGTTATTATCCTTTCACCCCTATTGGGGCATGGAGGAGTTAATTAAACTTCAACTTTAAACAAACATAAGATTCAAACTTATACAACATGGCATGCTTTAATGAATTTGCTTAATTTTTTAGTAAAATCTCCTTCTTAGCAGAAAATACATTACAAAAAGAAAACACAGATCTGGGATAAAGTAATCTATTAGAGAGATTACACACACACACACCACACACACACGCATACACACACACACACACACACACACACACACACACACACACACACACACGCACGCACACACACACACACACACACACACGCACACACACACACACGCACGCACGCACGCACACGCACACACACACACACACACACGCACGCACGCACACACACACACACACACACACACACACACACACACACACACACACACACACACACACACACACACACACACATGAGGGCAGGATGGGAAAAAAAGCTTTGTCAGCTTATTCTCTCTAACCCCTTGACTGCCACCAAGTATCACGTACTGACTTGATGACATCACTGATGACGTCATCAGATGAAGAGGAATAACTGCTGGTTTTTGCCCTAACACAATCAAGAGAGTTATATCCCCAGACCATTTTGCTATATTGGCTCTATCAGTTGTCTTTTTCATGGCATGATTTGACCAATGATTTTTTTTCTTTTTTTTTCTCTAGCAGTCAAGGGGTTAGCCCTCAAAGAAGATGATTTTGACTTGACTTGACTTGACACACACACACACACACACACACACACACACACACACACACACACACACACACACACACACACACACATAGTACTACACACACACACACACACACACACACACACACACACACACAGAGTACTACACACACACACACACACACACACACACACACACACACACACACACACACACACACACACACACACACACACACACACACACACACACACACACACACACACACATGCGCGGGCGCACGAGCGTTAGCATTTCCAATCTATGACAGCATGGCTAGGAATGTATTAAAACATTCCATCATTTTTGATACAATGTTGATACCATTTATCTCCCTTACCTACTTTCGGTACGTACCGGACCGTACCGTTTTAAACTCATACTGGTATTACCGGTTCGTACCGCCAGCTCTTCACCAATGCTTCACATTTATACGTCGTGACTGTACTTTTATCACTTCATGGGCAATTTCACGGATTGGGCGTAACATATACATGATGCATACTAGTGTGTTCACTCTTATTGTTAGCATAGCCTGAAAGAATCAGAACCAATATTTTTTTGTTTTTTGTTTTTGTTGTTGCTGTCCCATCTTCTGGGCTGTACAGTGGCGTTGCTCCCACGCCGCTCGTTCCGAATCCCAATTCGCAGCTACACCCGGGTTTGTTCAAGTCGCAGAAACCGAGACCAGCAGTCCAAGGGGAGCGAATCTATGTTAGGCCGTCAGGAGGCAACCAACCGAGGAGACACTGCACTTCTGCTGAGTCACTTCGGTGGAGTTCAGTGGAGCCTGTTCAGGACACCACCTACTAAGCCCCCTACTGACGACACTATTCTCTTAGTCGCGGAGCCAGCGTGAGTGAGGTCCTCCTCCGAGGGCGCCACCACGACCGTCCACCGACAGCTCCCCAGAACACACTGATCCCCATGACTTTGACCCGAACGCACCAAGGCATAGATTGGATTGGAAGCCGAAACTGAGGTCACCATGAGAGCAGGGCATGCAAAGCCACAGAATTTGAGACATTTTTAATTTTATGATTGATGGAAAATGAGGCCGATGATAACGATGATGCTATGGAGTTCCGTATCGGTTCAGAACCAATATATTAATCAGCCGCCAAGCTAGAGCTGTTTAACCCTTTCACCGCCAGCCATTTTTCAGCCCAAAAATATCATTAAACTTAACTGGGTAGAGAAAAAAATGTTTCTGCAATATTGCGAATTCCTCGGTGACATATATAACATTAGGCCTATATATATCCTTACCTCCCAAAATTAAGAAAATGGGGTCTTCGGATAACAGGCCCTGATTTGATGCCTTTGAGTGACATGGGTGTTAAACCATTGTGGTGCTAAAATGCGACATTGGCGGTGAAAGGGTTAACGTGTTCAGGGGAACTTGTCTCTCTGTTCCTGGCTGCCTATGTGGCTATCTATCTGACTATCTACTAGAGCGATTGAACGGAGGGACCTATACTACCCTCGACGTTTCCATGCGGATAGGTAGTTAGGATATCTAGGCCAAGTTCGAAGATGAAGGTCATTGGTCAAAGGTCAAGGTCACTGGAGCCAAAAAATGCTGCCGCGTGGCTGCTTGATCTAGCGTTTTTACGGCTCTAGGTTTGTAATCAGTGTAAAAAGCAATTCCCAAAAGGCGTGTGCCAAGTGTAAGGGGACTGGGTGAAAGACTACCCTAAATGTAAGCACGTCACCTTTTATGGACGTGGTGACGTAATCCGACAGCCAACGAAACATAATCAATCAACAAATCCGCAAATAGTGACGACAGCACCACGACCAAGGTTGTTTATTTTAATAAGGCTCGTTTTCTCAGACTCCAAATTATTCCTCCCTTTCGCTTCCGTTGTCACCTGCAGCTGCAACCCGTTCACTCGCGTTAACGTTTTTATAAATGTTTGCAAGCATTAGTTGTAAATCAGAATAGCAGATTTCAGACGTTATCATGTTGCAGTTATCATAATTTGAGGCAGACCACTCTTGAGAGAAAATCAATCAAATTGCTTCACACGAGAATTAAGACTAACCCTCGTTTGTCACACCATTTATTGTCCACAAAACATGGATATACATCTGTGGTGCCACGTAAACCAAACAGTGAATAAATAAGATCACAGCTCAAATATTAAAATAGAACATTCACGCAACTGAACCCAAGCGCGTAAAAACCGCAGCACCCCCACTCCCTCCCCGCCCCCCTCACGCAAGAGAGAGAGAGAGAGAGAGAGAGAGAGAGAGAGAGAGAGAGAGAGAGAGAGAGAGAGAGAGAGAGAGAGAGAGAGAGAGAGAGAGAGAGAGAGAGAGAGAGAGAGAGAGAGAGAGGACATCAGAGAAAGCCCGACCAACTCTGACTTGCTGGGGCCTGTCAGTCAGGAAACTGAAGATCCATGAGATGATGGTGGGGCTGACAGACATGGACAGGAGTTTGCAGATCATGCGATGAGGTTGGATAGTGTTGAAGGCACTAGAAAAGTCAAGGAAGAGAATTCTTGCGTAGGTTTTGGGTTTGTCAAAATGTTGGAAAAGATGGTGCAGCAGGGTCAGGATGGCGTCCTGTGTGTTTCGTGAGCTGGAGTAGGCGAACTGCAGCGGATCCTGGTGGAGGTCAGTTTCCCTCCGGAGTGACTGCAGGACTATTCTCTCAAGACACTTCATTGGCACTGATGTAAGCGCCACTGGACGAAAGTCGCTTAGTTGGCTCGCTGACTCCTTCTTGGGGACGGGGATAATAGTGGACCTTTTCCACAGTCGTGGCACATATCCCTCGTTGAGAGAACGCTGGTACAGCTCTCTGAAGATGCAGGCCAAGGAGTCACTGCAGGTCTTCAGGGTCTTGCTGCTGACGCCGTCAGGTCCGGAAGCACTTCTGGCATTCACCTTCTTAAAGAGGTTGCGCACTTCTTCCTCTGAGACTGTGACTGGGGGTCCAGGTAGTTCTCTCACCCTGTCCATGGCCTGCTGCTGCTGAAGACTGAAGTCGTGGTGGTCAAATCGTGTGTAAAACACGTTCATTTCATCAGCCAGTTTCTTCTCGTTGTCTGTGTGCAGGTCAGCTTTCTTGGGTTTGTACCCTGTGATGGTGGAGATGTTCTGCCAACACTGCCTGGAGTTGCCTTGCTGGAAGGTGGACTCCAGTTTGGATGAGAATTTCTTCTTTTCAGCGTGGATATTTCTGTCAATTCTCTTCCGGATTTGCTTCCTTTCTTCTTGTTGGTTGTTCTCAAAGTCTGTCTGTCCCTAATCAGCTGCCTCAGCTCTGAGGCAAAGATGACAGTAGCCAAGATTGATGATGTGATGATGAAGAATAATGATGGTGCCAACGGCGATGATAAAGATACTGACGAAAACTATGAAGACGAAAATGATGATGATGAAGATAACAAGGATTTTTCTGTGGAATGCTGCTTTTGTTTATTGCAGGAAAAAAACACCCTGTCGATATGGCAGTCTAGTTGATATTTTTAAGCCTGTCAATAGGACTATGTTTTATTGGCAGGCAGGAAACTATCAACGCCTCCTATTGGCAGGCTAGAAACCACAGACTAGTGAAATAGACAACAATGACACTGTGTATGATGAACCTTAACTGTACCAAAAACGCAAGCTAGTGTTCCGTTTGTCGGGTTGTTTGCTTATCTGTTGTGGATATCAACTCTCATGAAACCGATTTTAATGGGTTTTTTGGCTCACTCGTGTTAACCAAGTGAGTATATAGTATGATAGTTGTTCGGTTGTGTGTCTGTGTGTGTGTGTTGCGTCCATGGTCTAATCTCCAAACTTTAACGTTGACATTTTCTCGGGAAATAGAAGGCGTACATTGTTCAAACTTTGCACACATATAGATGTCTATGCAAGCTTTCAAACATTCATGATTTTGATAATTGAATACTTGAAACAACACTGCAAACAAATAACATTTTAGATTAGTGGGTTAGAGAGTATTCAACAGGTAACATGAGTTAAGAAAGTATTCCACAGTGAAAGCCTCGATAGCTCATTGTGTAGGGCTTCTGTCTCTCATGCCAATGGTTCCGGGTCCGATTCTCGGCACGGGCACTTTAAAAAAATTTTTTTTTTTAGTTGTATCCATTAACGAAAATTTCATTTGTACTTTAATATTTTATTGGCAATCTTGTACTTTAGACACCCCTCTCAATCTTTGTTGTTGTCCCACATGTGCCTGTTCGAGTGAGCCTTGAAGGCTTTGCCTCTTATTTTTTAAAGAGTAATTCGTTAAAGTTTGAAGTTAGCCTGGCTGATGTTAATTACATTTTTTTTATATTCGGTAATTTAGCACAGCATGGACTGAAGCTAGGGGTGAACATTCACTTTTTCTTCACTTGCCTTGTTGGGTAGGTAGTATAAACATCTACCTGCCCAGCAGGGAAATAAACTTGTCCGTTTTCACACATGTTAAAGCGGGAGACAGACTATGCGACTGCCTCATATGACTCGATCAGGTCGTGACGTTGACCAAATTTTGTTTCCCGCACAGAAGAGGTCACAAGCCATCTGACTCGATCAGTGAAATTTCCTATTCGGCCCTGTCATCTGACTGGATCCGACTGGTCAAGCAGGATGGTATGCAAATGAGGTAAAACGTCACGATCTGATCGACTCACATGAGGCAGTCACATAGTCTGTCGCCGGCTTAAAACCCCTTGACTGCCACCAACGTATTACGTACTGACCTGATGACATCACTGGTGACGTCATCAGATGAAGAGGAATAACCCTGATATGCTGGCTTTTGCTCTAACACAGTCAAGAGAGTTATATCCCCAGACCATTTTGCCAGATTGGCTCTATCAGTTGTCTTTTTCATGGCATGATTTGCCCAATGATTTTTTCTTTAATTTTCTCTGGCAGTGCATGAGTACCAAACAAAAGTCACAAGTGGTGCTAACGGATTACATAAAAGTGAAGGAACGATTGTGATTTACTCATGTGCTCTAGTTTTCAAAACTTCATTTCTCCGCTGCTGATTGCTGAAAACAATAAATAAAACAACTGAAAATGTAGCTCGTTCTACCTTAATGTTACTTTCTGTTTTGGTTTAATTTCTCCATCTCTCATTTTCTTCTTTTATTTCAGTACTCGGTAGTTACTTAACACACAATAACACATAGGCTTACAACACTAATCACAGGCGAATAAATTACTTCTTCTTCTTCTTCCGCTCAGCTTCCTGTCAATTACGAACGTAGATGCGTCATGCTGCCGTTACGCGCCTAACTAAGAAATAGTTAGGCCCAGCAAGTCCAACTTCGGCTGGAGGAAATGTTTTTGAAAGTGTTTCGTGAAAAAAAGCAGGAGAATGGACCGGAAAGGCAGAAAGATAGTAGATGACAGTAAGCAAAGGGAAAAGGCAGAGTCAAAGAGAGTGACAGATTAGAGGAAGTTATAAGCAGAGAACTTCCAGAAGGTAGGGGAACTATTTATACAAAAGACCCCCCGGTATCCCCAAAGGGGGAGAGATAAATTACTCAATGCAATGCATTCACCCATCACCCCTCTAAACCCGACTCTCCTTTCTCATGACTATGCCCCTTCCCCTTAGTTTAAGCCTTTAGTTGTTTTTTACTCAGTTCATTACCCCACCACATCTCTTCCTTCCTCAGAATGTGTAGAAGGCTAACCGTTTGTGCAACAAAGTTCTTGAGTTCTGAATGAGAGAAGAGATTCCCACAGAATAAAATTATAGGATGAAAAAAAAAGGCGGGGATTCAGGGGCCACCGTAGGCCGGGGGGGGGGGGGGGATCCAGGGGCAAAGCCTTTTATGGGAGTTAGGGGGCTTTGCGCCCTAAAGCTAAAGAAATGTTGCTTTTAACTTGCGAAAATCAGCCTCTGGGACAGCAAAGTTATCAAAATCTTAATCTTCTTGATCCTGGTTCCTACAAAACCTAACCACCACCACCACCACCTTAACTTTCTCAACAGATTTACACTGATCTAAAAAAATGACCTCTGGGGCCATCAAAAAGGCTAAAATCCTCCTAAATGCTGAAAAATTTCATATCTATAAAAAATTAAAATGCCCGGTACAGTGGAACTTCCCTTAAAAAAACCTGCCATTATAAGACTCCCTCCCACATAAGACCTACTTCTCTGAACCATTGCCCTTCTTTGTAAGTATTAAAATTACCTCCCTTATACAACCCCTCCCTTATAAGACCTTCAAAAATCGAATGAATTAATGAAATTTTGGGCTTTACGTCCTCTCGACCTGGGAAGGCACATGTGGGACATTTGTATTGGGTTAGTATGAGGAACTAAAAATAAAACAAACGCAAGACGAAACAAGGACGTGGACGGGACATATAATATAAAGGGGGAGTTCTTAAAAGCGCAAGTTTATTTATTACATTGAAAGGATTTAAAATGTATAAAATATAGTATTTTGTGTCATGTGACATTTAATAAATGACTATAGTGATGTAAAATAGATTAATAAAATTCTTTTGTTTGTCTGGCCATAATACAACCCTCCCTGTTGTATTAAAATTCAAGGGCTACAAGGTTAAAACTTCAAAAAATTATTTTATTCATAAAAAGCCAAATTTGGCCCTTATTTATTATTAAAAGAGAATATGTACACATATTTATTTCATATTTACAAGATATATATTCTTATGGCTATTTACAAAAATTTATATCTAACTAAACATTAATATTTTATTGTCCTTCAAAAATCATCCAAGATGAGGTCTTATAAGGGAGGGGTTGTATAAGGGAGGTAATTTTAATACCTACAATGAAGGACAATGACTCAGAGAAGTAGGTCTTATGTGGGAGGGAGTCTTATAATGGGAGGTCTTATAAGGGAGGTTCCACTGTACCCCAGCTTCAGTGCTATCGGAGTAGCCAAGACATTTGACAGCTGTTGATAAGCATTGTAGTCAGGAAACCCCAATAGTCCTTGATAACTTTGATTTGTGTTTACCACTTCGGTCAGGACCTAGTCAGTGCTCATTAGGTATTAGGTACTTTATAGTCACAGAGGCGTCTCTGTAACATTCGGGTTGCTCCTGGGTTGGAGAACGTGTTGCAGCCACAGGAGCGCCACCCATTTTTGTTGTTTTTTTGCATGCGATTTTTTGTGTGACTGATGAGGATGGAAGGGGGGGGGGGGGTGAAATTTGACCAAATAACTTTTTCGTTGCCACTGGGATTAACGTGTGCTAAGTGCATGGGCACACAGGACCTCGGTTTATCGTCTCATCCGAAAGACTCATTATGGCTAATATGTGAAAAATTGACTTGCCCTGTCGGGCAGGTCAAACAGTCATCCTTTCTGCCTGACAGACAAAGTTACCTACCACGGGAAATAAGGCGGCCTTAAAGGGACACCCTGACGGATGAGTTTTTGCAAGAAACACGCCCAGGTCACCCGAAATACAGCCTTTTCAAGGATCGGAACACTCACTTTGCTCTGGTTTCCTAGAAATTAAACCGTCAAAACAGCGATTCCTCCTTGGCGGAGTTGCCGGAGAGAGAAGCCATTTTTGGACGTGGTGGGTGGAGGCCACTCGAGAGTGGTTGAAGCTTTTTCTTCTTTGTAGTACAGTAAAAAAAAATTGGAGCTATTTCCTTTGTTGTGAGCGAAACTCATTTTGGTAAACTGTAAATAAAAAGGCTTGTATTATGGACATTTCGTGATTTAATTGGTCTAAACGACTCAGGCGGCCATTAGAAAAGAAAGAATCTTTCTTTCACTGAAAGAATCTTTCTTTCACTGAAAGAATCTGACTTCCAGCACCTCTGCCAAGGAGGAATCGCCAATTTGACGGTTGATTTATAGGAAACCAGAGCAAACTGAGTGTTGCAATCTCTGTAAAGGGTGTTTTCCTGGTGATCTCGACGTGTGTCTTGCAAAAATCTCATCCGTCAGGGTGCCCCTTTAATGTTCACCCCTGGAAGCTGATTAACAGGCAAAATGCCAAGGTTTTAATTAAAACCAAAGTACAGGAAATCAGTTCAGATTTTTTTCAACATCCAAACTCTTGTCAAAGCTTGCAAGGCTGGAACATTTAGAGACCATTCTCAAAGTATTGGGGATACTTGTAGTATACTGACTACGCCACTTATCAGGCAATTAATGGTTTACATAAGGACATCCCCATAACTTTCAATAGGTCCTTTTGAACGCTAGCAAAAAAAACCAACAATTTAGCAGCAATCAGACATGTAGAGATAAAAGGCAGCTGAAGTAGTGGAGTGAAGACTACTAGACACACATAATTACACTCACAGACAAACACACACACACACAGAGGATGTAACAATAACTTTTATTAACTGTTTAATTCAGATTAAAGACAAAAAACAAGAAACAAACAAACATAAAGGAAAAATCCTATACACCTTTTTCACTCCTCACCCTAATTTACCCTCTCCAGTCCCTTATCCTTCCCCTTCATCCCACAGATCAAATCATCCATTTCCAAAAACAAACAAAAAGAATTGTGTGATAAACATGAAAAAAAAGAGAACTTCTATTTTAAAAAAACCTAACCTAACAGAAACATTGGTGAAAAACAAAAGAAAAAGAAGAATTTGTACAAAGATGATAGGGTTCCATCGTATATATTAATACGGTGGAATCCTAACTAGCATCATTAAATGAAAAGGAATAAGTTAGATGAGATGATAAATGCCCACATCGACAACTCTCAATCAAAAGTCTCACTCATTCTGACACTTGTATTGGTTGTCATGACAACAACATCTGAGGGGAATACAGAATCATGACGATGAAATCGGTGAAGTCAGATGGGAGGCTTTACTCATGCTGGTTCTTGTTCTTCAACAGGAAGGCAGCCAAAAACTCAACGGGATTGGGAGGCCTGTTGAAACACACAACCAAAGAACAATTACTTACAGTCTTCTTCTTCTTCTTCTTCTTCTTCGATCGCTCAGTTTCCTGTCAATTATGAGCGCAGATGCGTCATGCTGCCGTTATGTGCCTAAGAAAGAAATAATTAGGCCCAGCAAGTCCGACTTCGGCTGGAGGATATGTTTTTGAAAGCGTTTCTTGAAAAAAGGCAGGAAAATGGACCGGAAAGGCAGAAAGATAGTAGATGACAGTAAGCACAGGGAACAGGCAGACTCAAAGAGAGTGACAGATTAGAGGAAGTCACAAGCACAGAACTTCCAGAAGGTGGGGGACCTCTTTATACAAAAGACTCCCCGGTATCCCCACGGGGGGAATTACTTACAGTCAAAGTTCTTCATTCAGCTGTAGTTTTATACATGTGCATGCGCGTGTGGTAGAGCAAACACACACATACACACACACTCACTGTCACCTAAAATTGGTCAAAAGAAAACGACATTGTTTGTCCCAACAAGTCCAAGGGACCTAATCCATGGTGCAGTCAATGCCTGTCTGTCGTTTCCGACCATGACAGCCAGATAGCAGAGGGGGCAGCTGATATTCCGGCAGGCTGGGCTAAAATTTGCTTAAGAGTGGAGAAACCTTGCTCAGGGTATATCCCCACTGTCCCAGCTAAAGGAATTTGAGGACAGATGACATTGGGCGAAGTCCTCAAAGGCCAACACATCCCTTTGGCTGCAGCACTAGAGCCAGTGCGAATGCCCCCTCGTTTGAGAGTCTTTGTCTTACGGTACAGCAACACAACGTGAAACACGCTTATAGTTAAATGGTGTATGTGTGTCTGTGCATGTCCTTGCAGAGTCAGCAAGGATTTCAGGTGAGTGCTTCTGCTTGTCTTTGGGACTGACCAATGCTGGTGTGTTTTGAATCAGCAATTCGTCTTTAGTCTTGGATTACAGCTTTGGAGTGATTTTGTTTCCCTTGAGACACCTGCCTTTCTTACCAAACATTAACCCCTTCGCTGCCGCCTACTACTTGCGCATGCGCCGCCGGTTTGCTGCGCGATTTTTGAACGCGGCAATATCGCTACTTAGCGGCGACGTATATATATGTCGGTGGCAAGTACTGAAGCGCTATAGAGGACCTATATATACGTCGTGGGCAGCGAAGAGGTTAAGCTGTATCTTATCCAACTTTTTGAGCTAATTATCTTTGTTGAACAATTAATCGCAGTCATGATAAAGGCCATTATCTAATAGGACACCCCCCCCCCCCCCCCCCCCATGTAGTGCAGTACACACAACAGCCGCGGAGCATTTGTCACTGACATGGTTCATTGCGTTTTTTCTGTCTTGTCTTTATGTTCTACTATTATTGAATGCATGTGTTTAATTATGTAAATGGATGAAAATTAGTGGTAAATATAGCAAACAATAGAGGATGAAGCACTCAATCTGCAGTAAGAAAGGCAAGACTGAAAAAAAGGAAAGAACTGAGAAATGGAGGAGGGGGGGGGGGGGGCGCATCTTTACCTTTACCGAAATATATTTCAAGTAAAAGAAATACAGAACAAAGCCATAATGAAGGATTCAATTAGGATAACAATTAAAAAAAAGTCATTGTGTCCTACACGATTTTTCGAGCAAGCCGTTTTGACTTATATTTGACGTTTTATAAGCAGGCATGGTAGTGTGGGGCAAAGTGGTTTTCAAGGAAAATGGCCAGGGGGGGCGAAGAAAATTCAATAAAATTCAATAAATGAGAGTGAAATTTTCACTTTTTTATGCCATTTCAATGCATTTTTTAATCATTTTGTTTCAAACTGTTTCGCGGATTTTCCATGATTCGCGGAGGTCTACCATGCCTGATAAGGCAATACTTTGTTTCTTTGAGACCCCTGGTCTTATAATATGACTGATGATTTACAAAACTGTAATCAGATTTTTGTTAAAATTTAATATAGGGGCCTTATAATATGAATTGCATAGTCTGTATAAGCTGAAGCTCCACATGTATATTTCTACTGTGCTACTGTACTAAACAAGAGACTATCTGTATAGATTAAGAGTACAGAGGTTGTCAGCAATAGGGCATTTGCTCTCAACAAGTCGAGCACGTCTGCTAGACGGAACTAGATCGTCGAACCATGGATATCGGGAAATAAGCCAAATTAAATTGCTTCTTTATGAATTCTGGAAGTAAACACCCCCCAAAAATGTTAGGCCGTCAATGACTTTTTTTAAGGCATCAATGACTTTTTAAACAAACCATTTCACGATTTTCACAGACTATGAAAATGGCGCTCCGTTTCAAAGACCTTCAAAGACCGCATGAACCCTGCACAACTTGAAGAGAAGCACCCAGGAAAATGTGAGAACATTAAATATCGATGGCTTGGAGTCAAAACGGACTATCTTACATATTATTGAACTTATTACGAAAGCTAATAACTTGTATAAAAAAAAGACTGCAGTCATACTCTGATACAAGCTATTAGTTTATTGTAATAAATCCAATAATATGTCAATGGGTCCGTTTTGACTCCAAGCCATCGCAAATGTTGTTGTGCCCGTGGACTGACCTCTCCTTGGCCAACACTGACATTCCCTGCAGCAGGATGGGCACCACTGTCTGGTCAAGATACGCCCTGGTGGGCAGGGACTGTAGCTCCACCTTGGGTCTCTTGGCCTGGGGTTCGCTCGCCTCTTTCTCGCTGGTGATCAGCTTCTGCTTGCGCAAACACACACACACACCCGCACACACCCATACACACGTATGTACACACACACACACACACATGACACACACACACGCAGTCACAGTCACACACACCAGTGTTAAATCCACAGATATGCGTCTCTCTCTATCTGTAGTGTTTTAACGTTTGGTGCAGTGTGTTGGGGAGGGAATATTTCTAAACAAGATAAAGGTCGACTAGAGAAAGTTATAAAGAAGGCTGGTGGGGGTGGTGGGGAAAAGACAACAAAACTTCGACGACATGTACACTAGAAAACTGACCGACAAACTGAAGACGATAATGACTGACGAGACACATCCTTTACATGACAACATAGACAGCAGACGATCGGACAGAAGCGACAGACTGCGAGCCCCACGTGCAAGAACATCAAGGCACCTAAATTCATTCCTTCCCTCTGCCATTCGTCTGTACAATCAGAATGCAGACTGACTAGATTGACCGGTACATGTGCACGGTGGTGTTGGTGTGTGTGTGAGTGTGAGTGTGAGCGTGCTGGGTGTGGGTGTGTGTGGGGGGGGGGGGGGGGGCATGGGGGGAAAAGGGGGGGGGGTTAGGGGGGAGCGGGGCAGGGGGACGGGATAATGTTTTAATCATACAGTTTTCCTTTTAATTATCTGACACTGATGTATGCTTTTGCTTTATAAATTCCTTTGTGATGTTCGATTTATGCATACTGCTTTAATATCTTATCTTTTGTATGTGTGCTCTTAATATCTTATATGTAAATTTAATTAATATTTACATTTTATTTATTGGACGATGTTAATGTATTTACTGTTTTCCTCTGTCCTAATATTTTATATGTAAATTTAATCAATGTCTACATTTTATTCATTGGACGATGTTAAATGTTTTTGCTGTTTCCCTCTGTGATGTTTGAGTTATATATAATGTATGTTTTAGTATTGTTTGTTTATCGAGCCTGTGAATGTGCTTTGTAATTTCCCCAGGGATCATTAAAGTTATTGATTGATTGATTGATTGATTGAAATAAAACTCAACCCATACACACGTACGTACACACACACACACATGAGTCACACACACACGCAAGCAATCACAAAGACACACACACCAGTGTTAAATCCACAGGATATGCATCTCTCACATGAAATAAAACTCCACTCATACACACAAAGTACACACACACACACACACGAGTCATAAACACACGCACACAGTCACTGAGACACACACACCAGTGTTAATGGTCAACCTAGCTGGCCAATTTGACTGCCAGGTGGTAACCAACTCAATAGGGGCTTATCTCATGATATCTTTATTTGGGGGTAGAGAGAGAGAGAGAGAGAGGGAGGGATTCCTCTTCCTCTCTCTCTTTATTCCCAACTAAGAATATAGAGAGGATTAGCTTCACCCGAGCGTTATGCCACCTGGCGGTAAAAACAGCCAGCTAAGCCGCTCATTGCTAGCCACAGATATGCGTCTCTCACATGAAATAAAACTCCTATTTGACGCACTGGATTTCAGGCCAGGCCACTGCATCACTAAAAGTAAAACGTAGCAAATTTTAATCAGACGCACAGTGTTCTCAAAGTATACACTGCAATTTCAAGCATCACATCATAAATAAAGAAGCATTTTTGCAAAAAGTTGTGGCAACCTAAAATACTTGGTGGTCCCCAAACACTTACTCCAACAACACAAACTGAGAGGGTTCAAAAGAACAGGGGAAGAAACTGTGTTCAATTCACTCTGAGTTCCTCATTTTTTTAGATTGTATCCCCTGAATTACTTTTTCACTGACTTGCTGATATCTCATTCAAATCTCTCCCCTTCTCTCTCTCCGAGCCTCCCGTCCCCCTCTCTCTCACACACACATACACACAGAGTGACACACACATTGACACGCATGCACGCACGCACACGCATGCACACACACACACACGTACACACACACACACTGTCAATCACACAAAGCACACATACTTCTTTTAAGTGGTAGTACTAGTAACATGTTCCTGCTCCCTCACCTGTATATTTTCAGCCACGTCTGGCACTGTCTCCAGCTGTTCTGTGGCATCCATAGAGCCTGATGTTGCTACCTGATCTGTTGGAAAATCATTACAAATCTCTTTAATGTTAATTATAACGGGCACTCGTTAATAAAAGAGGAAAATGTCCATTCCCTAGGATACAGGCTGGAATGTAAGTATGGTGAGTCTGTATAACAATTTTTTAATTGTCTATCCCTGGTTACATTTATTTATTTAAGAAAATTTATATAGCGCTTTTTAAGCTCTAATTTACAATTGCACTAAAATGATTCATATTGAAAACAACCCCTTTAACCCCCCCCCCCCCCCCCCCCCCCCCCCCCCATCCTTCACATT
>CM065688.1:42576987-42591987 GCA_017654935.2 Phymorhynchus buccinoides
AAAACTACTAATTGATAGGGGAAGACGGGGTAAAAAGCGCATGGGCGGGTAAGAAGCCCACCCCAATTATCTCATGAAATGAAGCAAATTTCAGTCTCATTTTGCCCATGAGACGAGCGTTAATGTCTAGCATTCGTCTCATGGGCAAATTTGACTGAAATTTTCTTTATTTCATGAGATAATTGGGGTGGGCTTCTTACCCGCCCATGCGCTTTTTACCCCGTCTTCCCCTGTGTCGGAAGCAATCTCCTAATTAATGAACGATGTCAGGTGATAAGAAGCCATGATTGGCTACTTTTGCAGCTTACTTAAATTTTCTCCGAAGCTCAGAACCATAAAAAGGGACGGGGAAGGGTGGGTGTTACCATAACTTATGCAGGTGAATACTTTAAAAAAAAAAAAAGCCCCCGCCCCCATCACCACCCTTCCCTTCCCCGGAGAATCATCCATAAGAAACAATTAATTATATGAGAGATGATAACTGTACAAAGCACGATATGAAAGAAAAGAGGATTGTTTACCCCCATGCGGTAGGGACCTGGGCCTGTATTCACGTTGAGATAGCATGAGACTTAGCATGATGCTAACTTAGAAGCTCTTCCAAATGTCCTATAGGATTTAATAGGACTTTTGGAAGAGCTTCTAAGTTAGCATGATGCTAAGTCTCATGCTATCTCAACGTGAATACAGGCCCAGCTTTACATACTACCGACGTTGGAGACAAGAGTAGGCCTACAGGCCCATTGGTTATTCTATACTATTTCTTTAATGATGAGCATATCAGTGTATGGGCGGGATATGGGGGTGAAGAGGTAGAAGGGGATGTGAAGGAGGGAAGGCTGGGTGACAATGGGAAGTAGCCTAGCGTGAGAGGGAAGGTGCACAACAGCTGGACAGGCTGACGGCGTGCCTTCTTGTCCCGGTGTATCGAGATTAACCCTTTCGCCGCCAGATTTTTTTTTCAGCAAAAAAATACCATTAAACTTAATTAGGTGGAGAAATAAATCTGCAATATTTGGTAATTCCTCAGCGACATGTATATCATTAGGCCTATCCTTGCCTCCCCAAATGAAGAAAATTAGGGTCTTCAGATAACAGGCCTTGATTTCATGGCTTTTAGTGTCTTGGGTGTTAAACCATTGTGGTGCATAAATGCGACATTGGCGGTGAAAGGGTTAATGTCCTATTAGGTATTAGGTACTTTATAGTCACAGAGGCGTCTCTGTGAAATTCGGGTTGCTCCCACCTGGAGAGAGCGTCGCAGCTAGAGGCGCGCCACCCACTAAAACAAATTGCATGCGATTTTTGTGTGACTGGTGAGGAAGGAAGGGAGGGGGTGGGGTGGGTATGTGTTAAATTTTAACTTGACCAAATGACGTGTGCTAAGTGCATGGGCACACGGGACCTCGTTTATTGTCTCATCCGAAAGACTCCACGTACAGACTGCTAAGGCCTAGTGTAAAGTGAGAGGAAAAATCCGACCTGTACCCTGAGGTTCGAACTCGGGTTTACTTGACACGATGCGAACACGCTACCACTCTCTTGGCTTAGCTCTTGGCTCTCAAGGAAATGTTGCCTGAAGATGAATCTTCCTAGGAAAACTCTTCTGGTGTTTCCACGGGGGGTTATAGGCTACTAGTTATACTAGGGAGGGAGGGCTCAAGTTGTGGAAAGCGAAAACCATGAACAAGGGGCACAAACGCATTCTTAACCGTGTTCCGTATGATGTAGGTTGCTTCCCCTAGACTGGAAAAGGAGAGTTTCTGATCTGGACGTTGGCTTCAACTCCAGTATGTCGAGAAGTAAATTATAGACTCTTCTCTCCCTCCCTCCCTCCCTCCCTCTCTCTCTCTCTCTCTCTCTCTCTCTCTCTCTCTCTCTCTCTCTCTCTCTCTCTCTCTCTCTCTCTCTCTCTCTCTCTCTCTCTCTCTCTCTCTCTCTCTCTCTCTCTCTCTCTCTCTCTCTCTCTCTCTTTCTCTCTCTGTCTCGGGTGTCTATATGACCGTGTTTGGTAATGACAATAAAAATGTTGAATTGTGTCTGTCTGTCTGTCTCTCTCCTCTCTTGACTCCCCCCTTCCCTCATGATGAATTGTGGCCCATGGCCATTTCAGTGTTCAGTGTTCCCCCCCCCCCCCTCTCTCTCTCTCTCTCTCTCTCTCTCTCTCTCTCTCTCTCTCTCTCTCTCTCTCTCTCTCTCTACTCCTCTCTTGTTTTTGTGGGTTTTTGTTTGTTCTTAATTAAAATTGGGTTTATTCTAAAAAAATGTCATTGTCTGAAAATGGTTTCCCTTTTTTCGTACTCAATTTAAACTACCAATTCAAGTTCACCATTGTTAAGTATTATCCATGTTTGCTTTAAATCCCATTTTTGATTTCTTTTTCATGTGCCAATTTTTGTTCCATTTTCTTGACTTGATTGTTTTATGTCAAATTTTCTTTGCTTGATGCATGGTATGAATGTGTGAGTGAGAGGGCAAGGTGTAAAGAAGCTATTGTAGCTTATCCTTTTTACCCTCAATAAAACATTCGTATTCATTCGTATTCGTATTCGTATTCTCTCTCTCTCTCTCTCTCTCTCTCTCTCTCTCCCTCTGTCTCTTGTCTCTCTTCTCTCTGTCTGTCTCTCTGTCTCTCTCTCTGTCTGTCTCTCTCTCTCTCTCTGTCTCTGTCTCTCTCTCTCTCTCTCTCTCTCTCTCTCTCTCTCTCTCTCTCTCTCTCTCTCTCTCTCTCTCTCTCTCCGTCATTGATGCAGTAGGTCGATTTGCATGGAAAATACCGTGCGTCTATTTGTTAACTATATTTAGTCGATGATGTTTTTAGCAAAATCGGTTATAACGAATATCGGATATAACGAAGCAAAATGGCTGGCCCCGGCAAAAATCCTTCTTTACATGACTAAAAATACGTCGGATGCAACGAAGTCGGATACAGCGACATGATGCTTATAACGAAATAGTTTTGGAGTCCCAGGTGGAAGATCGTGACGATTATAACGAAACTGTGTTGAAGCCCCAAAAGTAACAATTGTCCAAAATGTAGCAATTACCCAAAATGTAACAAATTAAAATTTTGTTACATTTTGGATCATGTTGTTTCTCAAAAGGTAACAATTGCTACATTTGGGGCAACAACATTGATGTCAAAGTGACCACTGACCTCTGGTCATCTACATTGTAATTTTCAAAATTTCAAGCTTAGTCAAAGTGACCTCTGACCTGTAGTCGTCTACATTGTACAAAGTACAAAAATCACTACAGTTTGCCGTACTTTTGTCAAGCAGGTTCCATCCCAATCCTCCACTGTTCTCTCTCAGAGGCAGGCCTCACTTGTGTCCTTCATTTTCCCATTTCAAAACAATTGCTTGCCCAAAATGTAACAATAAAGTGTTACATAAAACATTAACAAAAAATCTAACGAAATATCAATTTCTTACATTTTGGGCAATGTTGTTGCTTAAAATGTAGCAGTTGCTATGTTTTCGGCAATTGTTACATTTTGGGCTTTAACAAAGCTGTGAATCATGTTCACCCCATGAAGATTTCAAACTGGATATAGCAAAGTGCATGTAATACACGTGAAGAGAGACTTATTGAAGAGGATAAAACGAGAAGGCATGGTTTTGTTTGTGGCACAAGCCACAAACCTATAACTCACTTTGTCGGTCTGTCGGTCGGTCGGTCTGTCCAAAATTGTCGCACGCCACAAACGATTGCGAATCCGCGCTTGTTTTTTTTATTTTATAGAACAGCTTTGTTGGGGTGGGGGGAAGAGGTTAAGGTGGATTTAAACAAAAAGTCCTTGCTCTTACTTGTTTTTCTCTCTCTCTCCCTATGTTGTTCTCCTTTTCTAACTGTACCTCTTGATTCTTTATCCTTTTTCTTGTTCTTGGTTCAAGTTTTACCCTTCCACCCCACCACACCCTTCTTGCTCTTTCTTTTTGTTTGTTTTCGCTTCTCTCGTTCTTGTGCTTGTTTAATACGTGGTAAAATTAAACGTGGTGACAGCCCTGACATGGCCTTATAGTTGTCGACGGGGCTATAATTGTAATCTTAATCTTGTTGTTGTTTGTTGTTGTTGTTGTTGTTGTTTATTCCTCATTTTTTTTGTTTTCTTGCTTCCTTTGCCCTGTTCTTGTTTTTGTTTCTTTGTCTCCTTTTTGTTTTCTGTCACATTGTATCCATTGTTAACAACGTTTATTTGGCTTATTTACTTTTGTATGCTGGTACATTTTCACCCTTACACACGCCGAATATTAAGAACAAATCGAATAGAAATTCGTTATAGCCTACACGACGGATATTACGAATCAACCTATTAGAAATTCGTTATAACCATCACGATGGATACAGTGAACGACGGTTATAACGAAGCACTTGTGAGTGTCCCTGGCGTTTCGTTTTAATTAACCGTCGTCGACTGTTGTCTGTTTTCCTTGTGGTATATTGAAGCGCTTGAACATAAGTACTTCCAGATACTTCTTTTTATCTCGTACACAGAGCACAAGACAAATGAGTATGTCAGGCAAAAAGTGAACACCCTCGCAGGCAGACAAGAGCCACTCCTAGCAGTTGTTACTAAGCGTCGCAAACTTGCCTGGTACGATCACGTGACACGTCACAACACTGGCCAAAACGATTATCCAGGGATCCAAGGAAAACGCCGGCAAGGCAGACAAAGAAAGTCCTGGCTGGACAACATCAAAAGCTGGACCAACCGCCAACACCAACACCCTGGCAGAGGATCGTGACCAGTGGGGAGGCTGACCACCCAATCCAGCATGGCACCCCGACGACCCATCCGGTCAAGGGTGGAGCGAGTGAGTGATATTGAATCTGCTGTGTATTAATTAATAATACTATTATGCTCCTTTAGATGGCGCGTTTTGATTCATCAAAGATAAGCGTATAAAGTATGAGTTAAAGCTTAAAGGTAGAGCAATGATGAGAGAGAGAGGGGGGGGGGGGAGGGGAGGGAGGGAGAGAAAGGGAGGAAGAGAGAGAGGGGGGGGAGGAGGGGTAACGAAAAAGATAACAGAACGGAAGGCGGAACATTGTTAAGATTGAGACAGAGCAAATATAATAGGAATTATGTCCTTTGGAAAGGAGAGTGAGTGCGAGAGAGAGAGAGAGAGAGAGAGAGAGAGAGAGAGAGAGAGAGAGAGAGAGAGAGAGAGAGAGAGAGAGAGAGAGAGCAGACAGACAGACAGACAGACAGACAGACAGACAAACAAGACATACAGACAGATAGACAGAAACAACAGCCTATAATTTACTTCTCGTCATAATGGAATTAGAGCCGACACCAATTTGCTGGCAGCGTGTCGGAGAGCGCGTCACTTTGCCCTGGGGGTCACTATTTAGGGGTAGGGGAGTGTCCTATTTGAGGCCACGGTTATTAATTTGCTGCATGCTCGCACGCGCTACGCGCGCGCGCGCGCGGCCCCGGTGACATGGAAAACCTGATACCCCGGGAGAAAGTTTTCAGGCTTGACTGAAGCTGGCTGGTGGGAGATGAGGTAGTGAGTGTGTGAGGCATCTTCTGCCTGCAGGCTGAGTGAGTGCGCGCGCGCGCGCGTGTGTGTGTGTGTGTGTGTGTGTGTGTGTGTGTGTGTGTGTGTGTGAGAGAGAGAGAGAGAGAGAGAGAGAGAGAGAGAGAGAGAGAGAGAGAGAGAGAGAGACTTGACACTTGAAAACTTTATTGAGAGAGAGAGAGAGAGAGAGAGAGAACAACAATACAATGAACAATATTTTACTGAACTGGGCCATCTGCCCATGTCAAAGGGGACAGCGGGGTAGGGACATCATCCAATATGAAAATACATAGAAAATACAATAAACAAGCACATGTAATTCAATCTTTCAAAAAAAAGTACGCGAGTAGGAAAAGAAAAGAAATCCAGCAGGATTTGTCAAGGAAAAAGCAGATACGTTTTATATCCAAGACTTACTTATACCACAAAGTACACCATCATCAGTGCATCCACCTCCATCACCGAGAGTCGAGAGAGAGAGAGAGAGAGAGAGAGAGAGAGAGAGAGAGAGAGAGAGAGAGAGAGAGAGAGAGAGAGAGAGAGAGAGAGAGAGAGAGAGAGAGAGAGAGAGAGCGAGAGAGCGAGAGAGAGAGAGAGAGAGAGAGAGAGAGAGAGAGAGAGAGAGAGAGAGAGAGAGAGAGAGAGAGAGAGAGAGAGAGAGAGAGAGAGAGAGAGAGAGAGAGAGAGAGTAAATAGAAAACATCCACTGTCCGATATTTTTATATTACGTATCGTGTGCTAAATAGAGTTTTTTTCATTGTTCAGTGCTCAGTGTTCTCTCTCTGTCTCTCTCTCTCTCTTGTTTGTGCGTGCGTCACTGTGTGTGTGTGTGTGTGTGTGTGTGTGTGTGTGTGTGTGTGTGTGTGTGTGCGTGCGTGTGCGTGCGTGTGCGTGCGCGCGTGTCACTGTGTATGCGCGCGTGCGCGTTCTCGTACTAGCACCCTCACCCCAGTGAGCGCCCGTTTGTGCATGATGCACGTTACGCTCATCCCCCCCACCTCCCCCCCCCCCCCCCCCACCCCCCCCCCCTACTACACCCCCCCCCCAGCACATGCTACATGACAAAATAAGACATGCTGTACCCAAAGTAGATGGTCGGTCGGTCTCTTGAGGACAAAGTCAAAGGCTCAGCCTCCCGGGAGAGGACTCACCGAGCTCAATTGTGACCCAGCAACCACGAAAGGGACATTAAGTTTTCAAACTGACCATTCTGAGAAAATGATACAATTACAAACTGCAAACAATGCTCTTTCTAATGATACAAGAACGATTCTTGCATCTTTTTTTCCATTCCAGAGTTATGAGCATTTAAAGTTAGCAGGGTGAGCGTCGGCCATTTTGAGAAAACACAGTCTAAAGTCCAGCCTAGCTGAAGACAATGCATTGACCTACTCGTTTTAGAATGTGCTTTAGAATGTGTCTGTTCTCTACCGTATTCCATTTATAACGTCTTATTTTGTGTTGATTCAAAATCAGTTTTACAAGCTCTGAAGCAAAGCAACAGTAAAATTCGTAACGATGCTGTCTTTGAAATTAAGCATTTAATTAATTGTATTATTACGAAAGGTATTGGTATTGATTTTTGCTGGGTGTCATCTCATTGTGGGCTCTTTTGGAATGAGGTTGCTGATAGAGCTGCTAAAAGAGGGGCCTTCAATAACACTAACACATTTTTAGATGAGAAACTGGCATTGTCAACACATGAAATTTACTCTTTGTTGGAAAAATCCATTTGTATCAATCCATCTGACTTTAGACCTAATATTTTGATGCATAACAGATCCATCGTTAGCTTAGTGTGCAAGATACGTCTAAATTCATTGAAAACTAAATAAATAGAAATTAATTGTCTGTGCACCCAGAAATTATTAATTCATCATTTACTATTATAATGCCCAATGTTGCTCTCTAAATACCGAATGTTCAATATGGACTTTTTCATAAGTATAATAATATCAATGATGTCTTAAGTGACGCAGAAATTGACTTTGCTTTAATTGCTAAATTACTGTAGATGTTTTTTATATTTTATTTTATTTTTTAAATTGGTTCAATTTTAGCATGTTGTCTAAAATCACTGTTCATGTGAAAAGATTCATTCATTCGCTTTAGATCACTTAAAAGACCATTTAGAGAACATATTAAAGATTATCCTTTATAAATATGAAAGATAAGGTGTAAGAGAACACGAAAATACTCATAACTCAAAATTGACAAAAATTATATGTTTGACTTTCCAAGCATGTTGCTAGAAACTAGCCCAGCGACTTAATGTCCCTTTGTGGTGCTGGATCACAATTAGGGCCCGAGGGGCAGGCGGAAGAAATCAGTGGCGTGAAAAACAGGCGTTGACACGTCGACTGCGCGCGAGGTTGTGCGCGTGCCGGCCGTGCACGTGCCGGGTGGGCGTGGCCGGGGCTGTCAGGATTGACTTCCCTTTGATACGGACAACTCCGGTGGCTGGACCAGTCGTGTCTCGTTTGTAGTGGTGCGGTGCTGTAAGTCAATATTCAATTAGCTAGTCGGCTACTGTATCTCCCGCCCCCCCCCCCCCCAACACCACTACCACCACCAGCGCCCACCCTATCTCCCTCTCTGTTGGCGATGTTCCTGTGTCTCAATGTTCATTTATAGTATTAGTTATGTATTGCATGTTTAGAACCAAGGACAGAATGGAAGAATTCTTATCCTTGTAAAATAAAGTCTGTGTGGAGTCTGAAGTGTCTATGAGGGTATACCAAGGAAAAGTTGTAATCCATATTTTATTTTTATGAACGTGTATAGACCTACTTCAAGTTCTTATGATGATGATGATGATGGAGATGATGATGATGTGATGAAGTTCTTGCTATGGTGATGATGATGTTGATGGTAAGGATGAGAGAGAGAGAGAGAGAGAGAGAGGAGAGAGAGAGAGAGAGAGAGAGAGAGAGAGACACAGAGAGAGAGAGAGAGAGAGAGAGAGAGAGAGAGAGATTCGATTAAGTTCTCCAGAGAAAGACAGAGAGAGACAGAGATAGAGAGATATAGAGATATTTTGGACTGTTTAGTGTAACAAAATGTTCTTATGAGAGAGAGAGAGAGAGAGAGAGATCGAGAGAGAGAGAGAGAGAGATTGGAGAGAGAGAGAGAGAGAGAGAGAGAGAGAGAGAGAGGATTCGATTAACGTCCTCCGGCCTTGAACAGGCACATATGGAACATTAACAAATATAAAGAGGGTGGGACGATCCTGGAGGTACTGCAATACCAGGAAAGTCCCGAATTTGTAATCGATAAAGATCGTTTTCTTAATTGAGAGAGAGAGAGAGAGAGAGAGTGAACACTGGAACACTGGAGAGAGAATGAGAGAGACAGAGAGAGATGCTTGCATCATTCATCACTACTGTATACCCTCTCCTTCATCCTCTGGTCTGAACACACACACACACACACACACACACACACACACACACACACACACACACACTGAGCCTTATAATGAGCCTGGCTTTAATTTGAATAAAAACGGTAACGATTTAATCACGTATATTGGTGCACAGATTATTATTATTAGTATTATTATGTTTATAATATACGGGTGAACATACTGCACGATATTCATTCAATCATAGAAATAAAAGTACAAGTAGCCATTTTGATCTCCAACCTTTCACTCTCGCCCATCCCTCATCACTAATGCTCGGTGTCCATCTGTGTTCTACCGAGGACTCAGCATGTTTGACAATCGTGCGACAGGTAGCACACGCCTTGTTGCTTTTGACTTGCTGACAGGTTATGCACACAAGCAGGTCTGCTTCTTTTGGTCTCCCTTCCACAAGACCCAAACAACATGGGCGACAGCGGACAAATATGGTGGGAACAATACTGGAAATGCGTACACAACGCACAGTCAGTCGGTGCGAATGACATGGCAGCAGGATTCGTGTATTCAATTGTAAGAAAAACAACAGAATGAAATGCGTACAAAACAGATGCTTTGTATTAGCCAGGACACAAGATGTGCACCGAGCCTAAAGGAAACCAGGGACACGTGCCGCCACAGTAGTTCACAAAAGACACCCGGCACAAGAAATCGGAAGTGACGACAGCACCGGAACCATTAAATCTTACACGTGCGCACGTCACTCAGTGGTGGTCACCAGCGAACAGCCGCGCGCGTGGTAGAGGCCGTGAAAGCAATTAACCTGCGTTCTGGCCCCCGATCTCTTCACGTCAACATGTTAATGAGTGGACACGACAAAAACGTTTCCCCTCGATCGGTAGAGTAGGTGTGTCCGCACTAATATAATGTGGATTGTAGGAATCGCTGCTGTGTACGAGTCTGTCGCACGTGCTGTGTTGACCACGTGTTAATCGGTGGCAGCCATTTTTGGACACAGTAGGCCAATGGCAAAGAAGGAAAGAAAAAAAAATGTTCAAAGACCGTCAGTTCCATTGCTGTGCTGTCACTGATGGAATGACACGCAGTTGCACCCATGCTTTTATTTGTCATTTTCAGAGCCTTTCATACATCTGTTCGCAGTCTTTATATCTGCGTCTATACTGAATCAGTTCCTCCTATTATTTTTTACTCATAATTATTTTGCTTCTGATGATATCTATTATGTTACTATATCTGCCAACAACATTCGATTTGTATTTGGGGTGAAACTAGCCCCACAAAATATTGATCCACATACCAATTCATTGTCTGGTAATCAAGGTAACAAAAACAGATGGTGATGTCATTTTTTTTAAATTCATGAACTCGCGGGCAAAAAGATGGCAACGAGGCGGAAACTGACGATAATTTGAATGTAAGAGAAGCAATGAAGGCCTCTCCTGGGATACTAAGCTAAAACTATAGCACGGAATGACATGGCTTTGGGTCCATCAAATCAAAGGTGTCGGCGTGGTAGCCATGGATTTATTCTTTTTCTTTCCATTTTTTTATGAAATGGAATGTGCGGGGTCCGGAATCCCTGTACCCACCTTCAAATCCGCCTCGGGCTTCTCAAAGTGAAGAGTGAGAGAGAGAGAGAGAGAGAGAGAGAGAGAGAGAGAGAGAGAGAGAGAGAGAGAGTGTGTGTGTGTGTGTGTGTGTGTGTGTGTGTGTGTGTGTGTGTGTGTGTAGTCATGTTAGTGGTAACCTATGTGTGTAAAGACAGGGTAGAAGGGATATGGAGTCACGAGTGAAAGGTGAGGGCAAAAATTGAAATGGCCGCCTCTCCACTCAGGCGAAAGACGACAACCGACAAGACGGAAGTTGTCAGGCCAGGTGCATGCCGGGAAGGCGAGTCAACGTCTTCCGGGTGACGTGGCAGATCAAGGTCAAATGGTAAAGACAAGAAATCATATGTTGAAAGGGACAGCCACGCGAGCTGTGCCCTAACCTCCCCCCCCCCCCCCCCATACATCCCTCCCCCTCTCTCATTTTTTTTCTGTCGCATGTTTTGCCTTCATTAGCATACCTGGTGTTTTGAGGGGGGGGGGGGGGGGGGGGGGGGGTTCCACTTCATAACCCCCCGTCCCCACCCCCACCCCCGACCTCTGTCGTCATCATTCTAGCTATGCTTTCACAGGGTACGTGTGTGTGTGTGTGTGGCGCGCGCGCGAATGCACGTATAGCGCGCGTACGCACAGCTTGTGAACGTATGAGTGCTTGCATGTGCGTCAGAGAGAGAGAGAGACAGAGAGAGAGAGAGAGAGAGAGAGAGAGAGAGAGAGAGAGAGAGAGAGAGAGAGAGAGAGAGAGAGGGAGAGAGAAGAGAGAGAGAGAGAGAGACAGACAGAGAGAGAGGGAGATAGAGAGAGAGAGAGAGAGAGAGAGAGAGAGAGAGAGAGAGAGAGAGAGAGAGAGAGAGAGAGAGAGAGAGAGAGAGAGAGGTGCTTATGTGTGATCTCTCTGTGTATGTGTGCGCGCGCGCGCGTGTGCATGCATACATGCGTGCAAGCACGTGTTGTGTATGTGTGCGTGCGCGCGTGCGTGCGTGTGTGTATGTGCGCGCGTGCTTGCGTACACATCCTCCCCCCTCTCTCTCTTTCTCTCCACATCTCTTATCAAAGCTGCAGATTGTTCTTCACTTTAGGGCCCACGATCTCTAAGTTGATCATTCTGGCATCTGATGAAAGTCTGCTTTAACGTCCTCCGGTCTGGAACAGACACATAATTATGGGACATTAGTAGATATAAAAATGGTGGGAAGGATCATGGAGGCAATGCCCGGAGGCAGTGCAACACCAGGAAAGTTCCCGATTTTTTTGCTAACAATGCAGATGTGTATATGTGGTTATATAACATTCTGGCATCTATTTATTGGAATCATATTTATATGGCTTGCCGCCTCGTTGCTGAAAGGTGCTTGTCATTGAGGTCAGTGTTCTTTGGCCCGTCTGACCCAATATAGACCATAATTTTATTTAACACGTCACCTGGAATGATGAGTGAAATCTAGTACTAAAGAAGCTAACCGCCCCTGCTTTGACCGTACTGTTGTATGAATTGTGGTTCTTTGGCTAATAATGATTATCAATGAACGGCCAGGGAAAAAAGGCGGAAATACGGTATAACATGCAGGCTTTGTATTGCGCGCGCGTGCGCGCGCGTATCTGTATGTGCGCGTATGTGTATTTGTATGTGCAATTAAACACGAACGCGCGCGTGTGTGATTGTATGTGCAATTAAACACGAGCGCGCGCGCGTGTGTGAATGCAGATGTGTGTCAAATCTAACCTCAAAACAAACCTGTTCCCCCGTCATTGACGCTCCACTCTCTTTCTCTTCTCTCTCTTGCCTTTAGGTCTGTTTCTGCTGTAGACCATTTACGTCATACGCGTGTGTTCGTTTTGTATTGCATTTTTTGTTTGAATGCGTTATGAATGCTAACGTGTGTGTGCGCTTTGATTTGAGTTCTATCAAGATTCAGCACCGTATAAATACTGTATGTTGTTGTTGTGTGACGCTTTTGCTGTCTTCACTTCATGACTAAGTGCCTAGGGCACGAAACGTTGAAGTTTCTCCTTTTCACAGGTACCTTGTTTTTTATACCTACCATTTTTACGTTACTCCAAAAGGTGGTAAAGGTAAAGATGTGCCACCCCCCATGCATTTCTCGGTTAATTGTATTTTTCCGTTTTTGCCTTTCTTACCATACATAAAGCTGTATTTTAGGAACATTTTTAGCTAATTACCTTTTTGGAATACTAACCCTAACCCTAACCCTACCCCTAAACCTAACCCTACCCCCCACTATGTACTGCAGTACACCGCGATTTGTCACAGTTGTGGTTCGTTGCGTTTTTCCGTCTTATACGGTGGGGGGTAGGGTTAGGGTTAGGGCTAGGGTTAGGGTTAGGGTTAGTATTCCAAAAAGGTTATTAGCTAAAAATGTTCCTAAAATACAGCTTTATGTATGGTAAGAAAGGCAATAACGGAAAAATACAATTAACCGAGATAGGTAGGGGTGGGTGGCACATCTTGACCTTTTACTGCAGTCATTTTTTCATCTTCACGTAAAGGAAGCTGTTAACAAGTAAAATAAATGTTTCGCTGTTCTCATCCCTCTCTAATGCCGTTTTTGTTTCTCTGTAAATTTGTCTGTCTGTCATTCGTTTTCAAGAGAATCAGGTCAGGTCAGGTCAGATCTTCAGGGCAGCCAGGCCTCGCGGCCTCTTGATGTGCCCTATCTTTTGATTGTTTGTTATTGTGGTTTTGTTCATCAATCAGATTGGCATAGCTGTGGCGCTTTTTGAACTATCATTGTCGTCTCAATCATAACTATTTAAAAACATTCATTTTGGGGTCACTATCTAGGAGGTTTTTGAAATGGTTAGTGTTGGAAACAAGTTTAGTTTGTGCAGGGAGACTGTTCCAGTGCTGGGTAACTCTATTAGAAAAGAAGTTTGTCCTCATATTAGTTCTACTGTATTGGGTTAGTATTTTTAGATCACTGTTACCAGTGGATCCCAAGGATTGACAAAGGAGACCTGTCTTAAATCCCCTAAAGCGAACGAAGTTTGAAATTTGATATCCTCCTGACCCGAAAGGTACATATTATGGGACATTGTTACTTAAGGATCTGGGGTAAATCATGTTAAATATTTACCCTGTCTTATTATTACCCGGCCATACAGTCTGCGGCGGGTATATTGTTGGTATGTCTGTGTGCGTGTCTGTTTGTCTGTATAGTAGATATTCTCCAAAACTATTAGACGGGTTTAAATCAAATTTGGTAGAGGGATAGGCAAGAGCAAAAGGAAACTTCCTGTCAATATTGCTTCTTGTTAGTGATTTTTTAAATATTTGTTTTGACGATTCACAAATCATTCAAACGTTGTCAGCAATCAAAGGGAACTAACTATTGGGGAAACAACAACACAAGAGTGCCGTCCCTTTAAAGATTCACCAGATCACGTGTCAAAATCACGGGTGTGAACATCTGTTTAACGTCCTCCGTTCTAGAACAGACACATATGGGACATCAGTAGATATAAAGATGGTGGGAACGATCCTGAAGGCAATGCCCGGAGGCAGGGCAACACCAGTAAAGTCCCGAATGCTTAGCAATACAGATATCTTAAAATCACGGGTTTGACGTGTTTTCCCTCTTAGTCCATTTGTCAGACTTTTGTTTAATTATGTTGCAGTCAACCAGTCAGACAGGTTATAATTAGTATACTTGATAAAGACACACTGACATACCACGATTAATTAAGTCCCGTGGTTTGTTTTTTTCTGTGTAGCTGTGACCCACATACAAATGCCCCAACTTCAAATTGAGGCTGCTCTTTAAAATGATGCTGTGTAAGAAATCTTGTTTTGACAAGGTTTGAGTCCTATACAAATGCCCCCAAATTGAAAACAAAACATCATTGGCTGCAACATATATTAAACAAACGTTTGGCCGGGTTTGCACTGTCACAGTGCTTCTTGTCTAATTTAGTATTTTGTTTGTATACATGTCAATATCATTTTCTGTCATTTTGTCATTTTGTCTTTCCGCCTGTACATCTGTCTATCTGTCACTATCTATCTGTCGATTCACCTGTGTCTATCTAGCTAGTAAGCTGTCTTTATTTATTTATTTTGTATATGTATGTTTTTCTTGTTTTTGCTCTTTTTTTTTTACCCCTCAGCTGTCTCCCCCCCCCCCCCCCCCCCCCCTCACGCATGTACGCGTGCCTGCACATACGAATATTGAGAGAGAGAGAGAGAGAGAGAGAGAGAGAGAGAGAGAGAGAGAGAGAGAGAGAGAGAGAGAGAGAGAGAGAGAGAGAGAGAGAGAGATACAAGGAAGGAAAAAAAAACCTACGACATATTTTGTTCGCTTGTTTTTTTGTGTTTGCTTTTTGGACTTAAAGCATCACTCACTCACTCCCTCCCCTCCCCCCCCCCCCCTCACCCCCCCCTTACCCACCTCCTCCCCTTTTCTGAACCCCAGCTTCTGAAGGGAAGTTACAAGCGAAACACTATCGAGCAAACAGTGGAACA
>CM065688.1:42606987-42611987 GCA_017654935.2 Phymorhynchus buccinoides
GCTGAACCAGCTTGCCATCTCTACTAAGACATAACAGACCCTGTGGGCATTCTGTTGCCTACGTAATAATGCAGTTTGCACAAAATTAAGCACAGCCACTACATCCTCAAAATACCTCTAAGAAGACAATTCAAATTAACCGACCACTAATCCTTAACCTTAGTTGATGTCTATCAACCCTTTCACCACCAATGTCGCATTTATGCACCATAATGGTTTAACACCCATGTCACTAAAAGGCATCAAATCGGGTCCTGTTATCCGAAGACCCAATTCTCTGAATTTTGGGAGGTAAGGATAGGCCTAATGTTATACATGTCACAGAGGAATTCCCAATATTGCAGATACAAAAAATGTTTTACCCACACAACTTTAATGGTATTTTGGGGCTGAAAAATAGCTGGGGGCGAAAGGTTTACATTTTGTATATATCTATTGAGTGGATGTCTTCTTTTTTGTGAGTATTTGTCGTTGTTTTTATTTCTGAAAAGGTTGTGGTCAATAAAACTCTTGAGTGCATTGTGTCTCTACATCACCTTCCCCCTTTTTCTCATAACCTCCTCTCGTTACATTTCCTTTTTTTTGCTGTTTTTAATTCACCCCATTCTCCGCTCATTTCCCCTTCCTTCCTCCACCCATCCCCACTTCTTGAAATTTGAGTACAAATGTCCAGACAAGGTGTAGTCCCTGATGATGTCTTTGTTGTCCCGCCTGATTCTTGCTCTTCAAAAACAGACAACCCCTCCTCCACCATGGGTTAAAAAGCAAAATTTCTGGGCGTAGCTAGCAGTGGCGAACACACACACGGTAAAAAGATTATCGAAAGGGGATTAGCTCCCAGCAGAGTCTTCAGGGAGAGACGGGGAGGCGAAAGCTCAAAATTGATAGTTGGCCCGTCAGGCGGTTGCTTCCCATAAGTCAGCGCGCCTAAAAGTGCCCGGATTGGATGACATCAAGGCTGCCCTCTCGTGCCTCGCGTCCAGAACACGCATACACTGAGAGAGAGAGAGAGAGAGAGAGAGAGAGAGAGAGAGAGAGAGAGAGAGAGAGAGAGAGAGAGAGAGAGAGAGAGAGAGAGAGAGAGAGAGGCGAGGGAGGTAACTCGATGCCTGAGTCTCCCTAGCGGCTTCCAGTTCTGTCCCTTTTCTCTGCTGCAAAATTGATGAAGCAGGCGTTAAAGAAGAGACGAGAAGGCGGGATGAGTTGTATTGAAAGGGCTCGTAAAATGGCGGATTTGGTATTCTCCGCCGGCACTGATTTTTTTCCCCTCAGAAAAAAAGGCCCAATAATGAACACTTAGTCCATCTCTCGGACTGAGTGGTTCCAGACTTTTAAAATAAGGGGTCGCTTTTTGCGTCACTGTCTTATTTGCGTATCGATTTTTCTTCAGTTTCTTTTCTCCTTTTTTCTTTGTCGTTGAATTTGGTATTTGGTACTTGCGTTTCTGTGAAATTCGGGTTTCTTTCACCTGGAGAGCGCGTCGCAGCCAGAGGCGCGCCACCCATTTAAATTTTTTATTATTATTTGCGTGCGATTTTTGTGTGACTGATGAGGAAGGAAAGGGTTGGTGGGTAAAGTTTGACCAAATGACAACATTTTCGTTGCCACTGGGCTTAATGCGTGCAAAGTGCATGGGCACACGGGACCTCGGTTTATCGCCTCATCCGAAAGACTCCACGTTCAGACCGTAAGGCCTAGTGCACAAAGTGAGAGGAAAGCTCCCCTGTACCCAGGTTCGAAATCGAGTTTATTTGACACGAGGCGAACGCGTTACCTCTGTGCCACTCTACACCTGTAGAGTAGGACAGAAACTGACACTGCATCTCTTTAAGTGTACATTCACATGAACAAATATAACAGATTTAGGGCCTGCTAATATTAGATCAGCAATCCGCAATTCCAGTACAGTGAAACAAAGAAATTTGTTATTATGTAGATTATTAGCCTTTAAATATCTAACTTTATATCTATCTTCTTGTAGGCACTGTCAACATAGGTGAACTCACATTTGTAATGGTATTGTAATGATGTCTTCTTGTAGGCACTGTCAACATAGGTGAACTCACATTTGTAATGGTATTGTAATGATGTCTTCTTGTAGGCACTGTCAACATAGGTGAACTCACATTTGAAATGGTATTGTAATGGTTATTTTTAAGTCTTCTTGTAGGCACTGTCAACATAGGTGAATTCACATTTGTAATGGTGGTGGTAACTAGTGTTTTACGTCCTCTCGACCCCTAAGGGCACATATGAGACATTTTTACTTAGATTTAGAGTGAGTATTTTGTAATGGTATTGTAATGGTTATTTTTAAGTCTTCTTGTAGGCACTGTCAACATAGGTGAACTCACATTTGTAATGGTATTGTAATGGTTATTTTTGTCTTCTTGTAGGCACTGTCAACATAGGTGAACTCATATTTATAATGGTACTGTAATGGATCTTTTTGTAGTCTTCTTGTAGGCACTGCCAACATAAGTGAACTCACATTTGCAATGTTATTGTAATGGAGGAAGGAAGTTCAGTTTAACGTCGCGTATCGGCTTTCGCCATGTACGACGGGCTGAACAAACCAACCAGGGTATAAACAAAAATTTATGTTCCTGAATCACTGTCTTAGCCAAAAGGCCGAGAAGCGATCAGAATTGTAATGGATCTTTTCTTAGTCTTCTTGTAGGCATTGCCAACATAGGTGAACTCACATCTGTAATGGCAGTATCCAACAGAAGCACCGTAGCATCTACAGATTCATTTGATGGTCTTTTTAAAAACAGCAATATCAGTGTGCACACCCGGTTCCAGTCACCGTTAGTTAATGGGTCATATTCAAGCTTAAAGGGCCAGCCACACGTCCACTAAAATCGCACGACTGTACGCTACGATTCGATCACGTGGTCTCGATGCGCCAATCACATTTGTTCTTAGAGGACACGCGATCGAATCGTATCGTACAGTCGTGCGATTTTAGTGGACGTGTGACTGGCCCTTAGCGTGTACATCCCACAAAAGGTTTGTTTGTTTGGCTTACCCTGGCTAAAAGACTGCAGGGATAATCGCAACAGCTGAAACGTTTGAACACTATGATACAAGTGCTTCGGCTATGGATGAGAACATTACGTGTGTGACCGTTTTTGATTACCCCGCCACGTGGGCAGCCACACTCCCGTCTTCGGTGGATTCATAAAAGGTGATACTGAAGGCAGTCTGACCAATTCAAGTGTCTCGGGAAATGGAAATGTGAGGCCTAACAACACTACGGACTTCGAAACCCCTGAATGTCTCCACTCCAAGAGAGATAATGACATGGGTCAATCATTATTATGAAGTTGATCAGCACCACTGGGATTCTAAGCATGCTTGATATATTTATTAATATGAAGTAATACATCTTCTTCGTTTGATCTTCCACCTTCATCTGCATTGCTAAAAATTCGGGACTTTACTGGTGTTGCACTGCCTCCGGGCATTGCCTCCAGGATCGTTCCCACCATCTTTATATCTACTAATGTCCCATATGTGTCTGTCTGTTCCAAACCGGAGGACGTTAAACAGATTTTCATTCTGAGCATGCAATGGTTTAAGCCAACTCAAAGCTTATCTACAAAAACCGAGCAAGACCTGCATTCACCCAGTATAACTGAACCACTCATTCCTTCGTGTTGTATTGCACGTTTCCAGTCTTCAAAGCGTTTTCGGTTAATATAAATAAGAAGACGGCAACCATACAGTAGACTTTTTAACCTACTTACTCCAATTAAAGGATGCACCTTATAATGTTGCTCAATAACACAATCATTTACCGACCGGGTAGCCTAACTAAACGGTATAATATCCTGTCTTGTTGATTCAATAATATAACATTAAATAGCATTTCATTTTCAAACTCACATTCATGACAAAATCAGAATGAGTATGAAAGGGAGAGCACTGTATACACTCGGGAATGTAAGAACACAAATCCACGATGCAAACAAACTGTCTTGATATTCAACTAGGTGTGTTTTAAACATATCACTATCTGTATTGTTTTAAAGTCGGGACATTCCTGGTGTTGCACTGCCTCCGGGCATTGCTCCCACCATCTTTATTATCCACCAATGTCCCACATGTGTTTGTGCCAGACCGGAGGACGTTAAACGGATTTTCATTCATTGTCTTGATAATTCAAAGCATCGGGACTTTCCTGGTATTGCGGTACCTCCAGGATCGTCCCACTATCTTTATAGTCATTGACATGTCCCACGTGTGCCTGCTGTTCCAAACCGGAGGACGTTAAGCGGACTTTCATCATCAATCCACGACATCATCTTGATCAACATCTTCATGACCTCCTCCTCCTTCTGCGTTCCCAGGCCATATGGCCATAATGGGTAAGGTACGTATGTGCCCGGTTTTCAGTTTCCACTGGTCTCCCCCGCTGCGTACAGCCGACACATTCCAATTTCGGAGGAGCTCAAAGGAGAAAATTGTTTGGAAATTTGCTTTGAGAAAAAACAGGCAGGAGAATGGGCCAATAAGTCAGAAAGATAGTAGATGACGAGAAAGCAAAGGGAAAAGGCAGAGTCAAAGAGAGTGGCAGATTAGAGGACGTTGCTAAGCACAGAACTTCCAGAAGGTGGGGGAACTATTTTTATGAAAGACCCCCCGGTATCCCCACGGGGAGAGACTCGTGGAGGGGGCAGGGTCGTCCAGCTAATAAATCAGAACGATAGTAGATGACAGAAAGCACAGGGAAAAGGCAGAGTCAAAGAGAGTGGCAGATTAGAGGAAGTTACTAAGCACAGAACTTCCAGAAGGTGGGGGAACTATCTTCACGGGGAGTGACTCGTGGAGGGGGCAGGGTCGTCCAGCTAATAAATCAGAACGATAGTAGATGAAATAATCAAAGGGAAAAGGCAGAGTCAAAGAGAGGGGCAGATTAGAGGAAGTTACTAAGCACAGAACTTCCTGAAGGTGGGGGAACTATCTTCACGGAGAGAGACTCCAGCTCCCCGTAT
>CM065688.1:42639487-42652847 GCA_017654935.2 Phymorhynchus buccinoides
TGCCCAATACTGCAGATGGATGTTGTTCTCTACCCAGGTAAATTTAATGGAAAATTTTGGCTGAAATATGGCTGGCGGTGAAAGGGTTAATGGACTTTATGTGTGTGTGTGTTGTAAATATTACATGTCTGTACGTTTACGAAAGGCTTGCTCCTCTCTCGTTGCTTGTCTTTCCTGCTGTAGGTACCTGTCTTTGCCCCTCACCACCTTCTCTCTCACCGTTTGTCTCTTTAGTTTAGGTCTATGTCTTATTATTGCACTGAGTGCAGTTACAAATGACTCAACCCTACAGACCGAGTGACAGTAATGCATACAAAATATGCGGACCCCACCCCCTCTTAATAGTTTTTATAAAGAAATCAACTACCTGGAACGATAGGCCGGCATCCCAAATTCAGCCCTCCCCCTCAATCTTTTTGTCTGTCTGTCGCTCTCACGATTAAAACGAAATTGATGAAGTGTTTAAAAGGCAACCGAAATGAATATTATCAGAGATTAGACGTCAGCCTGTATTTTGTTGTATCTTCTTCACTATTCAACCCCACTCCTTGTCCCCAAACCCCGTTAAACACATACACACACGCACGCACGCACGCACGCACGCACGCACGCACACACGCGCGCACGCACGCGCACGCACGCGCACACACACACACACACACACACACACACACACACACACACACACACACACACACACACACACACACTTTACTTCGTTTTCTGTTTCATATTAGTTTATGCAAATTCTTTTTTTTAATATAGCAGACTTGAGTTCATATATAAAGTGAGATAAGTGACAGACATGCGAATGTGAACACCTTCCCACACACTGCTCTCTATGTCTCTGTCTCTCTGTCTGTCTCTGTCTATCTGTTTGTCTGCCTGTCTGTCTGTCTCTCTCTGCCTGTCTCTCGGTCTCTGTCTCTCTGGTTTAAACAAAGTTTATTAACATAATACATTGCAGTGTACACAAATTATTAAATGTTATAATAAATCTCTCTCTCTCTCTCTCTCTCTCTCTCTCTCTCTCTCTCTCTCTCTCTCTCTCTCTCTCTCTCTCTCTCTCTCTCTCTCTCTCTCTGACAGATTGGAAGAATAGGCGTTGCCTAAAATCTATATCCTTGGAAAATAAAGTTTAAGTTTTCAAGTTCTCTCTCTCTCTCTCTCTCTCTCTCTCTCTCTCTCTCTCTCTCTCTCTCTCTCTCTCAGATTGGAAGAATAGGCGTTGCCTAAAATCTATATCCTTGGAAAATAAAGTTTAAGTTTTCAAGTTCTCTCTCTCTCTCTCTCTCTCTCTCTCTCTCTCTCTCTCTCTCTCTCTCTCTCTCTCTCTCTCTCTCTCTCTCTCTCTCTCTCTCTCTCTCTCTCTCTCTCTCTCTCTCTCTCTCTCTCTCTCTCTCTCTCTCTCGTCTCTCTCTCTCTCTCTCTCTCTCTCTCTCTATATCCTCTCTCTCTCTCTAAGTTTTCTCTCTCTCTCTCTCTCTCTCTCTCTCTCTCTCTCTCTCTCTCTCTCTCTCTCTCTCTCTCCTCTCTCTCTCTCTCTCTCCCTCTCTCTCTCTCTCTCTCTCTCTCTCTCTCTCTCTCCCTCACCCGTGCGACTCTGTCTGTGTGTGTCCAAACTTTGAAAACGGACAAGCTCCAAGTCAATTTCCTGTCGCCGTGGAAGCCATTGAAAGGGACTGTCTTTGGAGACGCACGCGCTATTCTTTGGCATCTTTTGACACGTGCATGGCCAGCGAAGTGTGACTGACATCGAGATCGTCACGCCCTTCAACGCGCTGCTTTAACTTCTTTCTTGCCTGCTCTCCGAGAAAGCGAGGAGGTCACGCTACGGTGGACTGGGGGGGGGGGGGGGGGGGGGGGGGGGGGAGAGAGAGAGAGAGAGAGAGAGAGAGAGAGAGAGAGAGAGAGAGAGAGAATTGAATTGAAATTTGTAATGAGGATAAATGGATAAGTAATAATACTTTTTTTCCCACACACTTAACACAATGCATATGCAAGAGAGAGAGAGAGAGAGAGAGAGAGAGAGAGAGAGAGAGAGAGAGAGAGAGAGAGAGAGAGAGAGAGAGAGAGAGAGAGAGAGGTCATCACCTTTCTCAGCAGGAGACCAATTATGGTCATAAATCATAACTTTGAGAATGATGCTTATCTTCGACCAGAAACTAAACTTATCGGCTAAGGTGTAGTTTAAACACACCCTATGCAAAACAAAAACAAAAACCCACTAACAACAAATAAACAAAAACAAAGAAATCAACTGATTGCGTGTCTAAACTATACCTTTGCTAACTTGTCATCTCGGAATGAAAATCTGAGTAACGTCCTCCGGTCTGGAACAGACACATATATGGGACATTAATAGATATAAAGATGGTGGGAACGATTCTGGAGGCAATGCCCGGAGGCAGTGCAACACCAGGAAAGTCCCGAATGCTTAGCAATACAGATGTGTATGGTAACTTGTCATCTCGTAAATGCAAGCTTGTTACAAACATGTGACGTGTTTGTCTTGATAATGGTGTTTTAATGTGTTTTGCATCAATTGTCTAATCTTTCTCCTTCAAAACTACAATTCTTGTTATCTTGATTGATTGAATTTTTGTGCTTTTTCGTTTTATGGTTGTAATAGCATTTTATTTATGAAAGTCACAAATGAAAATCAACAATGATCATTAGATAGGGCAACAATAAAATTTATATAAAGCCCTATCTTAAAGAAAACAGTGCACAGACAATAACAGTGACGGACGGCCAAGCAGAGTAATGAAGCGCTATCTTAATGTTCAAATATGTTTGATATATTAATGCACAATCATAGACAATCGGAAAAAAAACCCCACAAACAAACAATAAGAAGAACATAAAAAGATAGCAATATTAAATTTAAAAATTATGTTAAATTATATTAATGAATGTTTAAACAAATGTGGTGAGAAATGGAGATCAGTCTCAGCTTGCAAGGAAACAAATTCTTATATGTCCGCAGAACAATAATATGTAACATACAAAAATGTCAGTCCATGAGCCGGGATGAGTAATAACAAATTCTTTTCGTTTCATTGTCGTTTGTTGTTATTTTCCATTTGTTGCCAGTCTTGTGTACTTAGCTTAAGTGTAAACTTTATTACTTAGTATTATGTATAAGCCAAGATTCTTTCCCACGATTTTCATAAGGGCACTGCAGCGATGTGATATGCACACTGATCATCCCAAAAGCCGAAGCACTTGAACACTGTGGCACACATGCACTAGCTAGGGGTGAGAATATTACGCGTGTAGCCGTTTTTGATTACCCGGCCACTGCGAGCAGCCACACTCCGACTTCGGAGGATTTTGGACTGATTATGTTATGCTAGGAGCTTGCCACGGCTAAAGACGATCCTCGCATAACTATGCAGGACATAGCAACATTTTGAGGTAGCCTTGGTGTTCTAGCTTATGTCAATTGGTCTGATCGACACGGCTTTATGCCAAGGCGTAGGGCTTGGGTTTAAGGTTAATGTTTTGGTTAGGGTTAGTGATATGATAAACACAGAGACAGGGAAATATAAAAGTTATTAACCCTTTCACCGCCACCATATTTCAACCAAAGCTTTCCATTAAATGTACCTGGATAGAGAACAAAATCCATCTGCAGTATTGGGGATTCTTCTGTGACACATAAAATAAGGTCTATCCTTACTTCCCAAAACTAAGACAATAGGGTCTTTGGGTAGTAGACCCCAATTTGATGCCTTTTAGTGGCATAGGTGCTAAGTCACTGTGGTGCTAAAATGCGACTTTGGCGGTGAAAGGGTTAAAAAAAACAACCGGGGACACATGCATACAGAACTAGGGACACACAGCGACTGGAGCACAATGCTATGTAACCATCCGCGGGAAACGCTCATTACGCTATAGAACAGGGCCTGTAGTCATGAGAGCGGCTAAGACAACTATTCCGGGATGGAACATGCAAATTAGTCTAAACGACCAATCCGATTGGCAGTATAGACTAATGTGAACAAATCTCGAAGCTCGAAGCTTATGCCGTGCTCCTTAAATTAACATAATAGTTGCACGATTTATTGAACAGATGGAGACTGCATTTAAACCAAGTAATATAATGTTGAACAAAATTAAAGGTATTATTAATCAATATCATTTATAAACTTATTACAACTGTGAATACAAAAGAAGAATTTAAGAGTGAACAAAATAGAAATAATAATAATAATAATAAAATAATAATAATAATAATAATAATAATAATAAATAACAAAATCAATAAATTTACAAATTTGTGAATTTGGGAGAGACCAAGGGGAAACAAAACACAAAACAATAAATGATCCACAGCACAACATGAAATGTGAATCAGCTAGTAAAGCATTGGAGAAGCACGCACAATACATACATGTTTTGATCATACAGACAATATTGCTTTCAAAACTTCAATAATAATAATATAATAATAATAATAATAATAATAATAATAATAATAATAATAATAAAAAATAAAACATGACTTACAATCTGTTGGTTTTGGAAATATATTCATGAACAATTTCAAATATCAAAATGTTCGATTTCATGTGTCAATGCGGGGTGACCCTTCATTAAGTGTTCTAAGAAAATAGGGTCTTTGGATAACAGACCCCAAATTGTAACAATACACAATATTCGGATTAGTTGTCTTAGCCGCACTCATTTCTACAGGCCCAGCCCATGATAATGGAACTGTTACCCAGCGTTCAAGACAAAGCCAATTTAGGTGTCAAACATCCGCGGCAGAGTCGTCACCAGTAACAGTTATTGGCCAATAACGATCACAACCTGAGCGCAGAGAGAGAGAGGGGGGGGGGGGAGAGAGAGAGAGAGAGAGAGAGAGAGAGAGAGAGAGAGAGAGAGAGAGAGAGAGAGAGAGAGAGAGAGAGGAGAGAGAGAGAGAGAGAGAGAGAGATTGGTTCGGGGATGTACATTTTAAGATTTATCTGTTACTAGCGCAACGCCCCGTACCGGTAACGCCTAGTAGTGGTAACGCCTTGTACAGGTAACGCCAAGTACTGGTAACGCTGAGTACCGGTTTCGCCGGGTCCGCAAAATATTATATTTTTACTTTTGTGGCTGAAAATACAATTTTTTTACCCCTACCACTTCCAAGGCCTACCGATCTCCATGACCTTGACCTTGACCTTGATCGGTATGCAATCATCAGAACAACCATAAGCCAAAGTACCTACATGCCAAGTTTGAAGTCTCTAAGACCAACGGTGTGGACGTTATAGCCCCTTAAAGATTTTCGGTTTTCAAGGTCATACGCCAAGGTGAAGGTCATGACGGTGATAATTTATGCGTTGGATGCCTTCTCTCATGGTGACACGCCACCACACAAAACTGGAAACGATTCGGTAAAGCAGTTCGGGAGATATGCTTGGGACAGTAAAACCCAATCATTAGACCCCTACCACTTTCAAGGCATACCGATCTCCCTGACCTTGACCTTGACCTTCATTGGTACGCCATCATCAGAACGGCCATAAGCGAAAGTACATCCATGCCAAGTTTTCAAGACTCTAGGACCTGCGGTGTGGAAGTTATGGCCCCTTAACGATTTTCGGTTTTCAAGGTCATACACCAACGTCAAGGTCAGGACGGCAAAACGTTTTGCACAGATGCCTTCCTCTCATGGGGACACACCACCACACAAAATTTGAAGCGATTCGGTCAAGCGGTTCGGGAGATCCTTGGGACAGACAGAAAAGAACAAACAAACAAACAAAAAAAGGAAACAAACCCGAACAGCTCGGATTTACTAACCGCAAGTGCGTGTGGAGATGCGTGTGGTCCCCCCCCCCTCCCCATGACCCCTTGGCGGAGGTTTCCGAAAAGTAAGGACGGCATGACCTTCCGAGGGTGCCAAGGATGCTTGATACCAAATTTGGTGTCGATCGGTTGAGAACTGTGGCCCCCTCCAGCCCACCCCCCTGAACACCCCCCCCCAGACAGACAGACATCCCAGACTCCCCACACAGACAGATTTCGAAAATATATATAAGATGTGTCCCCTCCCTCTCCCCTCCCCCTCCCCTAAAAATTGGACATCGAATTGCTCACACAAAAAAAGAATTCAGTAAATCCGAGCTGCGTGTGGTCCCCCCCCTCCCCACAACCCCTTGGCGGATTGTTTTCCGAAAAGTAAGGATGGCATGACCTTCGGAGGGGCCAAGGATGCTTGATGGTGAATTTGGTGTCGATCGGTTGAGAACTGTGGCCGTTTGATAAGTCGACACACAGACATTCGTGTGGTTGTTTTCCCCCCTTAACCCCCTTCGCCGGAGGTTTCCAGCAAAGTAAGGACTATTGACCTTCGGAGGGTGCCAAGGATGCTTGAAAAAAATTATCTGTTGATCGGTTGGGAATTCCTGGCCGTGACATGGACACACAGACATTAGACAGACCAGATCACTTACAGATTTCCTAAAATTAAGAAGATGTGTAGGGAGATCTCAACTGGATCCTAAAATTTGATGCATTTTAGTGACAAAATGGGTGTTAGTTCAATTCAATTCAAAAACTTTATTGTCCATTAAAAATGGAAAGGCACAATGGGCCTTCAAGGGGATCTGGTGAATTAGGGTTACGGTTAGTAAAAACGTTTGATAAAGTCGACCTGGTATTTTTGTCATTCCAAGAAAACGCAGACACAATTCCAAAATAAATAAGCAGACTTACGATTCGCCAGTTAAAGTGACAGACATTGATGCTATTTGTTTTGTTGTTGCTGTGTGAATGGCAACATAGACTGTCATCTTATCTGCGATGCTTTCAAAAGCCAAAGGCGTGAGATGCATAATCACCATGGATCGTCAGTTCTTATCATTGTTTTGAACACCCTCACCAGCTAATACGCGGTCTCAGGGTTAAAAAGACGAAGAAAGTAAAACGCATGGGCGGGTATTCCAAGAACCCAGAACAATTCTCATGAAATAAGCAAATTTCATTCTCCAGTTAAAGTGCCCATTGAGACGATTTGCTTTGTTGTTGTTGTGTGAATAGCAACATAGACTGTCATCTTATCTGGGCAAATTTCAAAAGCCATTTTCTTTAGATGCATAATCACCATGGATCGTCAGTTCTTACCCGTTTTGAACACCCTTACCCCGTCTTCCTATACCTTCGTGTATCCCGACATGGAGCAGAGAGACGGGCAAGAGCACAAGGGGAGACAGAGACACATACATAAAGAGGGACAGGTGAACAGCAGAGACAGAGTAAGACGGATATGCATGGAAAGGGATAGAAAGAAAGAAAACTAGAAATCTGACAAGAACTTCTCTCAGACGTGTCAAAACGAAAGTAGCCTGATTATGATTTAATGATGATGACAATTTGGCCCGTTATCTTTCCCTGTCACATAATTCCATTGACTCCTCCCGCTCCGGGTATCTTTCACCACCCTTTTCTTCCCTTCCGTCCTTGATACATGCGATCTCATACCAAGCACTATTATGCTCCTGCTACACCCCCCCCCCTCCTCCTCCTCCTCCTCCTCCTGCTCCTCCTCCTCCTCCTCCTCCTCCTCCTCCTGCTCCTCCTCCTCCTCCTCCTCCTCCTACCTTTCAATATATTTAATTAACGAGACGCTTGGTTTGCTTTGTCTTTTCATTAATTTGCGTTATAAAGCGTGTTTCGCGTTTTGATGCAGGTAATTCATTATCTCACGTCATGAACAGTTGAGCAATTAGCGCGTTTGACGACATACATAATTTTGTCTTAATTTGTTACGCTGGAAAAAAAACACCCGTCAGCGTCTGAGCTAGAGCTATGTGGAAGAGAAGGGAGTGGTCAACTGGCCATAAGAGGCAACACCTAATTGGACGTTAAGCTCACCATCAAGTCAGTCAGTCAGGATTGGTCAGCTGATGACTAAGGAGTACAGGGAATGACAACCAAAAGCCTTCAGATTTCATCTTCACGCATTGTTCTTGTTGTTGCTTTTCTGGGACTCTTTAAAATTCCTGTCTCCCTTCTTTTTTTGTCTTCTTCTTCTTTCTTCTGCGATCGCTCAGACAGTTTCCTGTCAATTATGAGCGCAGATGCGTCACGCTGCCGTTATGCGCCTAACTAAGAAAATAGGCCCAGCAAGTCCGACTTTGGCTGGAGGAAATCTTTTTTGAAAGTGTTTCTTGAAAAAAAAAAAAAAGGGCAGGAGAAAACCGGTAAGGCAGGAGAATGACAGGAGCCGGTAAGGCAGAAAGAGGGTAGTGAGAGGATGACAGCACAGAACTTCCAGGTGTGGAAGGGAAACGGCAGAGTCAAAGAGGGTGCCAGATTATGTTAAGAGGAAGTTACAAGCAAAGAACTTCAATTGAAGAAGGTATTACATCAATATAATAAAGGTTTAATGGAGGACTATGTTTAAAGTATCTTTCCGGTATTTATTATTAAGTATAAATAAACTAGGAAGTTATATCACAAAACCAATTGGTTAAAGTTTTTTTAAAGGAAGTAATTACTATAAAAATTATTTATTATATACCCCACAATAGTAAATATTATTGATAAATTTATTTTAATTGGGTTAATTATTATCCGTACATTAATTAATATCCTATTAATTTATAATATTATAATATAAATTTATTTATAATATAATATTAGTTAATTTGCTTTAATCTTCCTTTAATATAAATTTAAATTAACCCTTCCTTGGAAAAGTTATAAGGTTTACAAATTTATTACCCTATTCATATACCCCTAACATACTATTAACTAGAACCTCCCCACACCTTCTGGAAGTTCTGTGCTTGTAACTTCCTCTAATCTGGCACCCTCTTTGACTCTGCCTTTTCCCTTTGCTCACTGTCATCAACTATCTTTCTGCCTTACCGGTCCATTCTCCTGCCCTTTTTTTTTTTTTTTTCAAGAAACACTTTCAAAAAGATTTCCTCCAGCCAAAGTCGGATTTGCTGGGCCTATTTCTTAGTTAGGCGCATAACGGCAGCGTGACGCATCTGCGCTCATAATTGACAGGAAACAGTCTGAGCGATCGCAGAAGAAAGAAGAAGAAGAAAAAAAAAGAAGGGAGACAGGAATTTTAAACTAAGAGTCCCAGAAAAGCAACAACAAGAACAATGCGTGAAGATGAAATCTGAAGGCTTTTGGTTGTCATTCCCTGTACTCCTTAGTCATCAGCTGACCAATCCTGACTGACTGACTTGATGGTGAGCTTAACGTCCAATTAGGTGTTGCCTCTTATGGCCAGTTGACCACTCCCTTCTCTTCCACATAGCTCTAGCTCAGACGCTGACGGGTGTTTTTTTTCCAGCGTAACAAATTAAGACAAAATTATGTATGTCGTCAAACGCGCTAATTGCTCAACTGTTCATGACGTGAGATAATGAATTACCTGCATCAAAACGCGAAACACGCTTTATAACGCAAATTAATGAAAAGACAAAGCAAACCAAGCGTCTCGTTAATTAAATATATTGAAAGGAGGAGGAGGAGGAGGAGGAGCAGGAGGAGGAGGAGGAGGAGGAGGAGGAGGAGCAGGAGGAGGAGGAGGAGGAGGGGGGGGGGGGTAGCAGGAGCATAATAGTGCTTGGTATGAGATCGCATGCATCAAGGACGGAAGGGAAGAAAAGGGTGGTGAAAGATACCCGGCGAGGGAGGAGTCAATGGAATTATGTGACAGGGAAAGATAACGGGCCAAATTGTCATCATCATTAAATCATAATCAGGCTACTTTCGTTTTGACACGTCTGAGAGAAGTTCTTGTCAGATTTCTCGTTTTCTTTCTTTCTATCCCTTTCCATGCGTATCCGTCTTACTCTGTCTCTGCTGTTCACCTGTCCCTCTTCATGTATGTGTCTCTGTCTCTCCTTGTGCTCTTGTCCGTCTCTCTGCTCCATTTCGGGATAGACGATGGTATAGGAAACTTATATTAAGCTGGTCAGGGTGTTCAAAACAATGATAAGAACTGACGATCCATGGTGATTATGCATCTCACGCCTTTGGCTTTTGAAAGCATCGCAGATAAGATGACAGTCTATGTTGCTATTCACACAACAACAACAAAGCAAATAGCATCAATGTCTGACTTTAACTGGCGAATCGTAAGTCTGCTTATTTATTTTGGAATTGTGTCTGGTTTTCTTGGAATGACAAACTGACAGCGTTTTACTTTCTTCTTTTTTTTTAACCCTATCACCGCCAATGTCGCATTTTAGCACCACAATGGTTTAATACCCATGTCACTAAAAGGCATTAAATCAGGGCCTGTTATCCAAAGACCCTATTTTCTTTATTTTAGGAGGTAAGGATAGGCCTAATGTTATACATGTCACAGAGGAATTCCAAATATTGCAGATACTTTTTTTTCTCTACCCAGTTAAGCTTAATAGTATTTGTTTGCTGGATAAAGGCTGGCGGCGAAAGGGTTAAAATAAAACAAAATACCAGGTCGACTTTATCAAACACTAATACTAACCGTAACCCTAATTCACCAGATCCCCTTGAAGGCCCATTGTGCCTTTCCATTTAAACCATGTTTTAATGGACAATAAAGTTTTTGAATTGAATTGAACTGAATTCTTTTTTTGTCATTTCGATGTCCAATTTTTAAGATCCAGTTGAGATCTCCCTACACATCTTATATATATTTTCGAAATCTGTCTGTGTGTCTGTCTGTCTGTCTGTCTGTCTGTGTGTCCCTTATGCACGGCCACAGTTCTCAACCGATCAACACCAAATTTGGAATCAAGCATCCTTGGCACCCTCCGAAGGTCATGCCGTCCTTACTTTTCGGAAACCTCCGCCAAGGGGTCGTAGGGAGGGGGGAGGACCACACGAATGTCTGTGTGTCCCTTATGCACGGCCACAGTTCTCAACCGATCGACACCAAATTTGGCATCAAGCATCCTTGGCACCCTCCGAAGGTCATGCCATCCTTACTTTTCGGAAACCTCCGCCAAGGGGTCGTGGGGAGGGGGGGACCACACGCAGCTCGGATTTACTAACGGCAAGTGCGTGTGAGCGTGGGGGGGAGGGGAGGGGAGGGGGAGGGGAGGAGGGAGGGGAGGAGGGAGGGGAGGAGGGAGGGGAGGAGGGAGGGGGGAGGGGGGGGGGAGGGGTGGGATGGTCGGGTGTGTGTGGGGGGGGGTGTTCAGGGGGGTGGGCTGGAGGGGGCCACAGTTCTCAACCGATCGACACCAAAGTTGGTATCAAGCATCCTTGGCACCCTTGGAAGGTCATGTCGTCCTTACTTTTTGGAAACCTCCGCCAAGGGGTCATGGGGAGGGGGGGGGACCACATGCAGCTCCACATGCACTTGCGGTTAGTAAATCCGAGCTGTTCGGGTTTGTTTCCTTTTTTTGTTTGTTTGTTTGTTCTTTTCTGTCTGTCCCAAGGATCTCCCGAACCGCTTGACCGAATCGCTTCAAATTTTATGTGGTGCTGTGTCCCCATGAGAGGAAGGCATCTGTGCAAAACGTTTTGCCGTCCTGACCTTGACATTGGTGTATGACCTTGAAAACCGAAAATCGTTAAGGGGCCATAACTTCCACACCGCAGGTCCTAGAGTCTTGAAACTTGGCATGGATGTACTTTCGCTTATGGCCGTTCTGATGATGGCATACCAATGAAGGTCAAGGTCAAGGTCAGGGAGATCGGTATGCCTTGAAAGTGGTAGGGGTCTAATGATTGGGTTTTACTGTCCCAAGCATATCTCCCGAACTGCTTTACCAAATCGTTTCCAGTTTTGTGTGGTGGCGTGTCACCATGAGAGAAGGCATCTGCGCATAAATTATCACCGTCATGACCTTCACCTTGGTGTATGACCTTGAAAACCGAAAATCTTTGAGGGGCTATAACGTCCACACCGTTGGTCTTAGGGATTTCAAACTTGGCATGTAGGTATTTTGGCTTATGGTTGTTCTGATGATTGCATACCGATCAAGGTCAAGGTCAAGGTCATGGAGATCAGTAGGCCTTGGAAGTGGTAGGGGTAAAAAAATTGTATTTTGAGCCACAAAAGTACAAATATAATATTTTGCGGACCCGGCGAAACCGGTACTCAGCGGTACCGGTACTTGGCGTTACCTGTACAAGGCGTTACCGCTACTAGGCGTTACCGGTACGGGGCGTTGCGCTAGTAACAGATAAATCTTAAAATGTACATCCCCGAACCAATCTCTCTCTCTCTCTCTCTCTCTCTCTCTCTCTCTCTCTCTCTCTCTCTCTCTCTCTCTCTCTCTCTCTCTCTCTCCCCCTCTCTCTCTCTCTGCGCTCAGGTGTGATCGTTATTGGCCAATAACTGTTACTGGTGACGACTCTGCCGCGGATGTTTGACACCTAAATTGGCTTTGTCTTGAACGCTGGGTAACAGTTCCATTATCATGGTCTGGGCCTGTAGAAATAAGTGCGGCTAAGACAAACTAATCCGAATATTGTATTGTTGGAACACTTCTGAAGGGTCACCCTGCATTACACATTAACCCTTTCACCGCCAAAGTCGCATTTCTGCACCACAGTGATGTCACAAAAAGGCATCAAATTGGGGTCTAGTATCCAAAGACCCTATTGTCTTAGTTTTGGGGAAGTAAGGATAGACCTTATTTTATATCTGTCACAGAAGAATCCCCAATACTGCAGATGGATTTTGTTCTCTACCCAGGTAAATGTAATGGACATTTTTTGCTGAAATATGGCTGGCAGTGAAAGGGTTAATTCGAACATTTAGATATTTGAAATTGTTCATGAATATATTTCCGAAACCAACAGATTTTAAGTCATGTTTTATTTATTTATTATTATTATTATTATTATTATTATTATTATTATTATTATTATTATTATTATTTTTATTGAAGTTTTGAAAGCAGTATTGTCTGTATGATCGAAACGTGTATGAATTGTGTGTGCTTCTCCAATGCTTTACTAGCTGATTCACATTTCATGTTGTGATATGGATCATTTATTGTTTTGTGTTTTGTTTCCCCTTGGTCTCTCCCAAATTCACAAATTGGTAAATTTATTGATTTTGTTTATTATTATTATTATTATTATTATTATTATTATTATTATTATTATTATTATTATTATTTCTATTTTGTTACTCTTAAATTCTTCTTTTGTATTCACAGTTGTAATAAGTTTCTAAATGACATTGATTAACAATACCTTTAATTTTGTTCATCATTATATTACTTGGTTTAAATGCAGTCTCCATCTGTTCAATCAACTGTGCAACTATGATGCTGATTTAACCCTTTCGCCGCCAGCCATTTTTCATCCCAAAAAATACCAATAAACTTACCTGGATAGAGAGGAAAGAAGATCAACAATATTGCAAATTCCTCTGTGACATGTATGG
>CM065688.1:42653347-42658347 GCA_017654935.2 Phymorhynchus buccinoides
TCTTCTAATCTGTCCCTCTCTTTGACTCTGTCTTTTCCCTTGCTTAGTGTCATCTACTGTCTTTCCGACTTGTTGGCCCAATTCTCCTGTCTTTTTTCCTCTCAAAACAAATCTTCCATATAGTTGGTTATTTTCCTTTGAGCTCCTCGGAAATCGGATTGTATCGGCTGAATGCAGCGAGGAGACCAGTGAAAACTGAAAACCGGACACATACGTACCCATTGTGGCCGTATGGCCTGGGAACGCAGAAGAAGACAGAAAAAGAAAGAAGAAGAAGAAAGAAGAAGAAGAAGAAGAAGAAGAAGAAGAAGAAGGTGCTTCTCGAGAATGACTTGTTGCCTTATTTATATAAAAGGAAGCATAAACGTAGGCGGGAAAAGGACAAAAAAGGACATAATATAAGAGAAAGCGTTAGCAGAATAAGCTTACATAGAAAAAAGAGGAACAACAACAACAACAACAAATAAGGGTGGAATCCTAACAACAACAACTACAACAACAACAACAACAAAAAATAAGGTTGGAATCCTAACAACAGCAACAACAACAACAAACAACATAAGGGTGTAATCCTAACAACAACAACAACAACAACAACAACAACAGCAACCTAGCAACAACAAATAAGGTTGTAATCCTAACAACAACAACAACAACAACAAATAAGGGTGGAATCCTAACAACAACAACAACAACAACAACAACAACAACAACAGCGACAATTAAGGTTGTAATCCTAACAACAACAACAACAACAACAACAAACAACAACAACAACAAATAAGGGGGAATCCTAATCCTGACAACAGCAACAACAACAACAACAAATAAGGTTGTAATCCTAACAACAACAACAACAACAACAAATAAGGGTGGAACAACAACAACATCAACAAATAAGGGTGGAATCCTAACAACAACAACAACAACAACAAATAAGGGTGGAATCCTAACAACAACAACAACAAAATAAGGTTGGAAATCAACAACAACAACAACAAATAAGGATGAAATCCTAACAACAACAACAAATAAGGATGGAATCCTAACAACAACAACAACAACAACAACAACAAGGTTGGAATCCTAACAACAACAACAACAACAACAACAACAACAACAACAAATAAGGGTGGAATCCTAACAACAACAACAACAAGGATGGAATCCTAACAACAACAACAACAACAACAACAACAAATAAGGATGGAATCCTAACAACAACAACAACAACAACAACAGGGTGGAATCAACAAATAACAACAAATAAGGTGTAGTCCTAACAACAACAACAACAACAAATAAGGGTGCAATCCTAACAACAACGACAACAACAACAACAACAACAAAATAATAAGGGTGGAATCCTAACAACAACAACAACAACAATTCAAAACAACAACAACAACAAATAAGGTTGGAATCCTAACAGCAACAACAACAACAACAACAAAATCAACAACAACAACAACACAACAACAACAACAAATAAGGTTTGTAATCCTAACAACAACAACAAGAAACAACAACAACAAAATAAGGGTGGAATCCTAACAACAACAACAACAAAATAATAAGGGTTGAATCCTAACAACAACAACAACAACAACAAATAATAAGGGTGGAAACCTACACAACAACAACAACAACAACAACAATAAGGTTGTAATCCTAACAACAACAACACAACAACAACAAATAAGGTTGTAATCCTAACAACAACAACAACAACAACAACAACAACAACAACAAATAAGGGTGGACAACAATACAAAACAAAGGTTGTAATCAACTAACAACAACAACAACAAATAAGGTTGGAATTCAACAACAACAACAACAACAACAACAAACAACAAGGCTGGAATCCATAACAACAAACAACAACCTAACACAACAACAAATACAACAACAACAACAACAAATAAGGGGTGGAATCCTAACAACAACAACAACAACAACAACAAAAAGGGATGTACATCAACAACAAACAACAAACAACAACAACAACAACAACAACAACAACAACAACAACAAATACAATTCATCAACACAACAACAACAACAACAAAACAAAGGGTGGAATCCTATATAGCCTACAACAACAACAAGGGTTGGAATCCTAACAACAACAACAACAACAACAACAACAAACAACAAATAAACAACAACAAATCCTATATAGAATCCTAACAACAACAACAACAACAACAACAACAACAACAACAACAACAACAACAACAACAACAACAACAACAACACAACAACAACAACAAACAAAACAACAACAACAAATAAGGTTGGAATTCTAACATCAACAACAACAACAACAAATAACAAACCTAACAACAACAACACACAACAACAACAACAACAACAACAAAACAACCTAACAACAACAACAAATCAAGGGTGGAACCTACAACTAACTAAAAATTAAGGGTGGAATCCTATACAACAACAACAACAACAACAGAAAAAGGGGAGGTTTGTAAATATGATTCCTTGCCTAACTTTGAAATAATTTTGTTATGCTATTTTAAAATCAGGAGTGGATTGGTGAACTGGCGTTCCCACGTTCGGTGTTACGGATTGTCTCCTGTACCATCCCATCATTTTCAATCAATACTTTCATTGGATTGATCGGCGACGACAGTGATTTTACTTTATTAAAGGGACACCCTGATGGATGAGTTTTTGTAAGAAAACGACACGTCGAGATCACCAGGAAAACACCCTTTACAGAGATCGCAACTCTCACTTTGCTCTGGTTTCCTAGAAATCAAACCGTCAAATCGGCGATTCTTCCTTGGCGGAGGTGCTGGAAGTCAAATTCTTTCACTGAAAGATAAGTCGTGTGCCGAATCTTTTCTAATGGCAGCTTGAGTTTAGACCAAATCGTTTGCACGACATTTTCGCAATACAAGCCTTTAAAAAACCCACCTTATACTGTTTATCTAAAGGAGTTTCGCTCACAACAAAGGAAATAGCTCCTTTTTTTTTTTTTTTACTGCACTACAAAAAACAAAAAAAAGCTTCAACCACAATGGGATTGGCCTCCACCCACCCCATCCAAAATGGCTTCTCTCTCCGGCATCTCCGCCAAGGAGGAACCGCCGTTTTGACGGTTTGATTTATAGGAAAACAGAGCAAAGTGAGTGTTCCGATCCTTGAAAAGGCTGTCTTTCTGGTGCAAAAAACTGATCCGTCAGGGTGCACCTTTAACTTGTTTTAATCTATTTTCGCATAATTAACTGTCGACGGCCTACCTTTTCAGTGTCTTTGTCTGGCTGATACCCTCTTCACCTAGGTCGAAGTCCAATTTTTACTCATCCTTATTGATTACCCCCCCCCCCCCCCTCCCCCCAACCATTGACCTCTCTAGAACACAAACATAACAAGTAGCGTTCTTTCCTGCACACACACTCATGCGCGCGTACGAACAGACGACAGGCAGACACACGCACACACACGCACACACGCACACGCACACAACACACACACGCACGCACACACACGCACACACACACACACGCACACACACACACACACACACACACCACACATACACACACACACACACACACACACACACACACACACACACACACACACACACACACGCGCGCGCGTTTCGCGCGCGCGCGCGCACGTAAGCTTTATGCACACACACAGACCTGTTACCCCCCCTACACAAGCATTGAGTAGTCTGGAATGAGCTCAAATGAGGTTAGTTTTCGGTGCAAAAATGTGTAGTTTTGATCATTAAAAACCAACAAACAATGTTCACTGAAAATGAACGTAGCAATCAAGATGGAAATATTGTCGCAGAGGTAAAGATGGAGCAGCTTTATGAATAGATTTAATAGCATTATTTTCAATTTTGAAGGAAGCCATTGCAGTAGAAGATGGCTAGACGTCCAAATTGAGTAGAATACTACTCGAAAAAGAGTAGAGTAAAGGATAGCAGGTCTGAGATAGGATCACACGTAACAAGCACATGGCACGAGCGCGCGCACACACCACCATTGATAGTAGCACCCAGGTCCAGGAAACCCCCCCCCACACACTGATTTTATATTGCACCCCCCCCACACACACACAACACATTTTTTTGAACCAAATAAGTTTGAACCATCCCCCCCACACACACACCACCCCCCCACCCACACACACACACACGCCCCACACACACACACATTATATGCACCCCCCACCCCCACACACACACACGCACATTATATGCACACGCCACGGACCCACACCACACACTACCCCACACACACACACATTATATGCACAACAACCACCCCCATACACACACACATTATTATACACACCAGACCTGTTTACCCCCCCCACAGGATGTCACCCCCCAATAAACCAAACAGATATTCACTGACACAAGAATTAAAGAGCACAATTTTGAAGAGTACAGAGGTCCACACACACAATATATCCCCCCCCCCCCAAGAGTACCCCCACAGGGTTCCCACACACAACACACATTAATATAAATGCCCCCCCGCCCCCCCCCCCCCCCCCCCCCACACACACACCCTTTGACTCTACACACCACAACCACGTCTACCTGACTCTTCACGCATGCTCCCTTTCTTCTCTTTTATTGACTCTTTCATAAAATAAAACACGACAAAAAGTCTCCCCCCCCCCCCCCCAAAAAAAAAAAAAAAAGAATAATAATAAAAAAAAAAAATCCAAAACATACAACTGATATAGAAACAATAGCTGATATACGAAGGTGCTGACGGGACCCAGAAATGCACCAGCCACGCCCGTCCTATCAACGCGAGAGCAGCCCTGCCCCAGCCTTGGAAGTCCGTGTTGTGTTACTGGGGAGCAGGCACACACGGGACATTCCATTAAGTATACAAGGCACATAGCTACTCGCGGCTTGGTGACCATCGGATACGATACAAAGGAGTCCTTGCGAAATGTCCCCATGGGTGTACCAGTCCCGTTTTTCATGACTGCAGAGC
>CM065688.1:42665847-42673158 GCA_017654935.2 Phymorhynchus buccinoides
GACTCTCTCAGTCTCATCACGGAACAGGAACTGGTTACTTCCCCGAGATAACGGCGCCATACATCGATACTACCAATGCGTCAAAGGCACAATTTTCTGGCTTGATCCAGCCTTTGTCACAACGCTTCGATCGCACTCGTTGACCCTAGCCTGTGGTGGTGTTCGTTCTGTACTGCGTCTATTCTTCATTGATGGCTTACTTTTATGCTTTGCATCAATCTGGTAAGGGAAGAAAGGGGGGGGGGGGTGTAAGAAAGAGAGAATGCGGGAGATAGGAAGCAGAAGAGAGAAGAAGAGAGAGAGAGAGAGGAGAATAAGAAAGAGAATACTGACGCGTGTGTGTGTGTGGATGTGTGTGTGTGTGTGGGTGTGTGTGCGTGTGCGTGTGCGTGTGCGTGCGTGCGTGCGTGCGTGCGTGCGTTGTGTGTGTGTGTGTGTGTGTGTGCTTGCGTGCGTGCGTGTGTGTGTGTGTGTGTGTGTTGTGTGTGTGTGTGTGTGTGTGTGTGTATGTGTGTGTATGTGTGTGTGTGTGTGTGTGTGTGTGTGTGTGTGTGGTGTGTCTGTGTGTGTGTGTGTGTCTGTGTGTGTGAAGTCAAGCTAAGTCAAAATTATCTTTATTGATGATAAAGGAGTAAGCTACAAGCTTTGTTTGATCCTGTCGTCATGAAAAGAAGAAAAATACTGAATCAAATAAAATGTAAAGATCAACAATGAAAATTGGCGTAAGGAACCAAAGCACAATGAACAAATATCACGTGTGTGTGTGTGTGTGTATGTGTGTGTGTGTGTGTGTGGTGTGTGTGTGTGTGTGTGTGTGTGTGGTGTGTGTGTGTGTGCGCAGTTGCGTGTGTGCGTGTGCGTGCGTGTTTGCGTGTTGTGCGTGTGAGTGTGCGTGTTTGCGTAGTGTGTGCGCTGTGCGTGTGCGCGTTGTGCGTGCGCGAGCGTGTGTGTGTGTGTGTGTGTGGGTGTGTGTGTGTGTGTGTGTGTGACATACAGACAGACAGACAGACAGTGTCAGAAATCAGAGAGAGAGAGTAAAATAGACGACATAAAATAAAGAATTTATTGGTTGAAAAGTAAAATTGTTGGTAATAGTCATCATTCTTGTTTGTTGTTTTTTGGTTGAAAAGTAAAGGTGTTAGTAATAGTCATCATTCTTGTTTGTTGTTTATTGGTTGAAAAGTAAAGCTGTTAGTAATAGTCATCATTCTTGTTTGTTGTTTATTGGTTGAAAAGTAAAGTTGTTAGTAATAGTCATCATTCTTGTTTGTTGTCTCACCTCGCCACCTGGTTGAAAAGTAAAGGTGTTAGTAATAGTCATCATTCTTGTTTGTTGTCTGTTGGTTGAAAAGTAAAGTTGTTAGTAATAGTCATCATTCTTGTTTGTTGTTTATTGGTTGAAAAGTAAAGTTGTTAGTAATGCGTCATCATTCTTGTTTGTTGTTTATTGGTTGAAAAGTAAAGTTGTTAGTAATAGTCACCATTCTTGTTTGTTGTCTATTGGTTGAAAAGTAAAGCTGTTAGTAATTGTAAAAACAAGACATAGAATAAAGGGGTGTCCCCCCGTGGGGGATACCGGGGGTCCGGTCTTTTGTATAAATAGTTCCTCCACCTTCTGGAAGTTCTGTTCTTGTAACATCCTCTAATTCTGCCACTCTCTTTGACTCTGCCTTTTCCCTTTGCTTACTGTCATCTACTACTCTTTCTGACTTATGCCCCATTCTCCTGCCTTTAAAAAAAAAAATCTTCCAAATATTTTTTATCCTTAGACCTCCTCCGAAATCAGAATGTGTTGGCTGTGACGCAGCGGGGAGACCAGTAAAAACTAAAACCCGGACACATACGTACCTTGTCCATTATGGCCATATGGCCTGTGAACGCAGAAGGAAGAAAAAGAAGAATAGGGCGTGTGAAGGGTAACAGGATGCTGGTCAGTGGAATGGCTGAGGCATTTCAGTTGTGATGGAATTTTTTATTTGTTGATTTGTCCTTTTAGAAGGAAAAAAAAGTTGGGAGAGGGGTTGTCGCAATATTTGTTATCTTGCTATTCCTTTTCCCCCTCTTTTTTCCTTGACGTGTTATTTTTCTGCCTTGTTCATCATTTTATTCCAACATCATGAATTGAAAATGGTATTTTTCTGATTCTACTTTTTTTTCTCAAATAATAACATTGAGAGGAAAAGGCATTTTGGGGGGGCAAAATAGTATTACTTGTTGGCATAATTATCCTGTTTGCTTTCTTCTCTGTCTGGGATGCTCAGATTGTTCTTTTCGGCTTTTTTAAATGTTACCCTCTTTTGTGCCCTTTCTTACTCTTCTTTGCCGGCTGCATACGATAAGCGCGCATTTTTTCTATTGTCGATAAACGCGCATCGAATTTTTCCGGTTCATATGAGCGCATGCATGTAATCCGAAATGAGCGCATCCCCTCTGTCGTAATTGAGCGCATCGCTTCTGTCCTAAATGAGCGCATTCAGTTTTTATCATCGAGGTTTGCTAACACACATATACAGACATACACAGATTGTCACGTATGTAACTAATTTCACGAATGTTTATTCTAAAATTTGTTTAATATAAAACAAAACTAAAATAAATTCCATCGAAGTTGTTTTTTGAGACGGGTGAGACTAGGACTAAACCTATCCCTAAGGCTAACCCTATTCCTAACCCTATCCCTATCCCTAACCCTAAGGCCCTAACCCTAACCCTAACCCTATCCCTAACCATATCCCTAACCTATCCCTAACCCTATCCCTAACCTATCTGAAAAAACAAGGAATACCTGGGTACGCAGAATTGCAATGATACAAATCGGAGTTGGCAATCAGCGGCCTACATGCGCTCTTATCGGCAGAAGGGATGCGCTCTTATGAGCATGCAAATGTGCGCTTATGAGCGCGCTCTTATGAGCGATGCGCGCTTATTGCTAACTCCGTCTTTACCACATCCGTCTTGCACTTTTCTCTGATATTTGTTGGTTTCTGTTGTCTTTGTGTTTGTTTGTCTGTTCTTAGCTTTACTTTACATTTGCATTAAAGAAGTATCAGGACTATTTCGTTGGTTTGGTTTGACATTGTTTCTCTTTCTTTTTTTTTTTTAAAGAAAAGAAAAAAAGGAAGTTGTTTGTTTTATGTGCATTGTGTTTTCTCTTCTTGACCTGATTTTCCCATCAGTAGCAGAGTCACACAAGCTTGCCACTTGTTACACACACACGCACGCACACAAAATGACAAAGAGAAGAGAGAGACCTTGAATGAGGGGGGATTTGTAATTATATGAGAGTAGAGACCTGAGGAGAGTTAGAGAATCTGCTTAGAGAGAGAGAGAGAGGAAGATGTGAGAGAGAGGAGACGAGAGAGAGAGAGAGACGATGAGAGAGAGATGTCGAGAGGAAAGAGGGTGGAGGAGATGAGAGAGAGAGAGAGAGAACCAGAGAGAGAGAGAGCCGCGAGAGGGAGGGAAGAGAGAGAGCGGAGAGAAGGAGAGAGAGAGAGACAGACAGAGAGAGAGGGAAGACGGGGGGAGAGAGAGAAAGACGAGATTCTGTTTTCGGAGGGAGGGAGAGGAGATAGAGAGAGAGAATAGAGAGGTGGAATATTGAGAGAGGAGACTAGCAGGGGGGGATAGTAGGGGAGAGAGAAGAGAGAGAGATTATGAGATTTAGGGGGAGAGATAAGAGAAAGAGAAAGATTGAGAGACAGGCAGAGAGGTGAGAAAGGAGAGAGGAGAGAGAGAGAGAGAGAGAGAAGAAAGAGAGTAAACGAGAGACAGAGAGATTTCAACTCAAAAGCACAGTACTGAATCAAGGCATCACAGAGAGAACTATACTCCTCTTGAAGGAATCATTCTCCGCACTGCAAAGTTAGAAACGGAAGAAAGACCCCCACACAAACTCGGACCCCCACGCCTTCGTCTCCTATCCTGATTCCCACTTCCCTCTCTCAGCTCTCTCGCTCTCTCTCTTTCATTCTTTCTTTCTTGGCCGAGGGGAACTTTTGTGCAAATCGTGTGCCCCCACCGTGCGTGGTGTGTGTCAGTGTCGTCGTGGTTAGCTTCGACTCTGATTCCTGAAACTTAACTGGACCCTGCCTCTTTCACATTGCTTACTTTTATGCATGCTATAATCTTTGTCATGATGTTTGTACCGGGATCTAATGACTCGACAGTTCTATAGATTCTTACAAAGGTTTCTTCAGCCGACAAGAACTGATCGCTTCTCGACACGTGGCTAAGAACAGTGATTCCGGAAGAGAAAAAAGGGAAAATACCGTGAATGGAAATTCAGAATTTCGAAATGGCTAAGCCGATAAGCCGTTAAACTGAACTCTACCACATTCAGCCGGAAGGCGCGACATGCTGGGGTAACTCTTTCTTCGTTTATGCGACATAACAACAACATGACTCAATTACGCTTTATATGCGATGAATCTGTATGAGCGGATCATAAGTAGCAGAAGAAGAGTGCACAACTGAAAGTGACACCTGTAGCACACCAGATTTACGAACGCAATTCGCACACGGTCGCACACCAACCACACCACAGCGCAGCACGCACGTGAAGCACGTGTCGTACGATCACACGCCCGCACTGCATTGTACAGATACACACACTTGTTGACTGCTAGCTGCACACCAGTCTTCATTGCGCTGTCCTCTTTTAGGCATGCTATCTCTCTCTCTTAAACATCACATTGCGTTAAGTCTCGTTTCTGTCTTAATACTCTGTCAATCTTTGGTTAGTCTCTTGTCTCTTTTTTCTTCTTCTTTTTTTCACAAAACCTGCAAGCGTAACAATCCATTGTCACACACAGAACACACACCGTTTCACTGTTTAAAACAACTATTGGCCCTAATTAGACGCTAAAGAAGGACTAAAAGGTACAAGAGGATACGTTAGCTGATGGCCTGCTAAAAGGGGTTGACATAATAAATCTTGCCAGGTCATGGGAAAAGAACCAGCAGGAATGAATGTATCGTTACGCAAAACCCAGGTCAATTATCCAGGGTGGAGTGGAAATTGCCGCGGGCCGTTGCCTCTCTCAGTGATCGTGTGTTTTTGCATCTTGCATAGTTTACAAAGTGCTCAATGTAACTACTGGTTAAATAAAATCCGGACGGTGGGTGGTTGGTTTGTGATTTTCATTCCACTGTGTTTTGTGATTTCAGAACAGTTAGAACAAAGGATGGTGGGTACAGGGAATAAGACCTGGTGTGGAAAAACGAAATAAAAAAGAGGTGTGAGAACCAGAGAAGAAACAACGAGAGAGTAGAGAGAAGAAGAGAGAGTGGCTAGAGACTGACGAAGAGATGAAGAGAGAGAGCACAGAGATGGAAGAGAAAAAGGACAAAAAAGAAGAAAGGGAGAAAGAATAGAGAGGCTAAAAGCTCGCGCCGCCCGAGACCAAGCTTGCGATTACGAGAGTAGAGCAGATAGAGAGTCCTTCTGCCAGACGATAGAGATCGTCAGATCCATCACTACCGCGACCATCGTCACCGAGACCAGAGGGACCACCATCAGAGTCCTGCATCGTCCAGAGTTGATTCTGTTAGTAGAGCCTCTCGGTCTTTTTCTTCCCTAGAGTCTGTTATTGACTTCTCTTTTGATTCCTTCAGAGAGAAGTATAGTTTTTTGTTTTAATTTGAGAGAGAAAGTTTCAAATGGTTTGCATGAGCTTTTCATTATTCATCGAGATTTTGTCACGATTGTTCCTTTTTGGTTTTTTTTTTGTTTTGGAGAGAGAGAGAGAGGTAGGAGGTCTTTTCGTTTTGTTTCTTCTTTCTTTGTGTGAGAGAGAGTGTGTGAGTGTGTGTTGTGTGTGTGTGTGAGCCGAGTTGTGTGTTGTAGGTGAAAGTGCAAATTTATGGGTTGACGTAGCATGTGCATGCTCACAGGGAGCAGGAACAGCTATCTCCTTTAACTAGCTTATTTGTTCTCTATCTCATCTCCCTCACAAAGACTCCGACTCTCTCTCTATCTCTCTCTCTCTCGTCTCTCTCTCTCTCCTCTCTCTTCTCTCTCTCCCCCTCTCTCGCTCCCACTCTCTCTCACTCTCTCTCTCTCTCTCCTCTCTATCTCTCCCTCCTCTCTCCCTCTCTCTCCCCCTCTCACACTCTCTCTCTCACTCTCTCTCTCCCCTCTCTCTCTCTCCATACTGTGGAAGAAAACAGAAGAGAGAAATTCAGGTGGGTTTTAATCTAACTTGAAAGAAGCATGGTAGGGTGCAGTCAGTCAAGGAGTTTGCCGTTGATGTTGGGAAAAAAACTAAATCAGTTTATTCTCACCAGACCCACCGCAGATCAACACAAAGTACTTACACCCCTTTTCTGCGAGAAAAGGGTGGACTGCATTTTATATTTGTTCCTGGGAAGACTTAGAGAAGGTGTCATCGTGAGGTAGTGGTCAATAGGGAAGGTGTGATACGAACAGTGTGACGAAACAAAGCAACACTTCAAAACAAGCGTTGAAAGAACTATTTTGCTGAGTTGGATAGGAGAACCACTGGAACCCTGATTGAATGTGAGGGCCTCCGGCCTATCCACACGGGGACCTGTACATCAATATGCACAACCCTGAATCAAGCTAGTAGGAAATACCTTGATAGAACTCAAAAAAAACGTTAACAAATTACATGATTCTTCCTCAAGACAAAGTGCATAGTGAACGACATGCCACATATCTGTTATATATTGTTTCTCATCAGCAGGGGAAAAAACTTATGAGTTTGAGATAGAGAGAGGAGAGATGAGAGAGAGAGAGAGAGAAGAGAGGCGAGGAGAGAGAGAGAGAGAGAGAGAGAGAGAGAAGATGGAGAGAGAGAGAGAGGAGAGCAGAGAGATAGAGAGAGAGAGACGAGAGGAGAGAGATCCAACACTCCGAACTCGAAATGTTTAATGATTAGGCCCACAGTCTCCTATCATGACATGGCAGATACCATGACAAATAATCAAATTGAATAAAAACAATAGAGAGAGAGAGAGAGAGAGACGAGACGAGAGAGAGAGGAGAGAGAGAGAGAGAGAGAGAAGGAGATAGAGAGAGGGAGGAGCGAGAGAGAGAGAAGAGAGAGACAGAGGAGAGAGAGAGACAAGAGAGAGAGAGAGAGAGACAGAGACAGAGAGAGAGAGAGAGAGAGGAGAGATGAAGAGAGAGAGAGAGGTGAGAGAGAGAGAGACGGGAGAGACGAGAGAAGAGAGACAGAGCAGAGAGAGAGAGAGTAGAGGGACACGAGAGAGAGAGAGAGGACAGAGGACAGAGCAGAGAGAGAAGAGAGGATGATGAGAGAGATTTGGAGGGGAGAGATGAGAGAG
>CM065688.1:42678658-42681158 GCA_017654935.2 Phymorhynchus buccinoides
CAGGGCCGGACCTGGGATACATTAGAGGGGTGTGTGTGTGTGGGGGGTGGGTACAAACAATGGCGGGGGTCTGGGAGCCGGGGTAGGCCCCCTGTGGGGTCCTGCCCCCTGTGGGGTCCCGCCCCCTGAGGCGGAAGCTTTTGCAACAAAATAAAGTGCCAAAACTCCCTTTAAATTGTACCTTAGAACACCAAAACAGTAAGTAGGACTCTCTTTCTTTTTTTCTCTGTCTTTATCTTCTTTATTTTGGTGGGGGGGGGGGGGGGGACAGAACCCAGGTAATACCCCCGCACACACACACACCCACCCATGGATCCGGCCCTGATTCTCCACTATGATCACCTAACCCAAACCCTGGTGAGTTTCTCCAAACTACCATGTTCTTTTCTACCTTATCCATAAAAATAATGGCTACTTTGTACATGACTGTGTAATGTGCATAATATGTGTAAACTCCTTGTCTTTCATTCTATGTCGATGCGTACCACGCGTGGTCCTTTGCATGTTGAACAACAATAACTTTCGTCAGGCTGCAGGCATGACCACACACACACACACACAGAAAACAGCCAAGCATGTTTCTTTAACCAACTCTAATCACACGCTTACAACAATAAGGGTAGAAAAGGGTACCTGAGGATGGGGAGACACAACGTTTCGATTCATAGAATCTTCATCGGGTGTTGCTTTAATAGCACTAATGTCTCTACATACCTGTTGAAGATTCTATGAATCGAAACGTTGTGTCTCCCCTCCTCGGGCACCTTTTTCTACCCTTAGATTTGTAAGCCCCCCCGGACCTTACCTGTGGACTACAGCGACACTCTGTGTCTACACAATCCCGATGATGTCGAGTCTACGCCAAGACTCCTGTTGCAAAGGTTTATGACAAGTACCGAACTACGACTTCCTGATCATACACGAGACGAGTCTACGCCAAGACTCCTGTTGCAAAGGTTTATGACAAGTACCGAACTACGACTTCAGCCTTCCTGATCATACACGAGACGAGTCTACGCCAAGACTCCTGTTGCAAAGGTTTATGACAAGTACCGAACTACGACTTCCTGATCATACACGAGACGAGTCTACGCCAAGACTCCTGTTGCAAAGGTTTATGACAAGTACCGAACTACGACTTCCTGATCATACACGAGACGAGTCTACGCCAAGACTCCTGTTGCAAAGGTTTATGACAAGTACCGAACTACGACTTCCTGATCATACACGAGACGAGTCTACGCCAAGACTCCTGTTGCAAAGGTTTATGACAAGTACCGAACTACGACTTCCTGATCATACACGAGACGAGTCTACGCCAAGACTCCTGTTGCAAAGGTTTATGACAAGTACCGAACTACGACTTCAGCCTTCCTGATCATACACGAGACGAGTCTACGCCAAGACTCCCACTGATTTTACTTCAGCGCCTCCCCACCGACCCTTTCTCCCAGACCAACGTTGATGAACCTAATACCAGGTGTACCTGCTACATCGAAGACTACAGCACCAGAACTGCTTGTCCCTAAGAACAACTGCGACGAGGACGTAAAACCTACAAACAACAACAACAACAATAACAACGTACAGCAGTCATTGTTTATTTCTCTAATCCCATGCCTCCTCATTGCCCCTCCCTCCCTCTGCCTAACCTTCCATTGAAATTGAGTAGTACCCTGTCACCCGACCTTCAGAAAGTCAGTCAGGTGTTTTTTTCTAGCAGCAACAACAATAATCACAACAACAACCAAAGCAAAGGAAGAGGCGTGTGTGCGAATGCGCGCTCGCAAGGAAACGTTTTAAGCCGTTTTCATGCAATATTTAAAGCCTTTCACTCCCCATCTGTATACCCCAACGTTTTCTTTCTCCCTCACCCTCATCTCCGCTTCTCTCTCTCTCTCTCTCTCTCTCTCTCTCTCTCTCTCTCTCTCTCTCTCTCTCTCTCTCTCTCTCTCTCTCTCTCTCTCTCTCTCTCAACTCACTCACTCATCCAACCCTTCATTTAAAAAAATTTAATAATAATTTCGCTATTATTTCAGGGTGGGGGTTGGGTGAAGGGTGTGTGGACTATTGGAGCAGACGGGTTTTTTCTCTCTCCCACCCAGAAAGCGATGTACGTGAGCCAGCGAATGAAGAAAGCTTGTAATTTTTGTTGCAATTGTCAGAGTTGCCTTGAAGTTTTCTTTATTTCTACTGCAGGCTTTCATCTCTTTCTCTCTTGTGTTTTTTCAATCCTGACCCGCTGTTCTTCCGTACACTTCTCTTTCTCTCTTTCTTTCTTGCTCCGGTGTCTTTTTCTCTCTCTCTCCCTTTCAGTCTTCCTTTTTTTTCTCGCCTTCCGAAGTTGGGGTGTTTCGTGGTTTTTTTGTTCCTTTTGGTAATAATCGTGACTGAAGACTTAAACAAAGAAGTCCACCATTAATTGTTGCTATCGTCTATCTCTGCACCTGAATATTCCTTCACTTTTCTTTTTCCCCCTTTTTTTCCCCGCACAGTGCTT
>CM065688.1:42698658-42703658 GCA_017654935.2 Phymorhynchus buccinoides
CCCTCCCCTCTTCCCCCCTCTCCCCCCCCTCCCCCCCCCCCTCCCCCCCCCCCTCCTTTTCCCTTTCCCTCTCCCCCCCCCTCCCCTCCTCCCCCCCCCCCCCCCCCCTTCCCCCTTTCCCCCCCCCCCCTTCCCTCCCTCCCCCTTTTCTCCCCCCTCCCCCCCCCCTCTCCCTCCCCTCCCCCCCTCCCCCTTCCCCCCCCCCCCCCCCCCCTCCCCTCCCCCCCCCCTTCCCCCTCCCTCTCTCCCCCCCTCCCCCACCTCCCCCCCCCCCCTCTCCCCCCCCCCCTCCCCCCCCCCCCTCCCCCCTCCTCTCCCCTTCCTTCCCCCCCTCCCCCCTCCTCCCTCCCCCCCCCCCCCCCCCCCCCCCCTTCCCCCTCCCCCCCCCCCCCCCTCCCCCCCCCTCCCCTCCCCCCCCCCCCCCCCCCCCCCCCCCCCCCCTCCCCCCCCCCCCCTCCCTCTCCCCTCTTTCCCCTCCCCCCCCCCCTTCCTCCCTCCCCCCCCCCCCCCCCCCCCCCCTCCCCCTGATTCCCCCCTCCCCCCCCCCCTCCCCCCTCCCCTTCTTCCCCCTTCTCCTCTTCCCCCTTCCCCCCCCCCCCCCCCCCCCCCCCTCTTCCTCCCCCCCCCCCCCCCCCCCTTCCTCTCCCCCCCCCCCCCCCCCCCCCCCCCCCCCCCCCCCCCCCCCCCCCCTTCCCCCCCCTCCCCCCCATCCCCCCCCCCCCCCTCCTCCCCCCCCCTCCCCCTTCCCCCCCCCCCCCCCCCTCCCCCTCCCCCCCCCTCCCCCCCCCCCCCCTCTCCCTCCTCCCCCCCCTCCCCCCCCCCCCCCCCCCTCCTCCCCCTTCCCCCCCCCCCCCCCCCCCCCCCCCCCCCCCCTCCTCTCCCCCCCTCCTCCCCTTTCTCCCCCCCTCCCCCCCCCCCCCCCCCCCCCCTTCCCTCCCCTTCCCCCCCCCCTCTCCCCTCCCCTCCCCTCCCCCCCTCCCCCCCCCCCCCCCCCTTCCCCCCCCTCTCCCCTCCCCCTCCCCCCCCTCCCCCCCCCCCCCCCCCCCCCCCTCTCCCTCCCCCCCCCCCCCCCCCCCTCCCCCCCCCCCCCCTCCCCCCTCCCCCCCTCCCCCCCCCCCCCCCCCTCCCCCCCCCCCCTAATCTCTCCTCCTCCCCCCCCTCAAGACCACCCCCCTCCCCCCTCCCTTCGCCTCTCCCCTCCTCCCCCCCCCCCCCCCCCCCCCCTCCCCCCCCCTGCCCCCCTCTCCCCTCTCCCCCCCCCCCCCCTCCCCCCCCTCCCCTCCTCCCTCCTCCCCCCCTCTTCCTTCACTCTCCCCTTCTCCTATTCCCTCCTCCCCTCTTTCTCCTCCCCCCCTTCCCCCCCCTCCCCCCCTCCCACCTCCCTTCTCCCTCTCTCTCCCCTCTCCCTCCTCCCCCCTCCTCTCCTCCCTCTCCCCTCTCTCTCCCCTCCCTCCCCCCCCCCTCTCCCCCTCCCTCTTTCTCCTCCCTTTTCTCTCTCCCCCCTCTCCTCTCCCTTCCTCTCCCTCCTCCCTCCCTCTCTCCCTCCTCCCCCCCCCTCCCCCTTTCTTTTTCTCTCTCCCTCTCCCTGTCTCTCTCCTCTCTTCCTCTTCTCCCCCCCTCCTCCTCCTTCCTCTCTTCCTCTCACACCTCCCCACCTCTCCTCCTCTCTCCCTCCTCTCCCCCTCTCCCCTCTCTCCCTCTCTCCCCTCCTCCCCTCTCTCCTCCCCTCTCCTCTCTCCTCTCCCCCTCTCCCTCTTCCCCCTCTCTCATCCTCTCCCTCTGATCCCCTCTCCCATCCTCTGCCCTTCGTCCTCTCTCCTCTCTCTCTCTCTGCCTCCTCTCTCCATCTCTCTCTCCTCCCCTCTCCTCTCTCTCTCTCCCCTCCTCCCTCTCCCTCTCTCTCTCTCCCCTTCCCCCCCTCTCCCTCTCCTCTCTTCCCTCCTCTCTCCTCCCTCTCCACTCCTCCTCTTCTCTTCCTCTCCCCCTCTCCTCTCTTTCTCCCTCACTCTCTCTCCTCCTCACCTCTCTCTCTCTCCTCTCTCTTTTTCTCTCTCCCTCTCTCTCTCTCTCCCTCCTCCCCTCTCTCTCTATCTCTCTCCCTCTCTCCCGATCTCTCTCCCCTCTCCCTCCCCCTCCTCTTCTCCTCTCTCTCTCACCTCCCTCCTCTCTGCTCCCTCGTCTCTCCTCTCCCTCCCCTCATCCCTCTCTCCCCGTCTCTCTCTTCCTCTCCCTCTCTCCCCCTCTCTACTTCTCCTCTCTCTCCCTCCCTCCCTCTCCTCCTCTCCTCCTCCCTCTCCTCTCTCTCCCTCTCTCCTCTCTCATCTCTCTCTACCTCCCTCTCTCTCTCTCCTCTCTCCCTATTTCCCTCTTCTCCTCTCTGAAAAATCTTATCTCTCTCTGAGCTCTACTCTCTCATTCTCTTCTCCCTCTCCCCTATCTCTCCTCTCCTCTCTCCTCCAGCTCTCTCTCTCTCTCTCTCTCTCCCGCTCCCTCTCTCTCTCTCTCTCTCATCTCCCTCTCTCTCTCCTCTCTCTCTACCTGAAACACCTCTCTCGCTCTAATCTCTCCCGTCTCTCTCCGACGTCTCTCGTCACCTCTCACTCCTCTCAGCCTCATCTCCTCTCTCCCTCTCTCTCTCTCTCTCTCTGTCTCTCTCTCTCTCTCTCTCTCCCTCCCTCTCGTCTCTCTCTCTCTCCTCACTCTCCTCTCCTCTCTCTCTCTCTCAAAGCATATCTCTACTCTCCTCCCCAACACCTCTCTGTTCCCTCACTCTCTCACTCCCCTGCCCTCTCTTCTTCTCTCTCTCCCTATCTCTCTCTCTCAGTCTCCTCTCTCTCTCTCTTCTCTCCTCCCCCCTCTCTCCCTCTCCCTGCTCTCCTCCTCCCTCACTCCTCTCACTCCTCTCTCTCTGATCTCAACCTCTCCTCTCTCTCTCAAGACTCTCAACTGCGCTCCTCCCCTCGGAGTCCCATCTCTCTCCTCTCTGAAAAAAAATCCTCTCAGTCCCTTTTCGTCTCCTCCCTCCATCTCTCTACGATCCTCCCTCCTCTCCTCTCTCCTCCCTCTCTTCTCCTCTCTTCTCTCGTCTCTTCTACTCTCTCCCTCCCTAGATTTCCCTCTCTTTCTCTCCCTTACTCTTCTCTCTCTCCCTCTACTCTGACTCTCTCCTCTCTCTCAGAGTAGAACTCCCTCTCTCTCTAGCACCTCTCTCAAGGTCTTGTCTCTGTCTCTCTCAGAACCGGTCTCTCGAACTCTCTCTCTCTGCTCTCTCTGCCTCTCCTCTCTCTCTAGGACTCTCTCACTCTCGTCTGAGTGACCCTCATTAACCTGATCCGACTCGAGCTCTTCTCTTTACGCCTCCGCTAGTCTCTCTACTCCTGGCCCTCCCTTCTCTATCCTCCCTCTGGGACTCTCTAGAGGCTGCTCTCAGTCTCTCTCAATCCCTCTCCCTCTCCTCTCCTCTCCCTCTCTCTCTCCATTCAGTCTCTCTTCTCTTCGATTTCTCTCTCTCTCCCTCATCTCTCCCTCATGTCCTCTCCTCTCTGGCCCTCTCTCTCACTCCCCTCACTGCTCCTGTACTCCTCACTTCTCGAACTCATTACACTCTCTCTCTCTTGCTTCCCCCCTCTCCTCTCATCTCCGCTCCCCTCCCTCTCCTCCCCTAGATTCTAAACTCTTCCCTCACTCTCTCTCGGTGAGAGTCAAGTCTCAAACTCTCCTCTCTCTCTCTCCCTCTCACACTCTCTCTCTCTCTCTCTCGACTTTCTCTCCACCTCTCTCTCTCTTCTCCTCCTCTCTCTCTCTCTCTCCTTCTCTCTCCGTCTCTTTCTCTCTCTCTTTCTCTCTCCTCTCTCTCTCTCTCCTCTCTCATCTCTCTCTCTCTCTCCTCTCTCTCTCCTCTCCACCCCTCTCTCTCTCCTCTCATCTCTCTCTCGTCTCTCCCTGCGGTCTCTCGTCTCCTCCCTCTCTCTCCCCCTCTCTCAGTCTGCGTTCAACTCAGGCATTCGTCTGAGTCTGCACCCGTCTCTCTCTCTCTCTCTCCTCTCTCTCCTCTCTCTCTCTCTCTCTCTCTCTCTCCTCTCTCTCTCTCTCTCTACCCTCCCTCTCTCTCATCACCTCTCTCTTTTTCTCGTCTCTCTCACACGGATGCCTCCCTCTCCTCTCTCTCTCTCGCCCCCCCCTCTCTCGATCACTCTTCTCTCCCCACACACCTCAACGCCCTCTTCTCTGCTCTCTATCCTCCCTCTCTCTCCTCACCTCTCTCCCTCTCTCTCATCTCTCTCTCTCCTCTCTATCTCTCCTGAATCTCGTCTACTCTCTCTCTCTCTCTCTCTCTCCCCCCCACCCTCTCCTTCTTCTCTCCATCAGCCTCTCCTCCCCTCTTCTCTCATCTCTCTCTCATCTCCAGAGTGGATCTCTCTCTCTAGACCTCGTGAAAACCCTCATCCTCTCCATCTCTACAAGAGACGATCCATCATACGCTCTCCCAACCGCGAGAGAAGAGAGAGAGAGAGAGAGAGAAGAGATCGAGCCTCCCCTCTCCCCTCTCGAGAGAGATGGAGAGTCCCTCCCCTCTCTTTCTCCCTGTCTCCTTCTCTCACTCTCTCTGAGAGAGAGAGAGAGAGAGGAGGAGATGGGAGAGACGTCCCTCAAGAGAGAGAGAGAGCAGAGAGAGAGAGAGTGAGGAGAGAGAGTCTCTCTCACTCTCTCTTCCCTCTCTCTCTCTCTTCCCTCTGAGACTCTCTCCCTCTCTCCAGAGAGAACCCTCTCTCTGTCTCTCTTCACTCTCTCTCTCCAGAGTCTCTCTCTCTCTCTCTCTCTCTCTCTTACTTTCCCTCTCGACACGTCTCTCTCATCTCTACCTCTCTCCCTCTCTATCTCTCTCATCTCTCTCTCCTCTCTCCCTCTCCTCTCTCTCCCTCCCACTCTCTCTCAGCTCTCTCTTGGCTCTCTTCAAACGCCTTCTATATGTCAGATCTCTATTCTGCTTCCTCTGGACA
>CM065688.1:42721158-42733658 GCA_017654935.2 Phymorhynchus buccinoides
CTTCGCTTTACTGTCAGTGTATTTTCGTCTTTAAAAAAAAAGAAAAGATTAAGGGAGATTCGATCGAATTCAATGAGATTCAACTCTACGATTTGGTTAAACACTCAAAGATTCCGCTTTCTCCCTTTTTTAAAAGCAGGAGCAACGCACACTCACGAACACGCACACACACACACGCACACACACACACACACACAGAGCCAAACCCACACGCGCGCTCACGCACATACACAACGTATATGTCCCAAACCGGACATTTCCACAAAATAGTCAAAGCAGGTGCATACATTTCACGTTATTTATTTGCACAGCACTTATGATCATGCTTCTCCGTTTCGTCGACAAAACGTCTCGTTACATCAATGTATTCAGAAATGAACTTGGATTTTGTCAATAATATTCATGCACCCAAACACCAACACACACAAAAAATAAAAAAAATCCCCATCCTAGAATCGAGTGGAGGAAAAGTAAAAACTTACGGAAAGGAACAGGAAACCCAAGGAACTGGGAGGAGGGGGGTGGGGGAGGGGGTAGAAGGAACGTGAGAAGAGAGGGGAAAGGTCAGAGTATAGCGGGGGAGGGGAGGACATTCTGCCAAGAATGTTTGTGATGAACAACAGACCATTGTTTGTTAGTCTAAAAAGATTGAAACGCGCGTTGAAACGCGTAAAACACTCGCAATAAACACAACCAAGTTAAAAGCGTTTGAGAGACGTAAAGACGGAGAGCTTGAATAAAATGAATTATGTGCATGTACACAAACAAGCACAATTATAATCCCCCCCCCCCCTCTCTCTCATAAACATTCGAGAGTTCATTTGAGTTCCCCTCTCTCTCTCTTTCTCTCTCCCTCTCTCTCTCTCTCTCTCTCTCTCTCTCTCTCTCTCTCTCTCTGAATCTTTAAACTTTTGCTTACAGCCTGAGTATTTACAGGACTTTGAAGGTGAATCATATAGGACACCCCAATAATTATATTCCTTTATGATATCGTTATACTAATAATACATCCAAGCACACAAGGCTACAACGACAGCAGTACTAACTTGTGAAATCATTCATCGTGTACAGAGTCTTTGTCAGTAAACATTGCGCGGGGAAAAGACGAAAGGACAGGGGTGGGCGGAAAAGTGTGTTGGGGAGGGTGGGGTGGTGGGTGGTGATGTCAATAAGGAGGGGGAAAGATGATTGAAAAGGAGAGAGAGAGAGAGAGAGAGAGAGAGAGAGAGAGAGAGAGAGAGAGAGAGAGAGAGAGAGAGAGAGAGAGAGAGAGAGAGAGAGAGAGAGAGAGAGAGAGAGAGCACTGTTTTGTTTTGCTATGTTCCTCAAACAAACGATATTATTTTCATCTTTTGTCATAATTTACATTCAATATTCGATTCTGGTCATACGCGAAAGCGCTCGCGCGCGCGCGCACACACACATACACACACACACACACACACTACTCGTACACGCACGGCAGATGTCCACACACACACACATATATGCAAACGTTGCGGGCACAAACTTCATTTACAAAGCCTGGTCATGTAAACAACGCATCAGAACATCATGTACTCAAAACGAATAATGGACACAATCGTCTTTTTAAAAGAGAAACCATGATTTGAAAACACATTTCACCATCAAAAAAATCAAACGAAGGCAAGTCCACTTGCACAGAAATGACCAAACAACAACAAAAGTATCCCTCCGCTGTGATTAATTAAAAAATCCCTCCACACCTGAAAAAAAAAGAGTGCAATAGTATGTCCAGCATTCTACTACCGTTTTTTTGTGCATGATAATGAAAATTCAATGCGCTTTTCACCCCCAAAATAAAACAAAACAATCATGAAAATCCAACAGATAAATGCTTCTTTTTTTTTCATCATTGCACTAAGAACCATTTTGTTCCAAAGTCTGAATGGAATGTTAAATCCTTTTTTTTAAAATGTATTTTTTTAAAAATAGTATGACAATACATGGAATTATTTTTTGTTACCCGGAATGATTTTCTATGACGTCATGACTCAAATGACATCACAAAAGGTCCCTCACAAACCTCGTTGATGGAATGCGGGGATGAGAGGGAAAAACCCCACCGAAAGTAGTGAAGGTGTAGATAATAATTCATTCAACAAGAAATCAACAACGCAAAAAATATCACGTGACATGCTGACCCAAAAATCCACCAAGCTGGTAATGAAGTAGGAATACAAAACCAAACCCCAACAACGTTTAAAAGGGTTTTCAAAAGTTAATAAAGGAGTCATAACTTTAACAAAATGGGCATGGAAAATCAAATCAATCAATAAATAAATGAAACAACTTGCCAAATGAATGCAAGTCGAAAGTGAAAGTCAAAGCTGAAGTAAAAAATAAAATTTAAAAAAAGTGCTGGATTTTTTAAAATTTTAAATGCTGCACTTTTTTTTTATACAATGAAAACACCCGAACGCCCACATACAACCGTAAATATTTGGAATGTTATTAATTCTTTATCGCATACACCTAACCACGGACAGCACGTTTTTGTTTTTATAGTTTGTTGGGTTTTTCTGTATTTTTCTTGTACACAGTTTCTAACAGCATGGATACACTGGGCAGTAAAGAGGGGGGGGGGGGGGGGGGGGGGGGGAAATGCCGATGTGGATACTTGCAGGATATATTGTTATCCTGCCCATCCCAAGTGATTATCAGAAATAAATGGAATGTCTTATAATACAATTCATAAAGGCTTCCAAAATGCACACTTCATACTGCAGTTATATCTGTATTGAATTGAACATAAGAGTTAACCCCCCCCCCCCCCCAACAAACAAAAAAAAGAAGAAGAAAAAAGACACACAATCAATGTGTGTGTGGGTGGTGGGTGCGAGAGAGAGAGAGAGAGAGAGAGAGAAGAGAGGAGGAGAGGAGAGAGAGAGAGAGAGAGAGAGAGAGAGAGAGAGAGAGAGAGAGAGAGAGAGAGAGAGAGAGAGAGTAGAGAGAGAGAGAGAGAGAGAGAGAGAGTGAGAGAGAGAGAGAGAGTGAGAGAGGAGAGAGAGAGAGAGAGAGAGAGAGAGAGAGAGAGAGAGAGAGAGAGAGAGAGAGAGAGAGAGAGAGAGAGAGAGAGAGAGAGAGAGAGAGAGGTATTCCAACTCGTCTAATAATACCAGTTTTGATACAGTTGCCACCAATCTTGACTAGGATCAATATTCTTTGGTTTGCGCTATACTTTCACATCAACGTATAATATTTATCTGACCTTTTTACTTTTTTTTTCGCGCCACCCCCCAATCACACCCCCCCCCCCCCCCACCACCACCACCACCACCACTCCGTCCTCCTTTCCCCATCCACAACATCAGTCCGTCTTGCTCAATGAATCAATTCAGTAATCTCACCACCTATCTAGACAATCGTTATGTCTGTTCGTGCCAACCAACAACTCAGAACAATACTAATTCACACTGGGTGTCAAAGTGGGAGGGGAGAGGGGTGGTGGTGGTGCTTTTGAACAGTGGCAGTTCTTGGAAGGAAAGACGCTTTCTCTGTAGCAGGACTCGCCAGAGTCCCCAACCGTCATAATTATGATGTCAGAAATGAATACAGATGAGCATAGCTGTGTGTAGGAAAGTGGATCAGGCATGTACATGTACCGCACCGTTCAAAAAAACAATGCTCCGTATTTATTTGTTTACGCACTCTTTGTTTACCGTTATAACAGGTCGTCGAGCTTGAAACAAATCCTTACATATTAAAAAGAAGAAGAAGTGTGTGTGTGTGTGTGTGTGTGTGTGTGTGTGTGTGTGTGTGTGTGTGTGTGTGTGTGTTTTTACTTTATTGTTATTTTTCCTTTTCAAATGTATATCAGTGTCTCGTTTCATTTAATTATCATTCATAATTTATGCAAAGGCTACTAAAAAAAACACCATAATTATGCATTGCAAGTTTTCCTCTAGGTTTCTTTTTTTTCTTAATAACTCACAATCGCATTATAGTGTTAGGTGTTTGATGTTTTCTAAACTGTGTCGAACTAGCTCACTTTGGTCGATGGAATCGGGAGGCTATGTGCTTGCTTCTCCACAAGTCATAATCGTATCAAAGGTTCAGTTGAGCTCAACTGAAGAAAGACACATAGAGTGCATGCAAACTATTCTTATGGAAATGTTACAGAGGATAAAAATATAATGAGCGAAATCGAGTCACATAATGCTGTTAATAACATTCGTCCATTCAGACTAAATCTGTGAAGATATTCTCTAGCCTTACAACTTACAAATTTACAATAAATCAACTTTATGAGAACGTTTCGTTAAAGTATTCACCAATACATTTTTACGTTACCTCAATTACAGAACTATAACCAAGAATCATTCAGGTATTTATCAATATATTTACGTTACTTCAATCAATGATTTATAACCAAGTATTTCCTATTTTCTAACGGTGCGCTTTGATGTGTTTTCCAGTCCCGAGGGTCTGGAGAGTATGGCAGTGGCTGGACTTTGACACCTGGCTTTGGATGTTTGGAGAAGGAGAAGAATAAACCGAGGGTTGAACGCACACACACACAAAACCAGCACTTGCCAGCACGACTAGAATAGCAAACGTCCTGAGGCTTCGATACATAAGACACACCCATACATTGACAATAATCATGGTGATGAGTTATTAATTAACACTAACGTTCATACTAAAAAATAAAAAGCACAGTATGCATAAATAAGCAAAAACAAAAATAGCAAGGAATATAAGGAGGCGTACAATTTATAAATTTAAAAAAAAAAAAAAAATATAATCGAAAAGTTGTGGGGTTATTTGGGGGTGAAGCTCAAAAGGTTTACATCATAGCAAAACACATTAGCAGACAGGCTATTGGTGGTGACCGGGGGGAGGGGGGGGGGGGGGCAACAAATTGATATTAAACTTTTCATTAACAGCTTCATCATCCTGTTTCTACCACGTTATCAAGGTTGTCATCAGTTCGTGTTGAATTGTTGAAAGGCAATCCACCCAACCCCTTCCACAACTGCCCAATGTTTACGTTTCTCCACTTCGGTACAGGTTGTTGGTTTTTTTTGCTCCGGTCGTTTCCTTATTCTTAATCCTCATGATTCGTTCATTGCAAAAAGAAGAAAATGCGCTGACAGTTCAGTATCAGTTTCACGCAAAGAAAGGTTTATCGCTCAAAAAGAAACACACATAAAAAAAAGAAAAGGTAAGAAAACATGATCTCCGCGCAAACATTACGTTATTACGAGTTGCATTGCATCACATTACGTGTTACTTAGTTACATAGACTTACCACCACCACCAAATTATCCTTGTTTTTATGAGGACAAAATAAAAGTTGAGTTGAGTTGAGTTGAGTTGAGTTGAAATAAAATGTTTGTACCAGTGAACTTTTTATTTATTTATTTATTTTTAAATAAATGAGAATTAGTGTGTGTGTGTATATATATGTCTGTGTGTGTATATATATGTCTGTCTCTGTGTGTGTGTGTGTGTGTGTGTGTGTGTGTGTGTGTGTGTGTGTGTGTGTGTGTGTGTATATATGTGTGTGTGTGTGTGTGTGTGTGTGTGTGTGTGTGTGTGTGTGTGTGTGTATGTCTCTGTGTGTGTGTGTGTGTGTGTGTGTGTGTGTGTGTGTGTGTGTGTGTATATATATGTCTGTGTGTGTGTGTGTATATATATGTCTGTGTGTGTGTGTGTATATATATGTCTCTGTGTGTGTGTGTGTGTGTGTGTGTGTGTGTGTGTGTGTGTGTGTGTGTGTGTGTGTGTGTGTGTGTGTGTGTGTGTGTGTGTGTGTGTGTGTGTGTGTGTGTGTGTATGTGTGTGTGTGTGCGTGTGCGTGCGCGCGTGTGTTTTGTATCGGGGAGGAGGGTGGGGAGCGCAAATTTCATTATTCCCTGAAAACACTGGAACAAAAAAAAGGTTATCAATGGAATAAGCGTTTAACGGTAAACGGCATGCTTTTGTTTTTTAAAAGTTAAAACAAACAAACACAAACCAATAAGACTAACAAAAGCAATAGGAAATGGAAACACACTCAAACAGAACAATAATAAATATGTTTGTTTTCATAAATGCACAGAACTGTGGCAAAGAAACGGATAGTGAAGGGGGGGGGGTAGGGGGGGGGGGGGGGGTAGATGACGACTAAAGGGTCTGCTACACTACATAACGCTTCGCTGTCATCGCGATGCGATTGTCACGATGCGAGTTCATGATTCGCGTGAAATACTTCCGTCTAGAAATAACCCTACTACTTGTGCTCTATATACTCCAGTAGACCCAACACTTGAATTTCACGTGAATCATGACTCACATCGCCACAATGGCACCGCATTGACAATGAATCGTATGTAGCGGGTCATCAATGGGGCACCCTGACGGATGAGGTTTTTGCAAGGAACACGTCGAAATCACCAGAAAGACAGCCTTTTCAAGGATCGCAACACTCACTTTGCTCTGGTTTCCTAGAAATCAAACCGTCAAAACGGCGATTCCTCCTTGGCGGGGTTGCCGGAGGGAGAAGCCATTTTGGATGGGGTGGGGGGGGGGGGGGGGGGGGGGGGGGACACTTAGAGTGGTTGAAGCGTTTTCTTCTTTGTAATGCAGTACAAAACACAAATTGATCTATTTCCTTTGTTGTGAGCGAAACTCCTTTTGGTAAACTGTAAATAAAAAGGCTTGTATCGTAGAAATTTCGTGATTTGGTCTAAGCGACTCAGGCGGCCATAATAAAAGAATTTGACTTCCAGCACCTCCGCCAAGGTGGAATCGGCGATTTGACGTTTTGATTTCCAGGAAACCAAAGCAAAGTGAGTGTTGCGATATCTGTAAAAGGTGTTTTCCTGGTGATCTCGACGTGTTTCTTGCAAAAACTCATCCGTCAGGGTGCCCCTTTAAGGGGTTGGATCAGATGTCTAATCCGTTTCTACACAAATCCTCACAGACCCAGTCGGCCTGAATCAACGCCACATCGCTCATCACACGCAACTCAGATCACTATTTCCATGAAAGGGATCTCATTCCCTTGAGAAGAGCTGTATATAGAAAGAGAGAAGTCGAGCACAGCGGTTTACAGTTCTCGTTATTTAATAATGGACACCGTCATGCCGAAGAAAAACAAAAACGGAACAAAGTTACCAAACGGCGCCAACATCAGTTAAGTTAAGATTACACGTTAAACAAACACATAGTTACTGCGTGCTGTCGTCTTTTCGTGTGATGATTTGGGGGGCAAAACAAATGCGTGTACACGGCACGTGCATAATAATATGCATTATATGCACAGGCCCTGATGCAGGATACAGCATGTTGAGTAAACACAGCGTGCACGCCCCCACGTTAGTCAGAATTAGGTATACTTATTAAGCAGGGCTCCCAATCGTCCCGCGAAACAAGGGGTCCCAGGAACTCCTTCACGCACAGCATAGAGGGTCCTAGAGGCGGGATAGAGGTTCCCAGTGGCATTGCAAATGCTAAAAAGATTTGTTCTAGTGCATCCCTGGGACCCCCTGCACATTCTTTTAGAGGGTCCTTTAGAATGTTAGTACGTCATAGACCCCCAAGTGGGGTTCCCTGGGAGCTCTGTTAAGAGAAGATTAAGCTTACATTGAATGCGAGATTGGAGAGGGAAAGTTTAATTTTTTTTTATTATTTTTTTTTTCCATTATAGTCCCGTCAACAGCTATGGTCTTGGAGAGGGAAAAAACTGTCCAAAGTTAATATTATTTCACACAAAAAAGTGCTGTACGTCCGCTTTGATGAGTTAAGCATTCAAAATTGTAAATGCTCGTCAGGCACCACCACCACCCACCCATTATTTCTCCCCTCCTTCCCCAAATACAGACGTCCTAACACTCACAGGTTTGTTCGATGCTCAGCTTAACATAGCCGCCAGCAATGGGAACGGCATCACCTGGTGTCGTTGACTTAATGTGACATAAGTTTTCAAAAAACAAAAAACAAAATCAATAATATCTTTCAGACTGCCCTGCTTGCTTGTAATCAAAACCTATTTATTTATGAAACTTATATGCCGCATTACCTTAAAGCTCAATGCGCTTTATACCTCTAACAATACCAATTCTGCTGGTCCAAATAAAGTTGATGTCAATGCGGTTTGTTTGTCTTCTACGGTCAACTTTCTGTCATGCCAATAGTTGATGATGTATTGTGTAGGGGCACGTTATAAGCGTCTGATTGTCGTTACCCCGTTAACCGCATTATTGTTCACTTATCCATATTTGTATTCTTGAATAAACATTTTTTAAACCAAATAAAACGAGAGGGTAAGGGGTCTTTGACTGTTGAAAAAAAGCTAGTTCAGTGGTTCAAAATTTAGGAAACAAAAAGCACAGCTACACAATGTAGAGAACAGTCAGACGATCACGTTTCTTCTTCTTTTTTTTAAATCTCCAGGGTCCGCAACTGTCTGACAGCCATCCCGAGAGGGACGAGAACGCCAGGGCTACCAATACCAATCACCATGGTCAGACTGCCTGCACTTTCACGCTTGTCAGACAATAGTCACACAGACTTGCAAAGCCGGGATTGGAACCTCTTGGGGCCTCTTGTCTGCGCCCTTGGACCGACCAACTGTCCAACCTCGGGACCACAGAGACAGTCCGGCTACGGCGTGCAGATGTCAAAGTGTCTGAACGCTAAAGGACAAGGGGAGGAGGGGAGGGGTGGTTGCTGCCACTCCCATCACCACCACCGTTCTCCAACTTTATGCTGGAGTGGCTGGTGAGAGTCGTGGTCAGTCGCATTAGTTTACTTTGGGCATTTGAGATTTGCGCATTTCTCTGGGGTTTCACAAAAAAGTCGCGATTTCAAATGTTGGCTTTTTTGGCAGTGACTTACAGCCAATGCAGTTTCTTAAGCGCCAACTTATCTATTCCCTATGTGGGACAGACTTAGACCGCACTTCCTCCGGACTCCCCCCCTCCCCCTTAAGGAAAGGAACAGAAAGCTTTGAGTAAAAAGTGGGAAGGGGCAGGGGTGGCGAGTTGTGGTAGCAGATTTACATCCCCAAGAAGTTTAAGTGTGTCAATAAAGGTAGTGAGATAAGTATTTCTGGTAACATTATTCACAACAGAAAGGATGATTTTGACTCAGAACAGTCATTGTCATGGATTGTTCTTTAGTGTTTGAGACAACTGCTCCTGGTGCACAAAACAGTCCAATACACAGACGACAAAGTGTACATGCTTACGGGTGCCTAAGTTCATGAACATAAAACACAAACCGAAAGGAACACCAGAACAATAATGGAAATAAAACGAACAATACATTGAAGGCCTGAGAAACTGTATCCGTCCCTTGTACGAATGTCTAGTTCCCAGTGTAAACCCAACACAGTCCAGGGCCCATAAAACGTCTGCGAGATATATTTATATAAATACAATTTAAGACAACAAGACCATCAACCATTTAAACACGACGCTGCGCAAGAGTTCTCAGTATTTCTTTACAATTTATCGCAGCCACTCAAACTTTGTTAACGTTCCCGCTCTCATTGTTTCTTTTTCTTCAACAGATTCTTCCAAACACATCTGATTGTAGTTCTACACACCTATTGTATTCCCTTACCCTTTGCCCTTTCCCGTGTCCACAGCGTGTTCTTTAGTTGGTCAGTTTTCTTTGTTAAAACATCTGAACCATTAGTCTTTCCGTTACAAGTAGGCCTAAGCCTGCCAGCGCCAAGAAGACTGGTCATAAAGTCAACATACGACCTAAACATTCAACACCACCATCCCTCCTGCACTGTGAAGTGGCAGTCTTCTAAATGCCATCAGTAGGATAAACCGGACAACTTTTGTTTATTTATTTGCAAAGTGTCATTTCGAGAGCGCCACGAATGCAACAAAGTCCAAAAACAAAACGGAGATTGTCAAGAAGCTGTTCTTTTCTTTAAAACCAGGCCAGGTAGGTTACAAATCAACCAAAGGCCTTGACAGGGCGAGTTGAACGTGCCCAGCCACTTTGTACCCTTGGTCCTGGACGAGCGGAGACAACAACGGGGATCCAGCACCGAGGCCCAAACTACAGCTGCCGCTACTGTTCCCAGACACGGCCATGGCAGAGAAGGGGATGGGAGCCCCGGTGTCCTTACAGACTCTGGAACCTCGGGGGCCATCCGTTGCCGTCCTTGGCGGGGCTGCCGTACTCCAGACAGTCGCCGTTGGCCGCGGGCCGCATGCCCAGGCCCTGGCCGTTGGCCGGCAGGGTGCCGTAGTGGGAGGTCATCTGGGTCAGCTGGCCGTTGCCCAGCGCCATGGCGTTGTGGCTGTGGTAGCCCTGGGCCGCCAGGGAGTGGGGGTTGTTGGACAGCGGCATGGGCGTCATGTAGTCGGCCATGTTGCCGTAGTAGCTGTGGTGGTTGTAGCCGCTCTGGGCCGCCGGGGAGTAGGCGGTGGCGGGCTGGCTGCCCCCGTAGCTGGCCACGGGCATGTGGCCGTAGGCCCCGCCCCGCTGCATGCACGAGCCGTTGCCCAGCATGTCGGCCCCCGGGGAGTTGCCCAGCGGGTTCCAGATGGAGCTGGCCGAGGCCCCCACGCTCAGGCCGCTGCTGACGCTGTTGGGCGGGGACGGGGCCATGGCCGGGGGCTTATACACGTGGGAGGCGTGCTGCACGGGCGAGGGGGCCGCGGGTGCCAGGGGCGGGGGGGACTTGCTGACTTTGATGGTCTTGGGGCTGCAGGCTCCTCCGGCCCCGCTGTTGGACTGCGGGCTGCTGCTGCTGCCCGTGCTGCCCGCGCTGTTGGAGCCAGGATTGCCCCCGGCTCCCCCGCCCACCGCGCTGCTGCTGTTGTTGGTGGTGGGGGTGGAGGACGAGGAGGTGGGTGCCCCTCCCCCGCCGCCTCCTCCTCCCGCGCTCTGCTGCTTTTTCTGGTCCTGGGCCTTCTGCTGCTGGCGGCACTTGGCCCGGCGGTTCTTGAACCACACCTGAAACACCCAGCACACAAGGACACGCCACGGTTAGCAACAGCGACAAGACACCAGGCATGGGAATTAGAGAAGACAAAAAAGACCGAAAATTGGGGTCTGGAAGCAGGCATAGAAACAAGGAAAAAAAAAACAACTGAAAACCGTGTGTGTTGGGATACAGCCCCCAGAAAATGAAGCTTCTTCTGTTGTCTAAGCCTTAAAAACAGTATCAGAGATAAGACTGATATATTTAGTTCATTTTGCATTCATTTATAACCAATAACTTAAGTTTTACTCATTGGGCTTCTTTTTTTTTATCTCATAAATGTCCTCTTGGACCATCAAAAAAGCTGAAACTTGCAAAAAAAGACTGAAGAGGACCATCAAAAAAGCTGAAATCAGCCAAAAGACTGACAATTCCTATGCCTGGAGACACCAGGACGATTACCTTAGCTCACTCGACGCAGTAATTGCGTGACTAATAGTTTGACTTGTGTCTGTCTAGTGGATGGACAATTCCCTGCTTGTTTTGTATCATATATGCATAATATGAAATGATTTTAAAAAAAAACTCTTTCTTATAGGTGAAGACGGGGCAAAAAGCCCATGGGCGGGTAAGAAGCCCATGGCAATTATCTCATGAAATAAAGAAACTTTCAGTCAACCTTGCCCATAAGACGAATGCTAAACATTAACACTCGTCTCATGGGCAAAATGTGACTGAAATTTACTTTATTTCATGAGATAATTGGCATGGACTTTTTTACCCCATCTCAACCTACTTCTTAATACTGGTGATGCTTCCAACGTTCCCAGCTAATCCAAAGCATCTCTTTTACTCTAATTAACCCCTTGACTGCCACCAACGTATCACATACTGACCTGATGACTTCACTGATGTCATCAGGTGAAGAGGAATAACCCTGATATGCTGGCTTTTGCTCTAACACAGTCAAGAGAGTAATATCCCCAGACCATGTTGCCAGATTGGCTCTATCAGTTGTCTTTTTTCATGGCATGATTTGCCCAATGATGTTTTCTTTAATTTTCTCTGGCAGTCAAGGAGTTAAAAGTGTACACACACTCACATTATGAAACACAGAGAGAGAGAGAGAGAGAGAGAGAGAGAGAGAGAGAGAGAGAGAGAGAGAGAGAGAGAGAGAGAGAGAGAGAGAGAGAGAGAGAGAGAGAGAGGGGGGGGGGAGGTGAGGTGCCAGTGTCAGAGAAAGTCAGAGATTCGGGCCCAAAGAGCATGCCGTTGTTCTGTCACACTAAGATAGGGATGGGTAGAAACACAGAGAGAGAGAGAGAGAGAGAGAGAGAGAGAGAGAGAGAGAGAGAGAGAGAGAGAGAGAGAGAGAGAGAGAGAGAGAGAGTGAGGTGAGGGTGCCAGAGACAGTCAATGTCATAGACTCGGGCCAAAAGAGCATGGCGTTGTTCTTTCACTTTATGATATAGGGATGGGTAGAACAGAGACAGAGAGAGAGAGAGAGAGAGAGAGAGAGAGAGAGAGAGAGAGAGAGAGAGAGAGAGAGGGGGGGGGGTAAAGAGGTGAGGTGCCAGTGTCAGAGAAAAGTCATAGACTC
>CM065688.1:42738658-42748658 GCA_017654935.2 Phymorhynchus buccinoides
AAATGTCCCCATTAAAATTACCTGGGTAGAGAACAAAATCCATCTGCAGTATTGGGAATTCTTCTGTGACATATATAAAATAAGATCTACCCTTACTTCCTAAAACTTCCTAAAACTAATTGGATAATAGACCCCAATTTGACGCCTTTTAAAGGTCTTAAATCACTGTGGTGCTAAAATGCGACTTTGGCTGTGAAAGGGTTTTAAAACGAGGACTGCAGAAATACATTTTAAATCCGTATTACAACTAGTATTAATTTGCTGCTGGGTTTTGTGTGTTTTGTTTTGTTTATTGTAATGCACAATTCAGAATAATGTAATATTAAACATACTCTTGTACGATATGATGTCTTACACGACCTTATTGTAGTTCCAATTTGCCCACAGGCTCGAGAAGATTAAATTGTCCTTCTACTCAATATTATTCATCATAAAGACATCAAATAAAAGTAACTCCTTTATGCATTCTACTAAGTTGAATTCTAAACGTTTCACTGATGAAGGATTGCTTTGATGTTTAAAAGAATTGCTCTTCGTGGCAAACGTATTCCCAACAAAAAGTGTTTTAAATCAACCTTTCTCGCCATAGTTTAATTAACAGTTACTCTCTCTCTCTCTCTCTCTCTCTCTCTCTCTCTCTCTCCACCCCCCCCCCCCCCACACACACACACACACCACACACCCATAAGGACACAACCTGCCAGGAAAAAAAACAAAAACCCCAAAATGTGTACTATGGACCTCTACCTCTACTCAAAGTTCCACCTGAACCCCCACTTACACCCTTCTCCTCTCCCTTCCTTCCACCCCCCACCCCCAGGTATGTCTGACGCCACAGTGGACCGTTTTCACTTGACCAACTTACCACTTACCTGGCCCTTCCCGTAATGGACTCACGCTGAGCTGTATGTGTGTGTATGTGTGTGTGTGGGGGGGGGGGGGGGGGGGGCGGGGGGGGGGGTGTGTGGGGGGGGTGTGTGTGTGTGTGTGGGTGGGGGGGGGGGGGGTGGGGTAGAGAAGAGGCATGTGTACATATATGAACATATGTATGGGGGGGGGGGGGGGGGGGGGGGGGGGGGGGGTGAGGGAAAGCAAAGAGGGGCAACCCTGACACAACCCTGGACCGTTAGCCATCCGAAAAAAACCTTGTTGTTAGTTTAGACCCCCCCCCCCCCCCCCCCCCACTACATTTTCGCATTAACAATGTTTCGCTGAGAAGCCACATTCTGCAATGTTGAAATAAAAAGGGATATGGTTAACCCATTCACCGCCAATGTCGTATTTATGCACCACAATGGTTTAACACCCATATTACTAAAAGGCATCGAATCGGGGCCTGTTATCCGAAGACCCTATTTTCTTAATTTTGGGAGGTAATAATAGGCCTAATGTTATACATGTCACATGATACAAAGGAATTCCTCATATTGCCGATTTGTTTTTTCTCTACCTAGTTAAGTGTAATGGTATTTTGGGGCTGAAAAAAGGGCTGGTGGCGAAAGCGTTAAGGGATCAGCCCACGGTTATTGTCATGAAAGTGAAAGAAGCGAGACTTCGAGATAGAGAGTCGTAAACGTGAGGGGTCAGGCATGGCAATGGGGGGGGGGGGGGGGGGGGGGGGGGGGGGGGAAGCACTTTTCTCTGAAAATATTTTTTGGGTTCATAAGATGTTGTCTCTTGGTGTGGTCAAGGGGTAAAAAGCCCTTCAGGGTGATCAGGGGGCAACTCCTCTTGAAGATAAATCTATAAAACTGTAAAAAAAATTAGGGACAAGAGCATCTCCTGAAGCTTAAAACCCCCTCTGTCATTTGACTTTTCCACATCCACTTTTATCTGAATTCAGAGAATTCTCTGAAGATTGATATGCCTGGGGGTGTGGGAGTGGGTGGGGTGTCTTTCTTCTTTTGATGTCTTTGTCAATTGCTCAGACAGTTTCTTGTCAAATGAGCGCCGATGCGTCATGCTGCCGTTATGCGCCTGACCAAGAAATAGTTAGGCCCAGAGCTACAAGCACAGACCTTCCAGAAGATGGGGGAACTATTTGTACAGAAAGACACCCCCGGGTATCCCCACGGGGGGGGGGGTCAAACTACAACTTTGCCTTCCATCGTCCCCCATGGTGGTACTCTTCCTTCACCCTGCTGTACACACACACACACACACACACACACACACACACCAAGGTCCTCTACCACCACCACCACCAGCGGTCCACTGACCCCCCCCCCCCCCCACACACACACACACACTCCCCCCACCCCACCCCACCCCCCTACCATCACCATTGTCTTTTCCTCCCACACCAGTTCGAACACGTCACGGCCAAAGCCAAAAGTTGTTCCTGTTCTTCCACTTCATGAACTCATGTCATGAGTGAGTTCCTTTTTTACTCTAGGTTCCTGAAAGTAGCTATGCCCGTGTGCACGTACGTGCCATTAATACAGGGTTACTGGGCTTACCTTGCTCTATTGTTTTCTATTACTTCTATGCTTTTGCTTTGAGTGTTGTTGTTTTGTCGTTGGAGTCTGTCTGACCAATATTATTTGGAACTCTTTGGGTGAAGTACAAAATAACAGAACAAGCACGAGAGAGAGAGAGAGAGAGAGAGAGAGAGAGAGAGAGAGAGAGAGAGAGAGAGAGAGAGAGAGAGAGAGAGAGAGAGAGAGAGAGAGAGAGAGAGAGAGAGAGAGAGAGAGAGAAGAGAGAGAGAGAGAGAGAGAGAGAGAGAGAGAGAGAGAGAGAGAGAGAGAGAGAGAGAGAGAGAGAGAGAGAGAGAGAGAGAGAGAGAGAGAGAGAGAGAGAGAGAGAGAGGAGAGAGAGAGAGAGAGAGAGAGAGAGAGAGAGAGAGAGAGAGAGAGAGAGAGAGAGAGAGAGAGAGAGAGAGAGAGAGAGAGAGAGAGAGAGAGAGAGAGAGAGAGAGAGAGAGAGAGAGAGAGAGAGAGAGAGAGAGAGAGAGAGAGAGAGAGAGAGAGAGAGAGAGAGAGAGAGAGAGAGAGAGAGGAGAGAGAGAGAGAGAGAGAGATGGCTTCAACTTCAACAGCCAGTTGGTTGGGCTTCAGAATTTGGGAAATAATAAACCCAAAAGTCATGAATGAAGTAAAAAACAGCATAGAGTCAAGGGATTAGGAAACTTCAAGGAAATCCCTGTATTTCAACATCCCTTCCCTGAACTTATTTACCCTTCACACAATTTTTGTGTGAATTAATCAATAACGTTTTTGGAAAAGGATAACTTCGGTGTTTGTAGAATGTGTGCTAAAGTTTAGGGGAGAGTAAAGTGGAGGGGGGAGGGGTGCTGTCTAGTGCAGAGAGATAAAGTGGAGGTGGTCATGCCATGGGCATAATTAAGTTTTGGGGTCATAGAACGGTTTCAAATTTTCTTTAATGGAATGTCCTTCAGTTGTTGTTGTTTTCTTCTTCTTCTTCTTCTTCTTCTTCTTCTTCTTCTTCTTCCTTCTCTACACCCGGTGGGATGGGATGGTGGTGTCCAATTCAGACACGTAGGTTACGCCTCCGTATTGATTCAGGCAACTTGGTGGGAGTAGCCTCTAGTGTTTTCAGCCTGCCGCTGTGAAAGTACGGGAATCAATGCGTGTGTAGATTGGACCACTGGGGTCAAGGAAGGGGTAGAAGACAAGGGAATCGAAATGTAGGTGTGTGCGTGTGTGTGTGGGGAGAGGGAGAGAGAGAGAGAGAGAGAGGGAGAGAGAGAGGGAGAGAGAGAGAGAGAGAGAGAGAGAGAGAGAGGGAGAGAGAGAGAGAGAGAGAGAGAGAGGGGGAGAGAGGGGAGAGAGAGGAGAGAGAGAGAGAGAGAGAGAGAGGGGGGGGGAGAGAGAGAGAGAGAGGAGAGAGAGAGAGAGAGAGAGAGAGAGAGCGAGAGAGAGAGAGAGAGAGAGAGAGAGAGAGAGAGAGAGAGAGAGAGAGAAAAGACTGAAGAGGGAGAGAGTGAAGACTGAAGAGAGAAAGCAATTATTACATAAGGATTAACATTTTGGTCCGGGCCTATTCTTCCAATCTGCCCTTGGAACGAAAACTAGATTTATACAAAACAATTAGGCAAACGGAAATAAGCATGCATGATGAAGCAAGGCATCAAAGTAAAGAACAATGGGAAATGGGGGAGAGAGCGAGAGAGAGAGAGAGAGAGAGAGGAGAGAGAGAGAGAGAGAGAGAGAGAGAGAGAGAGAGAGAGAGAGAGAGAGAGAGAGACAGAGAGAGACAGAGAGAGACAGAGAGAGACAGAGAGAGAGAGAGAGACAGACACAGACAAAGCATTGGGGTAGCATAGAAAACAGCATGACAAAGAGAATACAGAGACAAAGGAAGTAACTAATAACAAGACAGTAGTGGAAAATAATTGTACGATATTTGTTAACACATGAAAACAAAAAACGTAATCATAGTTTGCGCAAGCAACAAGGAAAGTAGGATTGCATAGAAGAAGGGGTGGGGGAATGTCTCTCTCCTCTCTCCCCCTCCCTCTCTCTCTCTCTCTCCCCCCCCCCCCCCCCCCCCCCCCTCTCTCTCTCTCTCTCTCTCTCTTCAAATTCTCTTCAAAAAATACCTCTGTTGATCTCCTGTGTCTTCTCCCCTTCAGTTCACCCTCTGTGAGTTTTTGTTGAGTTGGACTATGTGTGAGTGCAGTGCGATAATGGGCTAATTGGGTTTTTTCATGGATTTTTGTATGGTTGTGTTTCCACTTTTGTATAATTATGTTGTTTTTCTTCATGATTATTGTATGTATGTTGTTTGTAAAGCGCTGTGAGTCCTGCTGCGCCAGGAGAACGGCGCTATATAAGAGTTATTATTATTATTATTAAGATACTGTTTGAAACCCACAATCACCCTTCCTTCCAACCGCTTTGCATGGCTTTCCTTACTGACCTGCCTTCTTTTCAGTGTCTTTCCGAAATAAGGTTATAATGGCGTACAGATCATTGTTGGTCTATAAGTGTTTGCAAATACTATATTTTTCTTTTAAAAGATGATTTTTTTAAAATAAACCACCAAATGAAGATAGGTGAATCGGCAACAAGGCTGAATTTGAAAACATCTGTTGTTCAATGGTAAAGGCAGTAACATTATGTTTTTAGAGTGATGCCACGGGACCAGTTCTGTGAACATCGACACTGGCAGTCCACAATTCTCCTTTCAGGCGATGACCATTTGGACCTTGTCGTGAAAGACCCACCAGATCGCGTGTCAAAATCACGGGTTTTACGTGTGTTTTCCCTCTTATAGCTGGTACGAAATCTTGTTTTGACCAGGTTTGACTCCCATACAAATGCCCCCAAATTCGAAACGAAACATCATTGTAAAGAGCAGCCTCAATTTAAGTTGGGGGAATTTGAATGTGGGTCACAGCTACCCAGAAAAAACCCCAAGGGACTCAATCGTGGCGGGTCAGTGTGTCTTTAAGGAAAGAAAGAACAGAACAAAAACAAAGAGAAGAGCGGTTCGCTTGTGACTTTGGTTTTCTCTTGCTTTTTTATGGTCTTTGAGGTTTGAGTTTGTAATCTGTTCCACGCGGACAACGTTACTGTATGTTTGCAGGTGACCTTGACACCGCACGCTAGGATCACTCTTCGCAGCAGAGTCCACCGTTCTTGGTGTTCATTCGTGGTCCACGGGCGTACACAGTACGCTGTAACAGGTGTGTGCGTGCGTGCACGTCTACATGCCTTAATGGACGGCCCGCTCTTTGCCCAGCACGGGCTTTGAAGGCAGGACGCTAATGTCATTTAGTGACCGATCAAACTGATCCGCTGTCCCCGAGCAAACAGGGCCGGCCACCCCTCACCCAGCCCAGTTCCGGCCCGCTCAAGGGAGGTAAATGTTGAATAACCGTGGGCAGCAAACAGAGTTATGCCACTTGTTGATCCAGGTGGGGGGTGGGGGGGGGGGGGGGGGGTGGCGCTGCTGTTCCTGCCGCCATTTACCTGCATTGAGGGGACTGGTTCAAAGTTAGAACTTCCTCCGGAATAGACTTTTTGTTGTTCACTGTGGTGTGCCTGTTGGTGTACGCATAGCACAGTGATTTCCGTAGGTGTGCGGTGACAATGCACTCCCCTACACCTAGAGTCGCACAGGTGTGTAACAACCACGAGCTAACGCACGAAAGACGAATTCTGCCAGAAACGTAACTTGCTAAGGAGTTCTGCCGTTTCAAGGCATTTGTAAATTCAAGTCTGTAACAGGCTCTCGTACATGGCTAACAAATTGAAAAGAACTTGCCATCATGCACCTCATCGATGTAGCTAGATGGCCATCCTAAAATTGGAAGTTAATTCTTAGCATTTATAGCCTACTAATTGTTCTGCTAGTATCATCCTAGCTCACTCGTTGTCTCCACACTTTGCTCTAATTAAGCACAATGGAAATGCTAATACGTTCTTTGGTGGGTGTGTGTGTGTGTGTGTGTGTGTGTGTGTGTGTGTGTGTGTGCAGTGTGTGTGTGTGCGCGTGCGCGCGCGCGCAGTGTGTGTGTGTGTGCGTGCGTGTGTGTGCAGTGTGTGTGTGTGTGCAGTGTGTGTGTGTGTGTGTGTGTGTGTGTGTGTGTGGTGTGTGTAGTGTTGTTCATTGTGTTTAATGAAAAATAAATGAAAATGAAACGATGCACTAAACATAAAGTTTACGCGAAACGAGACTACTTATCACTAAGTGCGCGAAACGCGCATAGGCAAAACGATCGTACTCGAAACGTGCCGCACCGATTCTTATGAGTCAATAACAAGAGAAAAGTCTATATTCTAGCAATCTTTGTGGCTCTTGGAAATGTTGCATGCAGTTTTATTTTTTCAAATATTCAAAACATCAGACACAAAAGCAGATGGTAAGCAAGATATCGAAAGGTGCACTACTTCCATTAATACCTTTCCTTCTTTTTTGTTGTTGAACATTTCATCTTTCTCTAACAACCTTTGTGGCTCTTGGAATGGTTGCATGCAGTTTTATTTTTTCAAATGTTCAAAACATCAAACAAAAAAGCAAAATGGTAAGAAAGTTATCGAAGGGTGCACTACTTCCATTAATACGTTTGTTCTTTCCTTCTGTTTTCAAAATATTTGATCTTTCTCTTTACAGAAGCCACCTCGAGCGTCCTTTTGTCATATTGAAGTGACGATTCCCCCGCAAAAAAAGTCAATAGAAGAAGATAGAGCATTCCAAAGAGTCGCTCGTGTCGCCAGAGCCCGATGTTGAAGTCGTGGCGCTGTTAGAAAGGGGTGCTTGTCTTGGCTCCTCTCGATAACCTTTTTGTCACAACACGGCCCCATGAGTCGCCTGCCTTTCCCTTGGGCTTCCTCGCCAGGGGGTCTCACACACTGAAAGATCGCCTTGGGGGGACAGAGACGCGTTTCAACAACGTCCGGAATTATCGCCTACTTCGCGAGGAATCCCGTTTCACTGATGCATAACTCTCGCCACTAGAAAGGCAAGCGCGCCCGCGCGTATGTGACAATGAAGCAGAAAAAGAATCAAGACTCCTATTCTGGAAAGCTGCACTGAAATTTGTTTATAATGAATTTTTCTTTGCCCAGGGAATATCCTCACTATCCATTACGAAACCGCCCCCCCCCCCCGCGTGGGGATACCGGTGTATGTGTGTGTCTTTTGTACAAATAGTTTCCTCACCTTCTGGAAGTTCTGTGCTTGTAACTTCCTCTAATCTGTCCCTCTCTTTGACTCTGCCTTTTCCCTTTGCTTACAGTAACTGTCGTCTACTATCTGTCTGTCATTCTCCTTCCTTTTTTTCCCCCGAAAACTCTTACAAAAGATTTTCTTCAGCCGAAGTCGGACATGCTGGGCCTAATTATCTCTTAGTTAGGCGCATAACGGCAGCATGACGCATCTGTGCCCACGTGACAGGAAACTGTCTGAGCGATCGAAGAAGAAGAAGAAGATTACGAAGACGTAAGAACCGCTAGTAACTGATGAAAAGTCGCAAGCCCATTCCTTTAGACACAATGTCGCAAATTTACAGATGAGTAGTACTTGAAAAGTCGTCTGTCATTTCATTTGATGAACGGTAACTCCGTGATTGTCTTCACAATGTTTTTGTACTCTTTCCAAGCCAACCTCGTATGTGTCCTGTGGACATTGTCTCTTTGCTAGTTCCCAAGTGGCAAGCCTGCTAGCTTCGCGAAATCTTGTCTTTGCGGTTAAGAAACACCGGCGAATGGCATGCTTGACATGGCACCGGCACGAACCTACCTTCACAGGTAGAACTAGAAGGGAGGCACGAGTAAGGTATTTGGGTGCAGAGTTTAATTTCGAAGAACTAGCTTTAAAAATTACTGGTGTGTGTTTTCAAAGAGAGTTTATTCAAGATACCTGGAGTACAAACAAAAACACATCTGCCCATAGCAGAATTTTGAAATTTACAAGAAGTCGCTTTTGAAGTTTTCTTATTGTTGTTATCATCGACACGGCCGTTACTAGTATTAGCATACAGTTGTGGAATAACGGCATCTTTTTAATGCTGATCATTATGAACACAACAAAGTTTGTTTTGCTACTTCCTATCAAACCACTCAAAGAGGAGGGGGACAGGTGGAAAGAGCCTGGCAGACAGAGATAAGTAGACTGACCAATCAATCAAGAGGAATAAACGAACTGAAATAAATATTTAAAAAAACCAACTACAAACCATAACCATATTTGCGGGGTTGACAGACAAGGACAAAAACACACGAGACAATTTGCACACTAGTTCTAGTAGGACAAGGCCCTTTACTCAAACGGCCGTTATCACTGGTTGACATTACCCTGTAGTAGGGGCCAACAGTAACGTAGAGCCGCAGTAACAGATTTTCAACAGTACTGGCACAGCTTAGTCTTTTGTGGAAAACTGACTTTTACACAAGGGGACATTTGCTCTGGCTCTCGTGCTGCAATCAAAGGCATCGGTCGGTCTGTTGGGACCTTTCCCGACGCCGTCGGTCCTCAAATGTTTTTGCCGAGAGAGTGGGGATGTATCCTAGGCAAGGCTTCTCCGCTATAAACAAATGTTTAGCCCCACCCGGTAGAAATAGCAGCTGCTCTCTCAGCCTAACTGGCAGCCATAGTCGGAAACGACAGACAGGCAGGCGTACACACAGCACACCGAACACACAGCAGTAGCACTGACCTGCACCCTGCTCTCGGGCAGGTTGATCTTGAGGGCCACCTCCTCCCTCATGAAGATGTCCGGGTAGCGGGTCTTCTGGAACAGCCCCTCCAGGATGTCCAGCTGCGCCCTGGTGAACGTCGTCCTCTCCCGCCGCTGCTTGCGGGGGTTGCCTGTCAACGCGCAACAATCAGTTGGTTTAAAACCCTTTCAACGCTAGCCAGTCCTCAGCCAAAATGTACCATTACACTTACCTGGGTAGAGAAAAGATTGTGTCTGCAATACTGATGATTCCTCAGTGACATGCATAAAGTAGGGCCTGTCCTTTACTCCCAAACTTACACACACAATGTTTTTGTTAAAGGAATTTTGTTTGTTAGATTTGAAACATTTGAAGAACAATTCTGTGATTATTTCTTTGCTGCGTCCAAACGAATATAATTATAACATCCAGACAATGAAACAACCTTTCGTGATCTAATTTCTCTTTAGGCATTCATACAGACAAGAAACAAGTATCAGGATTTCTTTTTCGTGCGTTCAATAATGCTTAAAGATAGAGCATCATATCGTGTTTTTTTATAGTCCTGTGCAATATATTATATAATGTAATTTTTGTGTTTCGTTAAAAAACAACACAATACAAACAAACAAAACAGATATGACGGAAAGATAAAGACACTAATGATGACAATGATAGTGTCATATAACTTAGAACGAAGGCAACGACCTTCCATAATTCTAGTGCTGATGATCGTTATAACTCATTCGCATCGCAATGATTTTGAATTATTAAAAACAACTGACAAATCACTCCAGCCATACACACAAACAACACAGACACAAACAAAAGGAGAAATGAAAGAAGATTACAGGTTTTTACTTCAGGTTTAG
>CM065688.1:42763658-42773658 GCA_017654935.2 Phymorhynchus buccinoides
TTCGAAATTATTTGGTTTAACCCTTTCACCGCCAGCCATATTTCAGACAAAAAAATTCCATTGAATTTACCTGGGTAGAGAACAAAATCCATCTGCAGTATTGGGGATTCTTCTGTGACAGATATAAAATACGGTCTACCCTTACTTCCCAAAACTAAGACAATAGGGTCTTTGGATAACAGACCCCAATTTGATGCCTTTTAGTAACATAGGCGTTAAATCACTGTGGTGCTAAAATGCGACTTTGGCGGTGAAAGGGTTCAATTTGACACCGGTTTAAGTACATGTCTGCAAAATTACGAAAGATTAAGTGGATTCTTTTTAACCGTTAGTTTTGAAGCTGGGGAGGGCACAGGCAACTGTCTCTTATTTGTTTCCATGGATTATAGTATCATTCGAAGTTACTTAACACCGATTTGTTTTAATCCATTGTTTGTAAACACGTTTTGTAGGCCTAGGCAACAAATTGGTAAATCGGACATATTTAACAAAAAAAGCACTCGTTTGTATTTAGCACAGCTAACTGAAGCAGCTCTTTTCTTTTTATTAAATTCATGATAGTAACAAATTTAGCATAGTTTGTCTTTTAGTGACAACAATTAGGAATGTATCTTTTTTTTTTGTAAAAGCAAGTTTTTTTGTCAAAGCCTCAAGTTTGTCTTTAATAAGATGGGGAAAAAATACCCTAAAACCTGCTTTTGTTGTTCTCAGGAGACAAAACCCCTAGACTTCAACGTTATTTTTTCCGATACAAAAATAAAAAAATAAAAAAATGCATGATTTTCTATTTTGTCAATAGCCACTGGAAAATTATTTTTTCCTAGCCTTTATCTAGGAATGTAGATTTTAATTAAGGAGAAAGCAATTCACCACCCATTTGCACTAAGTGTTAATGATGAAATGTTGTTATTGTGCAATAATACTGTTGTGAGGCACACACACGCACTCGCTACCTTGGATAAACACCTCCGAGGGCATTTGACTGCTTTGAGCAGTTTCATAGCCCGTGCCTGCATAGACAAGAAAACACAGACAACACTAAAGCAGCGACGAAACTTATTAGACATAGGCAAAGCATGCTCTTGTAAAAATGAAGTTTGGTGCCTGAAACGGGGCGATAATTATATGTATGTATGTACACATAGAGAGGTGGGGGGGGAGAGAGAGAGAGAGAGAGAGAGAGAGAGAGAGAGAGAGAGAGAGAGAGAGAGAGAGAGGAGAGAGAGAGAGAAGAGAGAGAGAGAGAGAGAGAGAGAGAGAGAGAGAGAGAGAGAGAGAGAGAGAGAGAGAGAGAGATAACATATGCGTCCTCATATGCAAGGAAATCTTTGGGTTTTCAAGTATTCATCAGATGAAAATCATAATTATAAAATATATCCTCTTTAGAAGCACAGAAAACCCCCAATGAATTTTGATGAATAAGCCTACAATCAAGATAAACGTAATAAACAACTAGACCAACAAAACACAACAAACACCCAAAACGCGTATGTTGTAGTCGTGAGTGTGTCCGATTGTTGTCGTTGTCGATGATGGAGTATTGGTATTTTAGATAAACATAAATGATCCAAGAACATATAAACAAATGTTAATGTTATTTATAGCCTACAATAGCGCTTGTACTCACATTACATTGCCGGCGCTGTGGTTAGAGAAAACTACATGGTGGCAAAACAAATTGATATTGTATTAATTCTACCTGGGCTTATTTCTGACAATGACTATTGTAGCTACTACTGACACTAGTTGCTTCTGCTACTACTACTACTACTACTACTACTACTACTACTACTACTACTACTACTACTACTACTCCTACTACTACTACTACTACTGCTAGTGCTACTTCTACTGAAAATCTATTACTTTTACGATTAACTGTCAAATATTAAAAAGACGTCTAGAATGATCGTCACATAGTATAAAAAAAGAAGCAAAAACAGATAGGGAAAAATCCACAATAGCAAAAAAACACAACAAAAACAAAGAGAACGAATAATCAATAACAATGAAAAAACTATAATGTGATTCTATCAACCCTTTCACCGCCAAACTCACATTTTAGCACCACAGTGACCTAGGTCACTAAAAGGCATCAAACTGGGGTCTATTATCCAAAGACCCTATTGTATTAGTTTGGGGAAGTAAGGATAGACCTTATTTTATATATGTCACCAGAGCCTACGTATCTAGTACACAGGCTATGATGTCACAGAACAATCCCCAATACTGCAGATGAATTTTGTTCTCTACCCAGGTAAATTGAATGGACATTTTGGCTGAACTATGGCTGGCGGTGAAAGGGTTAAGGCAACAACAAAAAACCCGACTGGAAATAATGACGTTATTTACAAATAAATGCATGCATCGAGCTAGGGTGGGGCGGGGTGGGGGGTGGGGGTGGGGGGGGGGGGGCTGCAGATGAATGCAAGCACACTGAATAGAAAACGAACTTCAGCAAGCATCCCAAGCCCATTCAAACTCCCACAGTAACAAGCCCCTTTCGGTTGACTTCGCCTGTCAAAAACAACAATTCAGCTTTCAGGCTCCCCCACCGTTCTGCAAGCGGCGGTTGACATGTTCTGGCAGCACAAAACAAGCATGACGCCAGCTAGACGACTTGATAGAAAACTGGGGAGGGAGGAGGTTAAACCGGAGACGGGAGGTTGGGAGTCGAACCGTTTCTCCGTGACGGAAGACCTTTCAGTTTTTCCCCCGCTTGATGCCTTCCCGCCCAGGAAGTTGTTTCTTAAATACCCATCGGCCCGCTTCCGACTCCGCAACTGTGGCGACCTTAAAGCGTCAAACGATGGGATTCGGGGGATATAGCCGCGAGACTTAATGCTTTTTGTCGTTGTTCAGTCAATTGTTTTTCGTGTGCTTGTGTCATACATCTCTACTTGTCACTATACTATTTTTACTGGTTTTTAACCCTTTCACCGCCAGCCATATTTGAGCAACCAATTTCCATTAAAATTACCTGGGTAGAGAACAAAATCCATCTGCAGTATTGGGGATTCTTCTGTAACATATATAAAATAAGGTCTATCCTTACTTCCCAAAACTAGGACAATAGGGTCTTTGGATAATAGACCCCAATTTGATGCCTTTTAGTGATATGGGTGTTAAATCACTGTGGTGCTAAAATGAGACTTTGGCGGTGAAAGGGTTAACGGTGGGTTGGACGTTTTTCTCTTTTTAAAAAGGATGTTAAACGGTTAATTGTCTTTAGAATAAGTTTGATAATGTTGCTTTTTTGTTTTCTTTTTGGTTAACTTTCATTTTTCATACGACTCGTATAAACAAAAAGAGGTGCGAGGAAACGAAAGACTCGAAACGAAAACGAAACTCACATTATGAGCATCGCTACTTTCAGAAAGTTGGGATTGCAGTACTTGCCTTTTTGTCATAACAAATACAACTAAATTCTTAATAATTTAAAATTTAATTAAAAAAAATAGCATTTTGACAAATCTCCGGACCAAACAGTCTACACTCTTTTGACTCCAGCGTTCCCCCTTAGTTATCGGTTTGCCGGGTTCACGGTAGACTGGCCAGCAAGACAGTATCATGGCCGACTAAGCTTTAGGTGGTGACTGACGCCCTCCTCATTTTCGGACCCCCTCCCCCTCCCAACCTCTGCTCGACGTCCCCATCCGATTCCCCGACGACCTCCCGTCAAATTATCCCTCCCTCGTTTCCTTCCGCTGCCCCTCCCTCCTCCCCATCCCCCCTTGTTTCCTTCCACCCCTCCCTCCCTCCCTTCCTTCCACGTCTCTCTACCCCTCGTTTGTTCCAGAGTGAACTTTTTCTATTCGAGGAGCGAATAGAGAGGAGGAGTAATCAGCATAACAATCGAACAGTTGGCTGTGATGATGTGTTAGCCATTTTGTCACGATGTCAGGGTCCTTTGTTTTCGGGAGGGCAACTCGTGGGAAATTTCCGTCTGTTTGGCTTGCCTTTTTGTTTATTTTGGTTTTGTTTTTATTCCGCACTGCGCGAGTTTTTTTCTGCCCTATTCTGTTCTTCATTAATATATCTTAACTTCCCACCCCCACACCGACCTTTTCCCCAATTTTTGTTTATTCTGAACATTCACAGAGAGAAACAGCTTCACTGAAGCTGTCAACCCTCTGTTGCAGCTTCCAGGGACAAACTACAGAAAAACCAGGGACACAGACTTATTTCCAGGGACAAACATCACATGATCAGGCATCAGGGTCAAAACGAGCATTAACGTCCAATTATTTCATGGTCTAGCCACATTTCGTTGACTGTTTTTTTCTGTATTCTTTATGTATTTTGGTGCCAATGCGCTTCAATATTCAAGGTCCCTTGCTGTTCAGTAACCTATGTGTAACATGCATGCTAGGAAACATTTGAAGTGTTGTATTGGGTGTTCCTGTGTTCAATAGCAAGGCCAGCAAACAAGACAAAAGATTGTTCTACAATTGTGTTTTAATTCTACTCAGTTTTCAGGGATACGAGACAGAAAAGTGGACTCCAGGGACATTTGTGACTGTTTCCAGGGACAAATACCCCTTAGGGGGGACGGGTGGCAGCCCTGCTTCAGAAACAAAAGCACAACCCAGTTCTCTTCCAGTCATTCTGATATTAGGTTTTTATCTTATTGTTTTACTCCCCCAATCCCACCCCCTACCTTGCTTCCTTTCTGCCTTACTACTTCTAACGTTTCATTTCAATATTACAGCAATTATACTAGATACAATAACAAAGATTGACAAAACTACAAGATTAACTACTCAACAACACTCGAGCATGTAAGCGCACGGGTGGACATAAAATAAGACATAACGAAAAAACCCTAAATGTTTTCACAGTACACAGGGACAAGAACAAAAACAAATTTCAAGCGTTAAAAAGCAATTTATAATTTATTTATTTCTTAAAAGCACCGCACCAGGATTCTGTTCAAATTTACATGAACATAGACAGAGTGATACTAAAACTTTGCGTTAAAAAAAACACCCCAAAAGAAAACAAACCTAAACTCACAAACAATAAAAACGAGAGAGAGAGAGAGAGAGAGAGAGAGAGAGAGAGAGAGAGAGAGAGAGAGAGAGGAGAGAGAGAGAGAGAGAGAGAGAGAGAGAGAGAGAGAGAGAGAGAGAGGAACATGAGAGAGAGAGCAAGTTACAGAGCTTTTTTTCCACCCAGCCCACTGGGGAGAGAGAGAGAGAGAGAGAGAGAGAGAGAGAGAGAGAGAGAGAGAGAGAGAGAGAGAGAGAGAGAGAGAGAGAGAGAGAGAGAGAGAGAGAGAGAGAGAGAGAGAGAGACTTGCCACTTGCAAACTTTATTACGCAAGGATTGAGTTTTCAAGTGTCAAGTGCGAGGTGTCAGTGCAGAGAGAGAGAGAGAGAGAGAGAGAGAAGAGAGAGAGAGAGAGAGAGAGAGAGAGAGAGAGAGAGAGAGAGAGAGAGAGAGAGAGAGAGAGAGAGAGAGAGAGAGAGAGAGTGTCAAACAAAGAAAGAGAACCAGACTCACTGTACTCACTGTACATGGAGCTGTCGTATTCCCTTTGCTGCATGTGCGGGTGTTGCATGGCGTCCGAGTACAGGCCTGCATGAACAGAAACAAACACAGGCCATCAATACTAGGGGGGGGGGGGGGGGGGGGGGGGGGGGGGGGGAGAGAGACGGGTTTGAACCGAAAAACAGGTGCTAAACTTTCGCGGTTCGAAAAATCGGTTCGAGTTGCTGTTAAACGGTTTTTTTAACTGCAAACTGAAAGTAAGCTTTTCGTAGAATAACGCATTCTTTTCGAAAAACAACATTGATTCTCAGCGCAGATTGGGTGTTTGTAAACCAAGAGTAGCTGTTTCTAGTTTGTGGTGGTGTATGGTTTTGACTTTGACTTTGACTTTGAGTGTTAAGTTGAGTGTGTGTGTGTGTCATAAGTTTCTTTATTTTGTGTGTGTGTGTGTGTGTGTGTGTGTGTGGTGTGTGTGTGTGTGTGTGTGTGTGTGTGTGTGTGTGTGTGTAACAATACAGATATGTATACCGTTACATTGATTATAATAATAATACGTAGTATTTATGTAGCGCCTTTCTTGAAAATTAAACCCAAGGCGCTCGCATTCACCGATTCACACGCAGATACAGGTGACCTGGCATTGAATTCCAGACATTGGGGGCACAAAAACTAAATTCTGCCCTGGCCAGTAAGACTGGTGGACTCTGTCCCAGTGATTTATCAGAACATTGTGTCCTATTTCCTTATTTCATTACGCTTTGTCATGTCCTATCAATTTTCCACCCTCGGTGCATCACTGCTAAGGCCCATTGCATTTGTAGAGTTAAGGTCTCTGTACACGTGAACATCTTTCACTCTTTCCCCATGGTGATAGGACAGTCATAATAATATGACCTGCATAATTATCACTGTTTTGCTATTATCCATTGCAAATAGGGTTATTAACGCCCTTGACGGCAAGAGTTAAGCCCTTGTTGGACAGTATCCAAAAGGGCATTCACTCTTGCAAACGGCAGCCATTTAGTGGCCTCAAAAACGGTTATTGGCAAGAGTTATACCCTTGTTTGGTCAGTACTCAAGCATCTTCCCCCGCCCACCCAGGGCATTCACTCTTGCAAAAGGTGGTCGTTGCAGTGGCCAATAGAAAAAGAGTGAAAAATGTTCACGTGTACAGACACCTTCAAAGCCATCAGCATTCTCAAAGTCAATCGTATTGATCGAGGAAATCAAAGAGGAGAGACAGCGAAACAAGGAGGTGCGGGTATATACTAAGATATATGTGGATGAAACCTAAAAACGGGTGTGGGGTGGGTGTGGGGGATGTTAGCGTTAATTTGAAGGAAAGACAACGCGTGGATATGAGAAAGAAAAAACCATTTTAAAATAACCCCATAGGTCCAAAAAGCATGGGTACCCAAATTATAATTTAAAAAAAGTCATCAGCAACTTTTTTATATTTCTCATTCATCAGCAATTTTGTTTATTTTCTTCCCAATAAAAGGCACAGTAAATGCCCCCCCCCCCAACCCCCCCCCGCCCCCCCCCCCAACCCACCCCTCCCTCCCCCTACAGCCTGCTACAATCCACGGGGTGGAGGGATACTCACTGTACATGTCGGCGGCGGGCTGGTGGTAGCTCATGGAGGCCGGGTGCAGCAGGTTGCTGACGTTGTCCGCCCCGGGCAGGCTCAGGCCGTTGACCGAGTAGGGCGGGGTGCCCTTCAGCTGGGACCCCGGCCCGTGGGGCGAGGGGTAGGCCATGGTGGACATGTGCCGCAGGTGGTCCGTCTCCGAGGGGGAACCGCCCACGCCACCGGCACCGCCTCCCCCTCCGCCACCTCCTCCTCCCCCGCCGCCTCCTCCTCCGGAGTCCAGGCCCGGGCTGCCCTGGAGAGGGGCGTAGCTCAGCTCGCCCCCGCCCCCCGCGCCAGGCCCCCGCCCGTCCGCCACCGCCCCGGGGAAGTCCGACCACGCTTGAAGAGGAGAAAGAAAGGGAGGAGTGAATACAAATACATGGGTGGGCGGCAGGAAATGTCGGCTAGACTGAAAAAAAGCCATCGGGGATATTAAACGACGACTTTGTTGTTTAGTTACTCGCTTGTTTTTCAACACAAAATAATGCTGGAAATGTGGCGTGCGCATGCTCAAACTTTCATCGACCATGTCCTAAAAGTTCAGCAAGATGGAATGAACGGGTGTGAAAATAGGCAGCAAAAGGTAAACGTATGGGTGTAGACACACCCACGGGGCACGGGAAGGGTTAACGATGTTCCGATCGAGGTATGTGGACATCATAGCTGTACTGAAGTCAGTATTTAATATATTGAAGGACTCCCACCCCTGTGAATATTGAACGGTGTAATAATGTGTTGTTGTTGATTAATGTGTGTGTGTGTGTGTGTGTGTGTGTGTGTGTGTGCGTGTGCGTGCGTGTGCGTGTGCGCGCGCGCGTGTGCGTGTGTGTGTGCGCGTGCATGCGCGCGTTGCTCTTATATGTCTTTTTTATACTGGTAATGATATTGGACAAGAAAATAGCGTGCGAGTGTGTGTGTGTGTGTCTGCGTGCCCAACACAACATTCAACTTTTCAAAGAATCGATCATGAGCACACGCTAGTCATGATCATGATAGAATGCACAGAATACCGTATCGCGCTAGTCAGGGAAACAAAACAAAACAAAACAAGGGCGTCGCCGAGCGGCAGACATGTCCGTCACCAGCAATGCCACGCACTTGCGACACCCCGTAGAGTGTCACATCCTGACACAAAATTGGAAGGGATTCTGTCTTCTAGTTCACGAGATACAGCTTGAAGAAGAAACATATAGCGCAAAGAAGGAAATTTCGGTTTTCAAGGTCACACTTCAAGGTCAAGGTCAGCATGGTGATAATTTATGCTCGGATGTTTTCTTCTCTAGGGTATACAGTACCACACACAATCTGAAGCGCTTCTGTCAAGTACCAATGTTGAAAATATGGCTTAAAACCCAATGTGTAGACCCCTACCACTTTCAAGGCCTACGGATCGCCCGGACCGTGACCTTGATCGGTATGCCACCATCAAAACGGACATAAGCCAAAGTACCTCCATGCCAAATTTGAAGACTCTAACACTAACGGTGTGGGAGTTATGGCCCCTGAAAGATTTTCGGTTTTCAAGGTCGTACGCCAAGGTCAAGGTCACGACGGCAAAATGGTTTACGCGGATGCCTTCCTCTCATGGTGACACACCAGCACACACAATTTGACGTGATTCTGTCAACCCGTTCGAAAGATATCCTTGGGACAGACAGAAGGAGAAAAAAATGACCCTCCGATTTTCAGGCTCCAGCGATCTTTTTGACCTTGACCTTGACCTTGACCTTGATCGGTATGCCATCATCAGAACGGGCATAAGCCAAACTACCTTCATACCAAGTTTCAACATCCTATGTTGATCGGTGCCCGAGATATGGCTAAAAATAGATTTTCGGTTTTCAAGGTCGTACGTCAAGGTCAAGGTCACGACGGCAAAATGGTTTGCGCCGATCTCTTCCTATTACAGAGGCACACCTTCACACACAATTTGACGCGATTCGGTCAAGCGGTTCGGGAGATATCCTTGGGACAGACAGAAAGAAAAAAAACAACCCAAAAAACACAAACAAACAAACAAACAAAAATACAAACCAGCCCATCGCAATAGTCCGTCTTGGTGACGGACTAATGACTAGCACATTAATGTATTCATGGTAGACGTGCTGAAGCTCGTGAAAGTCAAATAGTAAAGAAAGGATATGAGCGACCGATATCTTCCTGAAGAAAGTACTATTATGTGATTAGACCATGCTTAACAAAACAACAACAACCTAAAACTGCGTGGTTTTCAAACCATTTCAGATATTGAGGGAAGAGACTTCGGCATCGAAGCTTTCTATAAAGAATTGTGAAATAAACTAAGAAGGCGATTCTGTCATCCTCAGAACATTGGAAACTGTCCTGTTCAATTTCACCTCGATCGATCCGTTAGTTAAAAGCTAGGAGGATATTATTTGCGCGGTTCTCGTTCTTTGCACTTTGTTCAGAAGCTAGAACTTTTTACCCAAGTTTGGTAGGCTACATTGTATAATTTTTGATATATAAGCATTTTGCTTGTTGTACTCGAATTCAAGTGTACATTGATTCTAGTGTAGAGTGGCACAGTGGTAGCGCGTTCGCATCGTGTAAACTAAACCCGAGTTCGAACCTGGGTACAGGGGATTTTTCCTCTCATTTTGCACTAGGCCTTACGGCCTGAACATGCAGTCTTTCGGATGAGACGATAAACCGAGGTCCCGTGTGCCCATGCACTTAGGACACGTTAATCCCAGTGGCAACGAAAAAGTTGACATTTGGTCAAAATTTAGCCCCCCCCCCCCCCCCCCCCCCCCCCCCCCCACCCCCCCCCCCCCCCCCTTTTCCTTCCTCACCAGTCACACAAAAATCGCATGCAAAAAAAAAAAATTGGGTGGCGCGCCTCTGGCTGCGACG
>CM065688.1:42777156-42787156 GCA_017654935.2 Phymorhynchus buccinoides
ATAAAGCATAACAGAATACAAATAGAAAGAAAGACGGGCAACAACAAAAGGACCAAAAAGAACAAAAACAACAACAGTAGACAGAAGAAAGAAAAGGACAACATGAAAAGAAACGGCAGAAAGAACGAAAAAGAAAGAGAAGGCATACAAAAAAGGAACCACACAACCCCGATCATAGTCCATTAAGCTGATTAAACGCTATAGTCCATATTAGAGTGCAAGACCCCTTCTCCCACTCCCAACCCCCACTCCCCCAAAGACCTTAGAATCTCCCCTATCTCCCGCCCCCCCCCCCCTCCGCCCCTATATCTCATCCTCTCTATAATTGCATTCATTCCTGACCAATCTCACTCGTGTCCTCTATCCTCTCTCTCTCCTGCTCAGATCTATATAAAGTATCATCTCTCGTACGTCTACTCCTTTCTCTCCCTCAATCTCTCTCTTCTCTCCATCTGTCTCTCTCTCTCCCTCTCTCTCTATCTCTCGTATATCCCTCTCATACCGATCTCTCATATCTCTCTCTCTCTCTCCTCCTCTCCTACTAGAGACCTCTCTCTCCCTCTCAACTCCCCCTGGAGCACTTACAGAACGCACGTCTAGAGACCCTGCCAAGCAGTCAGAAATCTCTCTCTCTCTTCTGTCTTCCTCCCTCTCTCTCTCTGTCTCTTCCCTCTCGCTCTCTCTCCCTCTCTCTCTTTCTGTCTACGTCTCTCTACTCTCTGTCATTAGTCTCCTCTCTCTCTCTCTCCCTCTATCTCTCTCCCTCTCTCTCTCTCCTTCTCTCTCTCTCTCTCTCCCTCTCTCTCCCTCTCCTCTCTCTCTCATCCCTCCTCTCCTCTTTCTCATCTCCCTCTCTTTCTCTCCTCTCTCCCTCTCCTTTCTCTCTCTCTCTCCTTCTTCTTCTCTCTCTCTTCTCTCTTCTCTCTCTCTCTCTCTCTCTCGCTTCGTCTTCTCTCTCTCTCTCTTCACTCTCTCTCTCTCTTCTCTCTCTCTCTCTCTCCCTCCCTCTCTCTCTCTCTCTCTCTCTCTTCTCTCCATCTCTCTCTCGCTTCTCTCTCTCTCTCTCTATCTCTCTCTGAGTTTTGCCCATACCACCCTGTCTCTCTTCACCGATCTCTACCATTGATGCAGAAAAGGGAGCTTTTCTCTCCATGTTGTCCGCAAACAGGGAGATACAGAAGAAACGGGAAAGAATGGAACCATTTCCACAGTGGAGAGGACAGAAAGAAAGAAAGAAAGAAAGCTGCTTCCTGACAGAATGACATGCACGCATGGCGGAAAAAAATCCATCCCCGGCTCCCAAGAAAGTAGCTATGCATTATATAATTACATTTGGTTTATTAACAAAACACGCGAACGAAGATTATTTTAAAAACATGTAACAACAAAAATAAATGTGTGTGTGTTACGTGTGTGTTGTGTGTGTGTGGTGGGGGGGGAGGGCAAAGTGGACAAGCGAGAATGAAGTGGAGTTGAAGCCGTGATTCGTTTGCGCACTTGCGCACGTGTGTAGGCAAGAAGTAAAAAACCCAATGAAATCTTAGTTTTAAGAGAGAGCGAGAGAGAGAGAGAGGAGAGAGAGAGAGAGAGAGGTAGAGCGCGAGAGAGAGAGAGAGAGACGAGAGAGGAGAGATCGAGAGAGAGATGAGAGAGAGAGAGAGAGAGTGAGAGAGAAAGAGAGAGAGAGAACACTGAACGTTTTAACCGCATATTGGCCATGGACCACAATACATGTTAGAGGAAGGGGAAGCGGATCGGTTACAGGAATCATATTAATCAAAGTAACTTGTCAGTGTTTCCTCCCAATATTTCCTTTTTACACCATTTTATAATCAATATATAAGAACTAACAAAATAACTCGTAGATTCTGATATAGAGTCAAACTATAACATAAATGTACCAAACATCTTCAGATGGAACTCTTTGTAAATTAATCCACTTTAGCGGAAGACGCATATAATGAAAACCTTACAAACAAGAAACACATCACATGATACATCACATGACCGACTTTTCCCCTGTTCATGGCATGAAACACACACCTAGATAACATGTACATGTGATCATTATTATTATATGCTTTTAGCATTTGAAGTGCAGACACAGTGTGAACTTTTGTTTGCACAAGAAGAGAGAGAGAGAGAGATGAGAGAGAGAGAGAGAGAGAGACAGAAACAGAGAAAGACAGACAGAGAGAGAGAGAGAAACACTGAAACACTGAACCATTTTTAATGTAATGGCCTATTGGCCCATGTCACGAGGGATGGTTTCAAAAAAAAGTGGGCTAATTATCATTGATTTCAAAGAACATGCACATCCATAATTATAATATTCAAACAATTAATCAAGAGAGAGAGAGAGAGAGAGAGAGAGAGAGAGCAGGAGAGGAGAGGAGGAGAAGAGGGAGACAATCGGAAGGAGAGAGAGAGAGAGAGAGAGAAGAAGAGACGGGGAAACATGGGGGGAAGGGGGAGAGAGAGAGAGAGAGGAAAAGGATCAGGCAGACAGGCAAGAGTATCCATATACGTACCACACCGCATCCAGACATTGATGGCACGCGTGCAAACTACACAAAAGCTGACAAATAATTCTTCTTCTTTTTTTTTGGCGGACACACACACACCCGATAAAACTAACACACACACACAAAAATCACACACCACCACACACACACACACACACAACACCACATTTGCACACATACACACACAAACAAACAAAAACCACACACACAACACACAACTCCACACACAACACACACTAACACACACACACACACACACACACACAAACAAAAACCACACACACACACACAACACACACACACACACACACACACACAAACACTCAGCTCCAACATCTTTGTCTAAGATCACTATGTCCAAGGTGGAACGAAACGAAAAAGCACCCCCCACCACCCAAACCCCCCGCTTCTAACCTCTTTATCAATATCAATTCCCCTTGGAACTTCCATCCGCCGGACCCCCCCCCCATTTTCCCCCCACACCCCCCCAACTCCTTCCATCCAAGATCTTTGTTTTAATTTTACCCCAATTTTTTTTTCTTCCCCTCCGATGCTGTTTTTCTTTCTGCGTATAGCAAAATCAAAACCTGTACCATATGTGCTACCACGGTAATCATATTCATACACCTAAATCCCGGCTACGTTCTGTACCCAGCAGCGACTAGCAAATAACTGGGGTTGTACAGGGGGGGGTGGGGGGGGGGGGCGCTGCGCTGCTGCCACGCACGCACAGACACGAACGCACCTGCTTCCACTCCTGCCAAAACAACAACCCGCAACCTGTACCAATTGGACACACTCAGGGCGCGCGCACTGACAACGTCCGACCGTACCCGACCCCCCCCCCCCACACCCCCCCCCCCCCCCCCCCCCCCCCCCAAAAAAAAAGAAGAAGCTGAAAGTACAATTGGCAAGCCATATTATCTCACTCTCTACACAGAATTTATGGGCTCCGTTTTCCTTAGTTTTCACCCCCCACCCCCCAACCACCCTCGTCCTCACCCCACCCCCCACCCCCAAAAAAAGGAAAAGAAAATAAGACGTTATTATTTTCATCCAAAACGCTGCAGACGCGACGTAGTATAAGCTTCGAGATCTTTGGTTTATAATAATAACGCATTACACTATATATATATATAAAAAACTTTGTATCTAACAAAATACAAAATACTGTGTCACTGAGTACAAACCAAGGCCTTTATAAAAAACGTACCCGACGAATATAATAATAATAATACGTAATAATAACAATATATAATAATCTTAATAATAATAATATAATAATAAAATAACAATTAATAATGATAATGATAATAATAAATAAGAATAATAAGTATAATAATATGATAATAATATCTAATAATATAATGTTAATAATAATAATAATAATATAATAATAATAATAATAATAATAATAATATATTAATGATAATAATAATAATAATAATTATAATGATAATAATAATAATAATAATTGATAATAATAAATAATAATAATAATATAATTATTATTATTATTAATAATACAGGCTTCGCCATCTCCTAACTCAAGCTTCTAGCTCTTTGCTGCTCATTTGTTTCCGTTCATCTATTTTACTTTTTTGTGTTTTTGTTGTTGTGGTGGTAGATGCACTATGAAGATGCACCATCAAACCCAAGAGACTTTTTATTGCCCAAGACCACTCTTCTTCTTCTTCTTTCTTCTTCTTCTTCTTCTTCTTCTTCTTCTTCGATCGCTCAGACAGTTTCCTGCCAATTATGAGCGCAGATGCGGCATGCTGCCGTTATGCGCCTAACTTAAAAAATAGTTAGGCCCAGCAAGTCCGACTTCGGCTGGAGGAAATGTTTTTGAAAGTGTTTCGTGAACAAAAAAGGCAGCAGAATGGACCGGTAAGGCAGAAAGATAGTAGATGACAGTAAGCAAAGGGAAAAGGCAGAGTCAAAGAGAGCGACAGATTAGAGGAAGTTGCAAGCACAGAACTTCCAGAAGGTGGGGGAACTATTTGTACAAAAGATCTCCCCGGTATCCCCCACGGTGGGGGGTGGGGGGGGGGGGGGGGACTATTCTTATTCAACTCCTAAAATGACACCATACTGAGTTTCACTGAAGACACAGTGATGGAACGACCATCCATCCAACTGTGACGACGCCTGTGAGGCTGACAGAACACTCATACGAGTACTAACTAACTGAATCATAATTCTTCTTCTTCTTCTTCTTCTGCGTTCCCGGGCCATATGGCCATAATGGGTAAGCAGACCTGTTTACCCTGAAATCGGGCTTCGTGTATTTCAAATCCAAAATAAGTGTATTTTTCACAAAAGAGCAGTACTTCAACAGAAAAGTTTGAAAAATCGGAATGCAAACATGCATACATTTGTGTAACAACTATGGAAATACTGTGTCAAAAGTATCATCCATCCACAAACTTACAACAATAGCAACAACACACAAACACACACAGAGCGCACCCGTTTCCCAAATCGGGCATATACAGAAATGATAGTCAGATTTTTTATTTTACCCATATTTTTTTCTCATATACCATAATTAATCATATTTCTGTCAAATACGTGTACAGAATAAGGCGAAATCATATGGGTAAACAGGTCTGGGTAAGGTACGTATGTGTCCGGTTTTCAGTTTTCACTGGTCTCCCCGCTGCATAATCATAATCATAATAATAATAATGAGAAAAATGTATATAGCGCCAATCCTACTATGTAGGCTACGGGGCGCTTTACACCGAATTGAAATGGAATAAAAACATGAACAAAAATCCAATAACATGAGCAGACAAAACAATACCGATCAGACACAGCCGACACATTCCGATTTCGGAGGAGCTCAAAGGAAGAACAATTATTTGGAAGATTTTTTTAAAATTTAAACACGAGAATGGGCCAATAAGTCAGAAAGACAGCAGATGATAGTAATCAAAAGGAAAAGGCAGAGTCAAAGAGAATGGCAGATTAGAGGAAGCTGCAAGCACAGAACTTCCAGAAGGCGGGGGAACTATTTTTACGAAAGACCCCCCGGTATCCCCACGAGGAGAATCATAATTCAATAACGGTGAGCCCCTATGGTATTTGTTCACTGTATTCGTGTAGACACCACGCAAGAAATGGATGAACTATGTGATACATAAATAGATAGATCGATAGTTCGTCAGGTTCGTGTTGGAGGATCTACAAACATAGTGAGCGAAACGAGCAGGATTTCCGGGTTTATTTATACCGTAGTATTTTATGAGATTCCTGTCTCACATTATGTCACAAGTGTATAGCCGTACGACTGCAGTTGGGTGGGTTGAGTACGGCCAGTCCAGTCACACACACACACACAGACAACCCACAACTGTCTTGCTCTAGCAGTCTGTGCCAGACCTATTGAACAGTCACGTGGGGTGTCGCATGACCTATCCGCAACACGGTGGAATTCCGGCGCTTCGTTTTGTAACAAAACAACCACCATTTTGCTGTTGGTAACTGGATCTTTTGGTAACGCTGACAAGGCAGGTACCATCCTCTGAATATTGGCCACAATGCTGCTAAATTCCAGTATGCTTGATTCGGAAGTTTAGGCTGTAGACGATGGAACAAGTGCTTTGTTGTTGTTGGGTTTTTTACACCCTTACGGACACAATGCCACGCTTAGGCCGTGTACACACATAAGCGGATATTCCATGCGGAAACCCGTGCGCAATCCATAAATAAGTGAAACAAAGAAAAGATTTGCGCAAGAGGCCGAATTTCCCCTATATGCGGAAACTTTTATCCTTCCTTCTTCCACTTATTTAGGGTTTTCTGTACGGAACTTACTGTGAACCCGGTCTTACAGATCAAAAATAAAAAAGCTCGCATTCCAATTGCAATGTACTCCATTTTTCTTGAAGTAGAAGTTAACAAAACAAAAATCCGTGTGAACCTCAGAAACCACACTGACAGTCCCATTCTTCCCACCCTAATTCCCCCTTCCTAACACACCCACCCCCTCTCTCTCTCTCTTTGCTGGACAGTCCGAAATAAGACGGGATTATCGGTACTAATCTGTCTCGAAAGGATTATATTTTACAACCTTCCACCCTCTACTTTCTTCGCTCACCGTGGCTTAATTCATTACTGGATAAAAAAAAAAGAAAAGACCCCCACCCCCCCAAAAAAAAAAAAGCACCAAAAAAAAGCACGCGCAATCCCTTCTGAGCCTGCATAATCTCTCGGTCTAGTTAGCAGTACACTAAAAACACTTGTCAATGTTTAGATGGTCGACAGTAGCAGGTCTTGGTAACCTTTGCCGCTTTGTGTGGACGATAGGAGTATTAAGTACTTAAGTAAGATGGTATTTTTTAGGTACTAGGTATTTTATTGTCACATAGGCATCCCTGTGAAATTCGGGTTGCTCCCACTTGGGAGAGCGCGTCGCAGCCAGAGGCACGCCACCCATTTTTTTTATTTTTATCATTTTTACATGCGATTTTTTTGTGTGACTGATGAGGAAGGAAAGGGGGGGGGGGGGGTAAATTTTGACCAAATGACAACTTTTTCGTTGCCACTTGGTTTAACGTGTGCTAAGTGCATGGGCACACGGGATCTCGGTTTATGAGTAGGTGAAGATAAGAGATGGGTGGAATGTTGAACGATGAGAAAGAAGTACCCACACACACACACACGGCTGCACCTCGATTCAGCGCCCTTCATTGTAACCTCGTTTCAGCGCCATTTCAGTTTCGGCCAAGATTTCAATGTTCAATTTCAAAGTATAGCAGGACGCTGGTGTCAAACGTAAAAGACATCATTCCAGTTTGATCAATGAACCCTAACCCTAACCCTATCCCTAACCCTAACAACTTACTTTACTTCGATATTAACGCTCCCGGGGACTTGTCGGCGAGTGGCGCTGAAACGAGGTGAAATCGTGCAGCCAAGCGTGACTGGCGCTGAAACGAGGTGCTCCCACACAGACACACACACACCTATCCCCGGTTGGGGACACCGGGGGAGTCTTTCGCACAAATAGTTCCTCCACCTTCTGGAAGTTCTGTGCTTGTAACTTCCTCTAATCTATCACTCTCTTTGACTCTGCCTTTACTCCTTTGCTTACTGTCATCAACTATTATAATCTTTCTGCCTAACCGCTCCATTCTCCTCCCCCCCCCCCCCCCCCCCCCCCCCCCCTTTTTTTTCTTTCTTTCAAGAAATGCTTACAAAAGATTTTCTCCAGCCGAACACGGACATGCTGGACCTATTTCTTAGCTAGGCGCATAACAGCAGCACGATGCATCTGTGCTCAGGAAACTATCTTTGCGATAGAAGAAGAAGAATTGATTGATTGAACTTTGTAATGGGCAAAGATTTAGGCACGTTGAAGGTCTTTATACAAATCCGCCCATTTAAATAATGAAAATAAAACGTAACAAGGAAACAAATAATATAAGAAGTCCAAAACAAATAATAATAATAACAATTCATGCAAAAAAAAGGAACTCTCTCTCTCTCTCTCTCTCTCTCTCTCTCTCTCTCTCTCTCTCTCTCGGGAAAAAAATAAAAAAATAAAAAAATAAAATTAGAAGAAGAAGAAAGAAGTAGATGAAGGCGAGAATGAGACAAGACATGGGAGAGAAGGTGGGAGAGGGGAGTGTGGGTGTCGGTGTGGGTGAGTGGGTGGGGGGGGGGGGGGGGGGGTCAAAACAAAAACAAAAACAACCGCTGAAGTTTTGAAGGTTCATTAGTAGGGTGCAGCATCACTCGGTATAAAAAGAAATCATTCTCCAGAGAGAGAGAGAAAGAGAGAGATTTAACGCCCTCTGAGTCAAAAGACTATTTGAGGCATTTAAAATAAATCATTCTCCCTGCGAAGCATCACTTTATATACACGCATCTGTATTGCTAAAAAATTCGGGACTTTCCTGGTGTTGCACTGACTCCGGGCATTGCCTCCAGGATGGTTTCCATCATCTTTATATCTACTAATGTCCCATATGACTGTCTGTTCCAGACCGGAGGACGTTATTAAACAGATTTTCATTTCCTATGAAGCATTTGGTGAAGCAACAAAGAATTGATCAAGAAAGTCAACGAGGTTTGGAACCACGCGACAGTTCATGAAGTCACTCACTGATGACTCCTTCAAAGGTGATATCGGGCCTTGGTGTATTTGGTGCAGTTCTGTGATCGTACAGATTCAGATGACACCGCGGTCAGTTCAGACTGTTGCTACTATTACCGGTGAACATGGCAGAGAGAATTTACTTTGAAAGAAAGTACACATAGTGCTGATTGAAAGTATTTTCGAACATGAAATAATGTATTTGTTTGTATTAAACGTTTTTTTAAAAATATAATTTATTAAAATCGATGGCTTGGAGTCAAAACGGACTATCTTTAGATAGTCCATTGACATATTATTGAACTTATTACGAAAACTAATAACTTGTATTAAAAAAAAAGACTGCTGAAATATAAAAAGCAAAACCCTCTTTTTTTATATTTCTGCAGTCATTGTTTGATACAAGGTTATTAGTTTTTGTAATAAATCCAATAATACGTCAATAGACTATCTAAAGATAGTCCGTTTTGACTCCAAGCCATCGAATTTACTTTGAAAGAAAGTACACCTAGTGCTGATTGAAAGTATTTTCGAACTTGAAATAATGTATTTCTTTGTATTAAACGTTTTTTTATATAATTTCTTTTGAAAGAAAGTACACAAAGTGCTGATTGAAAGTATTTTCAAAATAATGTATTTCTTTGTATTAAACTTTTTTTCAGTGAACAATTTTTATGTAAACAAATCAAAAACAAAACAGAAACCAAGAGACGGGGGAAATGAAATAAAATGCGACGTGCATATCGTTTCCATGTAGACTCTCTGTAGGAAAATTAATCCACTCGTATTTAAAGCAGTTTGGGATCACTTAAGATTTTATTTTTATTTTATTTTTTATCTTAGTAGGTTTCTAATGGGTTTCGAAGAAAAATCCAAATCGCTTATCAAAAGACCCACCAGATCACGTGTCAAAATCACGGGTTTCACGTGTTTCCCCTCTTATAGCTGGAAAGAAATCTTGTTTTGACCACGTCTCACTCACATACAAATGACCCCAAATTCAAACCGAAACATCATTTTATTAAAGAGCAGCCTCAATTTGAAGTTGGGGATATTTGTATGTGGGTCACAGCTACCCAGAAAAAAACAAGGGACTTAATCGTGGTGCGTCAGTGTATCTTTAAAATCACCCCCACCCCCATGCCTCACCTAATGTACATAATGTTTAGTATTATACATTTAGCGGCAGTAGAGCAGTCAAGAAATGTAGAACAATGCGGAGGTTTTAGTTTCGTTTATAATTAGTGATTGTTTTGGGGGTTTTGTGTGGGTTATGGGGTTTTTTTAATACCTAGCACGGCTGAGATAACTAAAAACAAAAAGCATACAACTTTAAACTGCTAACAGAAAATGCGTGATTTGAGAAAAT
>CM065688.1:42792156-42809656 GCA_017654935.2 Phymorhynchus buccinoides
ATGGGTAAACATCCACTTCAAGAAATATTAATCTCATAATCCCATGCACATGCTCAAAGGAAAAGCCAGAAAGGCAAAGCGAGGCATGCATGCACTGCCTGTGAATTTTCACACACACACACACGCACGCACGCACGCGCACGCACACACACACACACAGACACACACACACACATGCACACACACACACACACACACACACACACACACACACACACACACACACACACACACACACACACACACACAGAGTTAATATTTATATGCTCCTTTTTTTCTTTTTTCTTTTCTATGTCCTTAATCAGTATGGTTTATCTGTCGTGCATATATGTTTGGTTTATGTTCATGTTTATAGATGGCTTGATGAAAAAAAGCATGTATGTTTGCTTACTCTTTAAATAAAATTTTGACTTGACACACAATTAAATCGTTTACACAAACGAGCAATACAATACAGTTGAAGCCCACTTCACTCCCTAACTGTGATTACAAATCTTTAAACATCCTGCCATAAAAGGAAAGACTGTTATTTAACAGGTGTGCATGTACAGCGTTGTGAATGGAATAGCCCCCAAGAAAATCACCCCAAACTTTTTTTTAACAAAAGTAGACATACACACAAACTTTCTTTTCCCAGACCCCGTAATAATCTTTATAAATCTAGCTTTGTGTACTCAGGGTGTACGGCGTGGAACAATTTATTTTTTAAATTAAAATTGTGTCCCTCAAGACAGACATTTATGAAAGTACTTGAATATCATATGTTGGAAACCCTATGAATAAAACATTATTAGACTCTAACTTTAGAAAATGAGCACCTATTCTGTCGGAACATGTCCTTTGGCTTTTGATTCCTACTTTACAATGTTTGTACTTTGATTGTTCTTTGCTTTGATCCATTGTCTATGACCTCCCATTTGTACACCCCCCGCCCCCTTCCCCCATTTTCACTTAAATCTTCCATTCATTTAGACTGACTCTCTCTCTCTCTCTCTCTCTCTCTCTCTCTCTCTCTCTCTCTCTCTCTCTCTCTCTCTCTCTCGCTCTCTCTCTCCTTCTCAGTTTCTCTCTGGCTTAAATGCTTTATTTTCAAAAGAAACATCAACAACAACAACGACATAACTGAAGCTTCTCTCTCTTTCACTCTATAAAATAGAGTTCTTTCAATGAGTTATATTATTAATGCTTAGTAGTTTGCATTGTTTTGTTTTGCATTATATATTGAGTTATTGTTCGAGTTGCTTTCGTGTTACTTTTCATTCTGAGGACAGGATGGAAACAAAAGCTGTCAAGCTTATTCCTTTATCCTCAATAAAGATCATTTTGACTTGACTTAAGACACACACACACACACACACACACACACACACACACACACACACACACACACACACACACACACACACACACACACACACACACACACACACACACACACACACACACACACATCACACACACACAGGCACATTATTATGACAAAAAAATAAAATATAAAAAACAACAACAACAACAAAACCAACAACAAACAAACAAACAAAAATACAAACCAGGGACGGTATTCACGTTGAGATAGCATGAGACTTAGCATGATGCTAACTTAGAAGCTCTTCCAAAAGTCCTATTAAATCCTATAGGACATTGGAAGAGCTTCTAAGTTAGCATCATGCTAAGTCTCATGCTATCTCGACATGAATACCGTCCCAGCCCATCGCAATAGTCCGTCTTGGTGACGGACTAATAAAACGAATAACAAACAAACGTGAAAATGTAGACAACACAAAACCCAGAAGCAGAGCTGAGGAAGTAAACCAAACACACAGAAGAAGAAATAAGACAAACAAACAAACAAACAAACAAACCGAACACATTTACGTCAAGGAGAGAAAAACAACAATCAAGGAGAAAGGTAAACAAACACACACACACACAAATGATGACACACAAACAAACTGAAAGCACCACATCAGATGGAGCAGGGTCACTGTCGACAACACCAAGCCAGGCAAAACCTAACGGATCCCAATCATTTTGAATGCATGTGATTTCAATGAAAATCCCCAATTCCTTTCAACCGAAAACCAAAATAATGAAATAAAAGAATCTTGAAAGCAAACCTGATATGAAAACGACTCTGCCCTCTTCTTCTTCTTCTTCTTCTTCCTCTTCTTCTAACAAAAATGAGAATAGATATGGGTTTTGGGTAAGAATGGTGCTTTACTTTTTCGTAAATTGTTACGCAAACTTCTGATTCTTCTTCTTGTGGTTTAATTTACTTTTAATTAATAATATTCTATTAATCGATATTGTTTTAACTCAATTTTACTTTCTTCTGTTCTCCGAGTGCCATAATTATTCAACCTTTTTCTCTCGGTACCATTGATTATCAAACTTTTTCAACATTAAAACTAAAATTTTACTCACAGAAAGACATTGAGTTTATAAGTAAAAAGATATGAACTTATTGTTTCGTGCAAACAAATAAAATCCAAAGTGATGTTTTGAGTCTAATCAAAGCACCAAAGATAAACGGTTCGGATACCCAAATATTTTAATGCAGTTTAAGTGAATAAGTAAATGATTTTGACATCCTAATACTTTGTTTCATACATTTGTTGTCAAGAAATTAATATAACTGTTTTAAAGATTGGCATTTGGCATTGTCTGTGGTGCGTTATATTCTTATGCATGCTGTTACAACCTTTACGCTTAAATGAATTGTCACTACCTGTTATTACAATAATTATTTTTATATTCCATGCAAAAGAATAATGATCATCATGTCATTATTGTGTACATATTTATTGCATAATAGGCCTACATGTATTTTATAATTTATAGACATAGATCATCTTTTTTTGTATCAGTCCAATATTACATATTTTTAAAACAGTTGTAAACATAGTTGTTGGTTTTTTAAACTCGTACAGCTTTATACATAGGCCTACTCATTCTATAATTAAGTTATTTTCGTATATATATTGAACAATTTGTTATCAGAATCCTGCTTATAATTTTTTTTTTTTTTTCGAAAAACGCCAATCAAAATATAATTAGTTTTTCTCTGTCACTCTGAATCATGTTTAGTGTTCAAATAACTTCTCAATAATAATGAACTTTAACAAAAAATCATAATGCATATATTTATTCCAGTCACAAACACATTCATAAGAACAAAATAGGACTTTGATTTTAAGGGCATGCCACATGCAATTAGAACAGTGATACTGATATTGATAGGGGTGGGGGTGGGAGGCTTTAGTGCTCTGGTGCAAGGAAAATCAAGGCAAAGACTGGGTTGAAGCAAAAACACGTAGCTTATAAATGCGTTAAGCTAAGTGCCTTTGGCTGACGGAACGTGCTCAGCGAATCAAAGGACAACACACACAATCCAATCAACGATAGGAACACGTTTCGGATACAGCTCCAAACTGTTATCAATTTACTTTTTCAACGGATTTGCTTAACCCTTCCCGCACCCCGTGGGTGTGTTTGCACCCATACTTTTATTTGTTGCTTCATATTTTCAAAACCGTTAATTGAATCTTGATGAAATTTTATAACTTTGTCAATGAGCATGTGCACGCAAAAAATCCAGCATTTTTGTTGAAAAACAAGCGAGTCAATAAACAACAAAGTCGTCGTTTAAACTACCTGTAAATATTTGGTCCAATATCGTGCCGGCAACCATGCCCCTCCCAACACAGACAAGTTTACATGAGTTCTCCGGGCCACAAAACTAACACGAATGAAAGCTCAAGAGTGTGCATGGTCGACTTGAATAGTTAAATCAATTCGATTCAATTTTTCAATTCAATGTTTATTTCTGAAAGCCCCTTGGGGGTACATGGAAAAGTTAAATCGGGAAGCACACAAGGCCGTGAATATTAATTTTGAAGAGCCGTTTTACTATTTGAACGTGATGTCTTTGATTTCATCATTCTTTACTTTATAAACTTCAGTTTACATGCTGACTGATAATCTTGTTAATTCTACTATATAAATGTACTATTATTATTATTACAATATTTTTTCATGTTCCTAAAATAATATAACTTCTCGGCCAGACTTTGTGACATCAGTGAATAATAATAATAATAATAATAATATGGTAGACTCAAAAAAGCACCACCACCACCACCACCCTCCCCATCCGATGTGATCAAAATTGTACAAACGATAATGAAAGTCAACACTTAGTAATAAAAGAGAAGGAATTAAGCCTTTTAATAATAAAGCTAACCAGGGAGCTCTAAGCTAAGACTAATGCCACATAAAGCAAAGCAAAGCGTGAGTTCATGCCAGCATTAATGAATTGCAAGAAAAGCCCGCAACTAAAAAGCCACAAGCAAAGCCAAGTTAAATGCAAAAAAGCATCAAGGCAGCGCAACAAGCCAGACATTTGGGGATAGGGGCTCCGACAGTTGGGACAATTGTCACCTGTTCACACATTCTCAATTGTGGGAGAAATGCCAAAAATGAAAGGGGGAAAATAAAAGAGTCAGGAGATAATGAACTTTTCTTTATATCCTTGACTTGCCAATGCTCTTTCTACCGATTTTCAGACGGGTTTTGTTAACTTCTAAGAACGAGAGAGAAAATGGAGTTTTACGTCTTCTTGGTCTGAATCAGACACATATGGGACATTTGTAAATACAAATATGGTTGGAACAATACTGGAGGCAATGCCCGGAGGCAGTACGAAACCAGTAAAGTCCCGACTTTTTATTAATACAGATAGCTGTAGCGGTGACCACGCCTCGGTTAAACCTCATCGGCTATGGCACCGCTACAAGTAATTGGTTCTTCAACTTCTAAGAACCGAATCATTTAATGGGTTTAACTACGACAAAGACTACTCACTACCCGGTGTTCACTTTTCGTCAATGAAATAAATAAATAAACAAATAAACAAGTAAATAAATAATGCCAACAAAAGATTTGTTTAGGTAATCTTACAAATTTGTTAGCAACTTGTGAAGTAACTTGGTTCACAAAGAATACAGCGGATCGCTTCCTTTTCAACCTTTCACAACAACAACAAAACAAACACAACAAAACGTAAAATTAAGTTATTCGGAATATATAACTTGTAACTAGAAACCACTGTATTGTAAACGGTTTAAATTTTGACTTTACTCAACATGGTTTTTGACTTTTTGTAAAGATTTTCAGTTCCTTTGATCATTATTGGTTTTCTTGTTATTAATAATGCTACCATTCGTATTACTTTACTGCATACATACTCGACACGCTTTGTGACTTTTTGTAAAGATTTTCAGTTCCTTTGATCACTATTGGTTTTCTTGTTATTAATAAGGCTACGATTGGTTGGTCAGTATTGCTGATCACATGCACATTTCTATTATTCCAACATGCAAGAATAACAAAAGCCTGCACCTTAACTAATTAAACCCCACAACCAATTCGAGAGGACCGCAATCTCAAACCCAAGCCGAGATACAACGAGAAAGGGGGGAAGTTCATTGGAATCATCAGCATGCAAAACAAAAATGAAAGTGAGGGTCGAAAAAATAAACGAGAACCAAACTAATTACAAAGTGCGAAAGCTACTAGGCTGCACATTTTCCAGTTAATCAAAACCTGACGCTTTACAATACTTTAGCAGGTTTATCCCCAAGCAGAAAGCCGTAAAAAAAAAAGAGAAGAAAACATTTATTTTTCTCCCCCCCACCCCCTCCCCCCAAATAACTGTTGCAGTGCTAGCCACAGGGGGTAGCGATAACATAGATGACCGACACGACAGGGACCCTGCCCTACCTGAGTTGTAGCACAGTTCACGGCACTTGCGCCGCACGGAGTCACAACGGGACGAGTCCAACATAAACTCGGGGTAGGGGTGGTGGTGGAACTCACTGGCCGGCATGCCGCTGGGAGGGTGCAGTGGTGGAGGAGGGGGCGGCGGGGGTGCACCGTGGAGGGTCGTCTGGCCGTCCCCGGGGGACGGAGGGGTGCCCGACGGTGACGTGGTGAACGTATCGTCCCCCAGTCTGAAGATGACCGAGTTCAGGGTGGGGGTCCCTGGGAGGAGGAGGGGGGCACACTCACCGCTGAACCAAGTCCCTCCGTGGTTAGTCTCCAACACTGGTCCCTTCACACTTCCACCACCGAGAAACAATTCGGGAGAAATATCGTCCAACACATCGAGTCCAGAGTTTAGGAACAGCAGATGACAAGTCCACTTTTTTTTGCTGTTCAGTTGTAAACAAGGTTTGTTAAAAGTCCGTAGTTTAGGAAAACTCAACCGCTCAATGCAAGTTCACCACACAATGGTCCAACGCACAAACTGTCGTAACAGAGAACCGAGTCCAAGTAAGAAGTTACTTGGCACTCTTTGTCTTTTAAAATCTAGAACAGACGTGTGAACATTCAACGATTTTTTTTTTCTTCAAAGGAAATAATAGAACTATTCCTCTGGGAGCATAAGTCAGTGTTTGCAAAATGATCACCGAAGTTTTACCCAAAAAAGTCTATAAAGGACAAGTCTTCCTAAACTATTCAGTAGCGAGATATTAATCACTGATCACTCGGCCTCAAAGGGGGGGAGATATCGTTGGCTCAAAACACTTCAGTCCATAACGTCTCAAGTTCTCGCCCAGATCATAACACGGGTCGCGACTAAAGGAAAGCCCCAAAGATGACACCCTTGAGAGTTATCTGTCTTCCGTCTGTGTTGATTTACCGACTTTGGCCTGCAGATTTAGATAAGCTCCGATTTAGTTCAACACGGTAGTAGTGGTAGTAGTATCAGTCGCTTGAGTTGAGCTGCAATCCCCAGGACAGACTTTAGCTTGAGCTTACACCGTGACCTAGGCGTAGTAAATCCACCTCTGTGGAAAATGAAGCCGCTTAGCAGCAAATCTTCTTTTCTGGGGTCCGCCGCGGGAATCCTTCAGCACTGTGTAGGCCTAGTAGTATACCATGCACCGTGTGTCGTCCACCCAACACAACTCGACCCACTCCGTTGCGATGCGACCATCTTTCCCTGAAGTACGGACTACAATGTGTAAATTTCACAACTCACCGACTACGACCAAACCCCCCTCTCTCCTTCCTCTTCTGTCCGTCAAACTTGTTCCCGTCGACGAATCAGCGAGCCGGGTTTCTGTCAGGGCGGGGCTTGGAGCGCGCTCCGTCAGACGCTGCTGCGCTGGTGATTGGTGCAAGGCGTTAAAGCCCCGCCCTGGCGCGCGCTTGTCTTGTTGGAGAAGGGGCTGTTTCGAAGCTTGCACTGTTAGGTTGGTGTGTGTGTGGCTTGTTAGCACTGGATCCCCGACAGCTCAGCTCAGGTGGATGCATGGACACAAAATGACAAAATCACCTGCTGAAGGGTGGTATCCTGTCAGCTTGCTTGGGTCACCGTTAAAGTGGCCAGTGGGTATAGAACCGTTACGACCGCTGGTTCTGCCTGCGTGCCTGGGCTAGGGCACTTACTTTATTCACTACACCACATTGACTCAGTCCATTATTCCACTATCAACTCTAAATATGTTTCTCAGTCACTGCTACTACACGCTGCGTCAGTGACAGTTGGTGACAGTAACAAAACAAAAAATTAAAAAAAGGAAAAAGATATGACTGATGAGCCACTGTGCGGATGGTTTCAAAGACTGCTTTACTATTTGGCTTTGCTTCTGTTTATCTCTCTCTCTCTTGTTTTTCGAAGAAAAAAACCCTCGTGCAAACTAAAGAAAACTTGAGTAGTGAGTGAGTGGACGTCAACGATCATGTGATAAGATTTTGACCTTGATGATGGGAGTTATGGTGAGATGAGTACTTCTCTCACACCGTTAAGCTTGTAATGACACATAAGCGTGCTTCATCTTTCAGTGAAATGTGATGGGGCAAAGGGGGTGGGACGGGGGGGGGGGGGGGGGGGGGGAGGAGAAAGTAACAACTGCGTGGGCGAGTGAGGAAGAGATAGAGCAAGTGTGTGTGTGTGTGTGTGTGTGTGTGTGTGTGTAAAGGACAGAGAGAGAGAGAGAGAGAGAGAGAGAGAGAGAGAGAGAGAGAGAGAGGCATCAGCATGCGGTTATGCTGACATGGATAAGAATAATACACGCACAAGCCACTCCACATAATCACCAACCCCACTCCACCCACCCCTCACGTACAAACGCACACGAACACCGAACACAAACACCAAAGCATAATTTATTTATGAAAAAAAACCCAAACCTACCGCTAATTAATTGTACTTTAATTTGTGTGTGGATTTTCTCTGCTAGATTTTCTGCGATTTTAATGAACTTCGTTCATCTATTTCAAAAGCTTGGTTTGGGAGTTTGGAGGGGGAAATCGAACACGGTTGTGTGTGTGTGTGTGTGTGTGTGTGTGTGTGTGTGTGTGTGTGTGTGTGTGTGTGTGTGTTGTTGTTGTTGTTGTTGTTGTTGTTGTTGTTGTTGTTGTTGTTGTGTTGTGGTGGTGGTGTGTGTGTGTGTGTGTGTGTGTGTGTGTGTGTGGGTGTGTGGGTGTGTGTGTGTGTGTGTGTGTTTATAGATCCGTGATCTGTAATAAACTTGATTTATTTTTTCATAGGCTTGGCTTGGGAGAAATGGGGGGCCTTTGCAGCACCTACTACCAGTAACTAACTGGTCGGCCTTGGCTTTTGATTGACCTCAATGTTGCACTCTCAGTGGTCTGCATTCAAGGAAAAGGCGAAATTTAACCAATTTAAAGGGGCACCCTGACGGATGCGTTTTTGTAAGAAACACGTCGAGATCACCAGGAAAACATCCTTTACAGAGATCGCAACACTCACTTTTCTCTGGTTTCCTAGAAATCAAACCGTCAAATCGGCGATTCCTCCTTGGCGGAGGTGCTGGAAGTCAAATTATTTCACCTAAAGAGAAGGCGTGTACCGTCTCTTTTATAATGGCCGCCAAATCGTTTGCACAAAATTTTCGCATTACAAGCCTTTTTATTTTTTTATTTGTTCTTTTATACTGTTTATCTAAAGGAGTTTCGCTCACAACAAAGGAAATAGCTCCTTTTTTTTTTTTTTTTACTGCACTACAAAAAAAAAAAAAAACGCTTCAACCACAATGAGTGACCTCCACCCACCCCATCCAAAACGGCTACTCTCTCCGGCATCTCCGCCAAGGAGGAATCGCCGTTTTGACGGTTTTATTTCTAGGAAACCAGAGCAAAGTGAGTGTTCCGATCCTTGAAAAGGCTGTCTTTCTGGTGATTTCGAAGTGTTTCCTGCAACAACTCATCCGCCAGGGTCCACCTTTAAAAGGGGGAAAGCGCTCAAATGCAAGCAAGTGAGGCTGGCAAAGGAGGAGACACAGGCGTGAACACGAGAACAATAGCACCCCAAGTGTCCCTCCTAAATGCATTGCGCTTCTCAGTAGTGAAAGTGTGGTGGCTGGTTTTTGTTTGTGGCTCAAGCCACAAACCTATAACTCACTTTTGTCGGTCGGTCTGTCGGTCTGTCGGTCTGTCGTTCCAAAATTGTCGCACATTTTGACAAAATTGTCGCACTTCAAATCGAGGCTACACTTCAAAATTAATTGAGGCCGCTCTTTAAAATGATGTATTTTAAAAGCGTACAAAATAATAAACATACGTAATACAGACACTACAACAGACACGACGAGTATGCGGTGCTTCTTTTGATGAGTATAAGTAGGATACATAGTTTTAAATGTTTTCCAAAAGATATAAAAAGTTACGTAATGGTGCAGAGATAACATTCTGGTTTACAGATTAAAATTATTGAAAATCCAGGGGAGGTAACTCATGATTGGAGTGGTAAAAATAGACCGCGTGCCACAAACTATTGCGATTTCGCGCTTGTTATTATTATACACTACTCACAAAAAGTTAAGGATCACTATGAGAAAACAGGTGCGCAAGAAACTCCGTTCGCTCCTGTTATTTTTTTCTCAGTCAAGCCAAATTGTTATGAATTCTTGTTCAGCTGTAAGTGGGCGATGTTGTGTTAGTGGAAACATTGCACGTGATTCTCTATTACTGAGCTTGGCAGCAAAAGAAAAAGCGGAAACTTGCGAAAAAGGACCTTGTTTTGGATCGTTCTGCATGAACACATTGCACAAGCCAGATGGAAAAACCATTATGCACGTGCAAGCACTGCTGTTTATGTGTGAGATGCTGTCTCTTGCTTGGCTTTATAAGAAGACATACCACCAGTATTAGGCCTGATTTGACAATGCCTCCACGACGAAAATTGAGCGAGTTGGATAGGGGACGAGCTGTTGCATGGTTCCAAGATGGTGTTCCCAAGCGAGAAGTGGCCAGGCGACTTCAGGTGTCCATCTCGGTCATTGTCAGACTGATTCAACGCTTCACAGCCACTGGGAGGGTCCATGAAAGACGCAGATCTGGTCGACCGAAGAAGACAACTCCACGTGAAGATCGTCTCATTGAACGACAAGCCCTGCAGACAAGAACAGCCTCTTCCAGCATCATTCGAAGGCAGCTGAGGGTGGCTACTAACATCAACATCAGCCAGCAGACCATACGGAACCGCCTTCATGGGTTTAACCTCCGTTCTCGTCGCCCAGCTGTACGGCCACGCTTAACTCCAGCCCATAGGGCAGCACGCCGCGCCTTCTGCAGACGTCACGTGAGGTGGACACGTCAGCAATGGTCCCAGGTCCTGTTCAGTGATGAATCACGCTTCACCCTGAACCACAACGACGGCCGACTGAGGGTCTGGAGGCGCCCAGGGGAACGCTTTATTGACGCCACTGTCCAAGAAAAGGTGGCCTTTGGTGGAGGTTCTGTAATGGTCTGGGGGGCCTTCAGCCTTCACCACAGAACACCCTTGTATCATGTACAGGGTAACCTGACTGGCCTCCGATACCGGGATGAGATCCTTCGACCGCTGGCTGTGCCTACACTGCAGCAGATGGGACCGCCGGCTGTCTACCAGGATGACAACGCTCGCCCCCACAGGGCAAGGGTGGTCAACGACTTCCTGCAGCAGTCTGGAGTCAACAGAATGGAGTGGCCAGCATGCAGTCCCGATCTCAACCCGATTGAGAACCTCTGGGATGAGCTGGATCGCAAAGTGAGGAGCAACCACCCCCCTCCCAGGGATGCCCAGCACCTCTACCAGATGCTGCAGGCTGAGTGGCAGGCGCTTCCACAGAGGATCTTCACCACCCTGGTCAACTCCATGAGGACTCGCTGCGTCGAGTGCCAGAACAGCCATGGCGGATACACGCATTACTGAACTTTTGGGAGCATCAGAATGCCCTGTCTTGTGATTTCAATGACTTGGGGAAATCAAATTTCGATACGTACCCACTTTGATCAAATGTACAGACCAAACGATTGCTCGAAATTGAAGGCAATTGTGTATCGTTATCACTAAAGCATTGAATTAAATGTTGGCCAAAATTCAACGCATTGGCTTTCTTATTTGGAAAGTTATGAATTAGTTTGCAAGTGATCCTTAACTTTTTGTGGATAGCTTATATTAATAACAAGACACAGAAAGAGAGAGAAATACCTTGCACAACAATGAATAATCATAAAGAAGTTTCACATTTGACGAAAACATTTGAGTGAGAATCATTAACATTCGGACGAACACAATTCTCTTTAAAAAAAAAAAAACTTTCTCTCTCTCAACGACGGCAATTATCGTTAAACAGGGCGACATTCCTTCCAATTGGTTTTTTTAGTGTGTCTGTCTACCTGCAAAAGCATAACGAGTTGTACGGTTATATGCCAGAGTCCACTTTCACCCCTCCCCCCCCCCCCCCCCCCCCCCCCCCCCCCCCCCCCCATCCCACCCTCCCCGCCCCCTACTGCAAACTTTCGTTTCTTTCTTTCTTTCTTTTCTTTTCTTTCCTTCTTTCCTTCCTTCCTTCCTTCCTTCCTTCCTTCCTTCCTTCCTTCTTTCTTTCTTTCTCCTTTCTTTACTTTCCTTCTTTCAGTAATCAAAAACTGTTCACCGTTTCCATTTTGTTTCTCACCATCCCTGTCTTTGTCTCAGATAAGCCACTAGGCCTACAGAGAGAGAGAGAGAGGGGGGGAGAGGAGGGGGGCGGACAAGAAAGACAGACAGACAGACCGAGACACAGAGAGAGATACAAAGACAAAGTAAGTCTGACCGAGATGAAAGGATGGCAGAGAGAAATCACTTGCAAAAACAAATCTATTTCTCCGTGATTTGTTTTTCAGCCACTGTTAATGAAACGCTAAGCCAGTTTAATCCCTTGTAGAAGTGTCTTAGCCGACAAAGCTAATCTAGCTCGCTTCTGCCTGTGTCAGGGAGGCACGGCTAATTGGAGTCGTGATGCACGGATTGGACACTACTAGCAATCAACAAAAGACAGTCCACGCTCCGACACGCGCCCAAAGTCAACAACTTCGAAATGCCCACTGTCACTTTTATACCGTCATAAATGTCAAAGATGAACGAAATTGAAACTTTAGATCTCTCTCTCTCTCTCTCTCTCTCTCTCTCTCTCTCTCTCTCTCTCTCTCTCTCTCTCTCTCTCTCTCTCTCTCTAATTGTGGTCTGTGGCCAATGTTCAATAAAACATTTGGTTCGTTCGTTCGTTCTCTCTCTCTCTCTCTCTCTCTCTCTCTCTCTCTCTCTCTCTCTCTCTCTCTCTCTCTCTCTCTCTCTCTCTCTCTCTCTCTCTCTTACTTCAGTAATGAACTTCCACGCTTGTTTTGATTTCTGTTTAATGAAAATAAGGTCACCACAAAATTGACCTGGACCCAACCAATAGGCAAACAGCTATAAAGGTTTGTAAAATCTCAGTGTGTCATTTACAATTTTCTTTCTTTCTGTCTGTCTTTCTTTCAAGGTTAATTGGTGTCGTGGTGCACGGATTGGCCACTTACAGTACCAATCAACAAATATTGATTGTCCACGCTCTGACACGCGCTCTAATTAAAGTAAGTCAACAACTTCGAAATGATCACTGTCACTACCGTCATAAATGTCAAAGATGACAGCAATTGAAACTAAAGAAATTCAAACTAATGCAACTCCGACTCGACTAAAGAAATCTCTCTCTCTCTCTCTCTCTCTCTCTCTCTCTCTCTCTCTCTCTCTCTCTCTCTCTCTCTCTCTCTCTGTGTGACAGATTGGAGGAACAGGCGTTGCCTAAAATCTATATCCTTGGAAAATAAAGTTGAAGTTTTCAAGTTCTCTCTCTCTCTCTCTCTCTCTCTCTCTCTCTCTCTCTCTCTCTCTCTCTCTCTCTCTCTCTCTCTCTCTCTCTCTCTCTCTCTCTCTCTCTCTCTCATTTGCTTCATTAATTAACTTCCACGCTTGTTTCGTGTTGATGCCGCCTAGTGAAAACAAGGTCACCATAAAATTGACCAGGGATTGTGGCAGAAATACAGCTATTCAGGTCTGTAAAATCTCAGTGTATCACTTACCATTTTCGTTCTTTCTTTCCTTCTTTCTTTCAAGGCTAGTTAGTGTCGTGGTGCACGGATTGGACACTGCAGTACCAAATTCAATTAACAAATATTGACAGTCCACGTTCTGACACGCGCCCTAAAGTAAGTCAGCAACTTCGAAATGAGCACCGTCATAAATGTCAAAGATGACCGAAATTGAAACTAAAGAAATTGAAAGTAAAAACCGAAGTAAGAAATCTCTCTCTCTCTCTCTCTCTCTCTCTCTCTCTCTCTCTCTCTCTCTCTCTCTCTCTCTCTCTCTTTCTCAAGCGACAATCTAGCATTTTTAGCATCGTCTGTGAAATGCGCAGGCGCCTCAGCGAAGGGAATTGATCACCATGACAGCGGAATCAAATGTCAACAGTTTCTCTCTTCACCTTGGAAACGGTTCCGAGGTTTAGGAATGTGGAGCGTCTTTAATTAATGATTGTCAGGTCCGTTCTGCTGTGGTTTAAGAGACGCCTCGTTGTAGCTATGTTTGATAAGTCTTTTCAACAACACCCCCCACCCCCCACCCTGCCCCCTTCTCTCCCTCTCTGCTCTCCATGGGCATCTTCTATTACTAATTTAAAGCAACGCACAGTCTAGTTCCTGTTTCTTCAACTCTTCACACACACACACAAATCCCTGCCAAATATTGTTGAAAATATAAAAACGACACAAAATTCAGCAAAATAATGCTTCTGAGTCTTTCGTGTTTGGTATCTAAATTATATACCATGTTCTGTATTTTGCTGCTTTTCCAGCTTGTTATTATTTCAAAAAATCTATAGGTTTTCAATCTTAAACCAGGGCTAATGTATAGAGAGGCCATGCTTAAAGGGGCACCCTGACGGATGAGGTTATGCAAGGAACACGTCAAGATCACCAGGAAACACCCTTTACAGAGATCGCAACACTCACTTTGTTCTGGTTTCCTAGAAATCAAACCGTCAAATCGTCGATTCCTCCTTGGCGGAGGTGCTGGAAGTCAAATTCTTTCAGTGAAAGAGAAGGCACATTTTGCAAACGCTCATCCGTCAGGGTGCCCCTTTAAACTCAATCTGCATCCAAAGCAACACAGACACCAAAACATCGAGCACGGATCTTCCTTCATACTTTCACGCGACAAATTTTCTGTCGTGTTAGCAAAACATTCTGAAGTGGTCGCTAGCTGTAGGTCACAAGCATGTAAGCAAATCCATCCGACCGATCAGAATTGTAGCCCAAGGTCTATCTTCGTTGTCGTCAACTTCTCGTCGCCTTGACAACAAACACGGAAACGAAACAAAGTTTGTTGTAACTCTCCCTGTGTCTTAAAGCTTGTTGAGTGGTGGCTTTGTCTTCAACCACCTCTGTCCTCATTGCGGTCCTTCTCGTGGTGGTCGCCTACCCAGTCTGGACTACAGGGTAACATCGCAAGAAGAGTTTGTCGACTTTGTTTTTGATCACACCCACTTGTTAAGTCGAAAGGATGGCCTCTTAGAACAGGTGTAACCCCCTTTCCCTTCTCTCCCCATGGATTAAAGATCTCTTTAATTCCTCTCCCCTCTTCCACTTACTTCCCCCTTAAGTTCCACCACTTCTCTCTTGTTTCACGGTGAAGCTCCAGAGGATGAGTGGACATTGGTGTCCCCCAGTTTGGACGTCTGGGAAACCGAGTGGGTATTATTTGTTGAAACAGGCTTAATCATCGGTTTCTTGTCACTTTTACTTTCTTTTTGTCCCTGTGACACCTCTCCGTCTGTCTGTCTGTCTCTCTGCCGAATAAGGCATTTGCCGCGAGTTTTCGTTCTCTATGCTAGACCACTAATTTGCCCGCACTCGTTCTGCCCGAGTTACGCTGGCCTTTCTAATTCAACTCTCTAAATTCAACTCAACGAAATTCAAGGTCGCCGGCACGCGGCAAATGCTCTATTACTCTGACTTTTTTTTCTTCATCTGATGATTTTCCCCCTGACGAAATGTCCTTCCACCGCTGGGGCAAAGAGACTCACACGTTACACGCTACATGGTCAAGTCCATTTGATTAAATATAAGCAGTAAAAAAAGAAAAGGTCAATAATAATCTATACCACGGGCCGGACACGCTCGAAGAAATTTCGCACACGCGCTCGACGAAGAAATGTTAGAGGAAAGAGCCACACATACACTTCAAGCAATATATACAAACAAAAAGAGACAAGATAATACAAACCAAAACATTAACTATTTATAGAGCGTCGAATATGCAAGGAGTTAGGAAATTATTATAGTATAATACTATATATAAATAATTATAGTATCATAATCTTCAAAATGTTGAAGGAGGATACTTATTGAAAGAAGAAGAAGAATTATTTGTAAGACAAGGGCGTCGCCGAGCGGCAGACATGTCCGTCACCAGCAATGCCACGCACTTGCGACACCCCGTAGCATTTTTTTTTGTGTGTGTAGGCCAACGCAACGCAACTCTCTCTCTCTCTCTCTCTCTCTCTCTCTCTCTCTCTCTCTCTCTCTCTCTCTCTCTCTCTCTCTCTCTCTCTCTCTCAATATTGTTGATACGCAGAATGCAGAAAGATTCATCCACCCACCCTATCTCTCCTAACTGCCGCATCTTTTAACTCGCATAATTATATCTCCCCCTCAACTCCACCCCCTATTCCCTCGCCCTTTCTCGATCCACCTCCAGTTTTCCATATTGACAATGTTACGCCGTGTTCATCTACCCACGTTTCACAGATCACTCCGTGGCACCCCCCCCCCCCCCTCTCTCCCCCCGACGCCCTCCCCCCGATCACAACCCCCTTCCCCCACTACCCCCACACTCCTGCAATCACGCTAATAGACAACAGAAAGATTATCATTAAAGAGGGGAATTACGTCGCATAACCTTTTTTCCTAATGGACAAACCAGATGGGCAGTTCGCTTTACTTGCACACAACAACAACAACAACAACAACGACAACAACAACAACAGCGGCGGCAACAATTCTTGCTTTTCGTTAGGGTAGAATCATCCATTAGCGAATAAAATTAACATGGAAAGGAAAGACGTCATCGGAAACCGGTACGTAACTCGTGTGAAATATTTGCAAATAAAAAAGTGCAATAGCCAACGTGATGCCCCCCCCCCCCCCCCCCCCCTCTCTCTCTCTGTCTCTCTCTCTCTCTCTCTCTCTCTCTCTCTCTCTCTCTCTCTCTCTCTCTCTCTCTCTCTCTCTCTCTCACACACACACACACACACACACACACACACACACACACACACACACACACGTACACACACACATACACACACGCACACTCACCAACTGAAGGGCAACATATACTTAGACGCACACAAGCACACAGGCTAAACCACACAGACGCACATGTACACACACACACACACACACACACACACACACACACACACACACACACACACACACACACACACACACACACACACACACACACACACACACACACACACACACACACACACACACACACATACACACGCAAGCACACACACAACCCCCTCACTTTCATTGATTTCTTTGTTTTCGAAGTCTAATATCACCATTGTTGTGAAGCAGAACAGAGTTTAAATTAAATCAATCAATCAATCAATCAATCAATCGATGATACAAACGGACAAACTCCACTACCTTCCACCCATCTAAAAATATTGTAACAAAAATCTCTACTTGCTTAAACAGTAAGTGGCTTTAATGACTGCATGAATCACAAATATCTCGCAATCACAAGAGTGACATAGGACTGGTCGTGATTTGGCGATTAAGGTCTCTGTACATGTTGAAATTATTCACAAAATATCTCTTATTTCCCCACGAAAACACGATGTTAGGCCACTCATAAAAATGACTTACAACTCTCTGTGTTGCAGGGTTCACATCCGTATTGTTAGAAATTCGGGACTTTCCTGGTGTTGCACTGCCTCCGGGCATTGCCTCCAAGATCGTTCCCACCATCTTTATATCTACTAATATCCCATAATGTGTCTGTTCCAGACCGGAGGACGTTAAACAGATTTTCTTCTTCTCTGTGTTGCCATGGGGAAATACTGATATTTTGAGAACTTTGTTAATGAGCACAACTCACTGTGTGGCCATG
>CM065688.1:42812156-42817156 GCA_017654935.2 Phymorhynchus buccinoides
ATGAAGATGATGGGGAATACAAAGCTGTGAAGTGAATCAAATACTGATTGTAAGGGTCAACAGAAAGAAGTTCATGCACTGATACATTATACATACCCACATAAACTTGTATAATACACAGTACTGCATATGCAGCTAACATTTATGCATATTTTTGTTCACTCTTTTATTTTACCACTATGATTACATTTGTACACATGTATACATAATCATTGTATTGTGCTTGTATGACGTGTATGTATTTTCCCCATGATTTTTGATTGTGGTTGATTTTCTCCAGTTTATGTTTTTTTAAATTTATTTCCTTAATTGTTTTTCTTATTAATTTATGACGACAGGATGTAAACAAGCTTTATCAAGCTTATTCTTTTATCGTCAATAAAGATCATTTTGACTTGACTTGACCTGACTTGACTTGACCGAGAGAATGGGAATGCACCATAGGCAAGGCTTCTACGCTATAAACAAATGTTAACCCAGCCGCTGGAATAGCAACTGCCCCCTCTGCTATCTGGCAGTCATGGTCGGAAACGACATACAGGCGTACAGTGGATCAAAGCGGCTAGTTGCTTTTTTTTTATTGGCGCGACCTGTTGCACGGGCGACCGATATAATAATAAGATTTTTTTTATTATTATAATTATTATTATTATAGGTCCGTGTCCGCTCCCAGTGCGGCTCGTGTTGGTTTATGACGATGAATAATGGATTCATCATATGATTAGTAATCGCGTTAAAGGTCGTTTCTCGATTTTGTTTTCCCTCCTGATGATTAACCGGGTTTGTTCCCTTGGTTTAAATGATTTTTTATTTTTCAAATGTACAATTAAACAAATATTAAACAAACATATCGGCAACAACAAGCTTAAAGCTTATACTGTGCCACTTTACTTCAAATACATTTTAGCATGGCGGCTGGTAAGCACAAAAGGATGTTTAAAACAATTAGAGAAAATAAGGATATACATTTTGAATCCTTCGTGAAACCAACATTCGGAAAAATGATAAATCAAAACTTTGTGATATACTTAAAGCACAGAAGAAAACAACAACCATATACACAAAACGAAAACAAATAACATTCAAATATATATATAAATGTAGATATAAAGATGGTGGGAACGATCCTGGAGGCAATGCCCGGAGGCAGTGCAACACCAGTAAAGTCCCGAATTTTTAACAATAAGTTTCTGCCATGCCCCTTCTTCTTTAAAGATCCCCCACGTCACGTGTCACATTCTCTCTTATGCTAGGAAGGTTTCTTAAGATTTCTTACCAGCTATAAGAGGGAAAACACGTTAAACCCATGATTTTGACACCATCATTTTGAGCATTAAATATGAGAGAGAGAGAGAGAGAGAGAGAGGAGAGAGAGAGAGAGAGAGAGAGAGAGAGAGAGAGAGAGAGAGAGAGAGAGGCAGACAGACAGAGAGAAACAGACAGACAGACACAGAGAGACAGTGAGCACGCCATAAGCTCTGCTTGGTGCTGCTTCAGTTATTTTGTATTGTGTGATCTTTTGTTATTGGACGATACAAATGTTTAAACCAGACAGAGAGACAGAGACAGAGACGGAGAGGACAGAAAGATAGACAAAGACAGACAGACAGACAGAGATACAGGCCGAGACGGACAGACGGATAGACAGACCGACTCACAAACGGACAGACGGGGGATATATAGAGAGAGAGACACTGAAGTAAGACCATCGTTGCTTATTTGTCGAGAAAATGTCCTCCGTGGCGCTCTTTGCTTAACACCCCCCCTCCCCACCCCCCCGCCCCGCCCCCCCATTCCCACCACCACCACCCCTCCACATTCCCATCTCTAATCCCTGGTCTATGTCAGGGCATTTGCATATCAAAGACAGCAGCTGCGTTGCGCCTTAATGTTCCTGCGAGTCTTCCCCCTCATCCTGACAAACGCGCTGCAGGAAACGAAACGAAACGAATTAACGCGCACGATTTACAGGTATGGGGCTACGAGCACGGGAGGAATTAGCCAGGAATTAGCCTACACTGAGATGAACGCAAATGACCAGGATTGAAAGAAAGAAACGAACAAGTTAGCAAACAAACAAAAACAAAACGTGATAAGGAGAATGTACACTGGCAGTTGGGCTTGGAGATTTAAGTGGATAGGAGAGAGAGAGAGAGAGAGAGAGAGAGAGAGAGAGAGAGAGAGAGAGAGAGAGAGAGAGAGAGAGGGGGGGGGGAGACAGAGAGAGAGAGAGAGAGAGAGAGAGAGAGAGAGAGAGAGAGAGAGAGAGAGAGAGAGAGAGAGAGAGAGAGAGAGAGACGAACAAGTTAGCAAACAAACAAACAAAAAGTGCTAAGGAGAATCTACACTGGCAGGTGGACATGGAGATTTAAGAGCATAGGACAGGGGGGGGGGGGAGAGAGAGAGAGAGAGAGAGAGAGAGAGAGAGAGAGAGAGAGAGAGAGAGAGAGAGAGAGAGAGAGAGAGAGAGAGAGAGGGGGGGTGTTGAAATAAAGAAACGAACAAGTTTAGCAAACAAACAAACAAACAAACAAAAAGTGATAAGGAGAATGTACATTGGCAGTTGGGCTTGGCGATGTAAGAGGATAGGACCGGAGAGAGAGAGAGAGAGAGAGAGAGAGAGAGAGAGAGAGGAGAGAGAGAGAGAGAGAGAGAGAGAGAGAGAGAGAGAGAGAGAGAGAGAGAAGCGGGAGGTGGAGAGAGAGAGAGAGAGAGAGAGAGGGGAGGGAGAGAGAGCGAGAAAGAGAGAGAGAGAGAGAGAGAGAGAGAGAGAGAGAGAGAGAGAGAGAGAGAGAGAGAGAGAGAGATGAGGAGAGAGAGAGACAGAGAGAGAGAGAGAGAGAGAGAGAGAGAGGGGGAGAGGGGGAGAGAGAGAGGAGGAGACAAAGAGACAGACATACAGAGAGAAAGACAGGGGAGGGGAGGGGAAAGAAAGGACAGACGATGAGAGACAGACTATCAAACCGATATGAAGACAGACGGTACAAAACAGAGACAGACAAGAAGCCAACAGACAAAGCAGGGGAGTGAGAAGGAAATGCGACACAGACGAACAGACACACATAAAGACAGTCAGACAGACAGACAAACAGACCGAGAGGATCAATGTCGAAATTACTCGACCCATCAGAACCCTTCCCCACGACCCGACGTCTCGATAAAGTTGCCTGCGTGTTTCGATTAATATCTCGTTTATTATAAATTCTGACCTGGCTCTTTCATCATGGAACCTGTAGGCTAACTCCAGCACTGTCCCTTCCTCTTTTCCATTAGCCAATTCCCCCTTCCCCTTCTCGTTCCCTTATCTCCTCCATCCTTGCCTTTGTTTTATTCTTCTTGGGTATCCTCTCTCTCTCTCTCTCTCTCTCTCTCTCTCTCTCTCTCTCTCTCTCTCTCTCTCTCTCTCTCTCTCTCTCTCTCTCTCTCTCTCTCTCTCTCTCTCTCTCTCTCTCTCTCTCTCTCTCTCTCTCTCTCTCTCTCTCTGTCTCGCTCGTTCTCTCTTACTGACCACACACACACTACTACTACTACTACTACTACTACTACTACTACTACTACTACTATCGCTACATTCTCTCTGACACACACACACTACTACTACTACTACTACTACTACTACAACTACTACTACTACTACTACTATCGCTCATTCTCTCTGACACACACACACACACTACTACTACTACTACTACTACTACTACTACTACTACTACTACTACTACTACTACTACTACTACTACTACTACTACTACTACTACGGTATGTTAAATTAGTTTTAAATAATTTTCTTTAAAAAATTCATCCGACGTCGGAGTGTGGCTGCCCACGTGGCGGGGTAATAAAAAAACCCGGTCACACACGTAATGTTCTTATCCCTAGCTGGTGCACTTGTGTACCATAGTGTTCAAGTGCTTCGGCTGTTGGGATGATCAAGTCGTTAAGCCAGGGCACGACAGCAAGAACAACAAGAAGTTAAACAAGAGCAACGCCGAGCGGCTGCAAAGTCCCCTCGCAGCATCGCCGAGGTACTCCGAAATCGGAATGGCGTAAATCTGACCTTAATGTAAAACTAAGTACATCAGTGGATAGCTTGCATCTTGTGCAACAAGTATACCAAATTTGACGATAATAGACTGAATAGTTTTTGATATAGCCTATAGCCTTAGGATTCGGACCCGTGATTTGAGCGCGCGCGATCATGCGCACACGCGCGCACAGAAAAATTCATGACAACTGTGTTATAGACCATTCATCAAGAAATGCAAAAAAAACCTGCATTAAAATAGATGCAAAACTTCGCGAGATATTAGCGATTATGTGTTTCGGGGTTTGAACCCCGTAACTGGCGCGACCTTGACCTTAATGTAAAACTAAATACATCAGTGGATAGCTTGCATCTTGGCAAACTAGTATTCCAAATTTGATGATGATAGACTGAACAGTTTTTGAGAAAAACGGACGAATAGCCGGACGTACGGAGGCACGCCGGAGGACGGACGGACACCGGACGGACGGACGAACACCGGACGGACGGACGGACGGACACCGGACGGACGGACGGACACCGGACGGACGGACCAGACAAAAACAATAGCTCCAATATGACAATATGACTAAAAATAATAACCGTAACCGTACTGAAGGAAAGGATCAATAACTGAAGGGAGAGAGGGGGGGTCACAAACGCTCTTGGCCAAGGGTCCTTGGCTGTTCACTGTGTCTGTACACGTGATGCAAGTGACACTGACCCATGGCCAATATTAAAATGATGCGGCTGTGCCCAATGGAAGCTGTCTTTACCAGTGGCAGTTCTCCCTACACGCCCTAAAGAATGGTTGGTTGTCAAACCGTGGGAAAATGTGTGGTTTTCAGGAGGGAAGCTACCAAAAATAGGAGGGAAGCTACCAAAAATCCCTTCATCCGGACAGGCTTGAAACGCTGTCTAGGTCTGCGATGCTTTTGTCTTGCTCAACCACTGACTCATCAGTATTCACACTGCC
>CM065688.1:42827156-42829656 GCA_017654935.2 Phymorhynchus buccinoides
TTTGCTTGAGTCGTTAGTTTACTAACAATCCTGCTGAGGTGCTGCTGTGGACCGCGACCTTCATCAACCGGACCGGACTGAGCATCTGATATGGCCGGGAACAAAGAAGAAGAAGAAGGACTAGTAATCGAATTACACATCTGTAAATATAAAATATGAAATGGTTTGGTTTATAATTTCAAGTGCATACTTTGATTAATTATGTAGTTTCGATGCTTATTTTCTTTTTGTTTTGTTTTATTGAGTTGTGTTCACCTAACGTCGAACCCTATTTCCATTTATAAAGATCGAGCACAATATAAGCTTTTAGCTTGTTGTCGCTGATTTTTTAAAAATTATATACAACAAACAAACAACTACACCAGTGTAAAGTGACGTTATTTTATTCACAAGAGTCAAAGCAAACTACTGGATATTTCGGCGAATGCGCCTTTATCAACATAGACAAACAAGAAAACAGCAAATATCGCAAAAGGAGCAAAAAGCAGGCAACAAAAGGAGCAAAACATCAACAAGATAAAACAACAATACTTCCCCTCTACACAGTCCTATGCGTAAATGATGCAACTAAGTTGAAACCAAAGAGCAAGGCATGCATAAGTGAACACAAATCAGGGGCGAAAAAAGAAAAGAAAAGAAAGAATAAAATTGTAGTTATCTATGTTGTTCATGCACCGTGCACTAAATACTGATCTATTAAAACCGAATTATTCGGTCGAGCCGTCTACGATTAACGCGGCTTTGTTTTACACGCCTGTGAACAACTGGACCTTATCTTTTGATGGGCAGTATAGGTGAGTGAGTGACTGACTGACCAAGGGACCACCAGTCACTAACTACTACTGTCTGCCGTCTGACCACTAAACTGAAACCTTTGACCACAGGTTTTATTATAACCGCATCATTTGGCTACTTAATGCACCCCCCCCCCCCCCCCACCCCCATCTCCCATCCCATTTCCCCTTCGATTCCCTGCTTGCGGATGAACAAAAGAAAGCTGGAGAGGAAAAGGAAAGGGATGAGAAGGGGGTTGGGGGAAAGGAAGGAAGGGTGGGAGCCTGAGAAGGAGACAGAAAGGGAATCCAATCAACCCCCACAATGCACGGTCCGACTGGTTTCCACTCATTACAGACTTCATTAATTAATATCGCACGCTGCCTGGGTGCTGCTTGATTTCTGCCCTGTGTGGTGGTGGTGTCGTTTGTTGTGCGGTGAAACAGAAACGGGAGGAGGGGGTTGGGGGGGGGAAGGAGGGGGAATGATGATGATGACGACCGTGTGATGATGATGATGATGATGATGACGACCGTGTGATGATGATGATGATGATGATGATTAGAGGACAACAGCAACAAAAACAGTTTTTCCCATGAGTGTGTGTGTGTGTGTGTGTGTGTGTGTGTGTGTGTGTGTGTGTGTGTGTGTGTGCGCGTGTGCGTGCGTGTGCGTGCGTGCGTGTGCGCGCGCGCGCACAATCTTCTTTCTCTCTTTTAAATCTTTTGGTGGGGGGTTTTCCACACCCAATTCATTCTTTCGATCTATTTCCCTATTTTCTCCTACTTCAATCCAATTCCATTTCTCTATACTCCTTATTATCTTCACTATTTTTCTTCCTCCCCACCCCCTCCCCCGTGCCTCAGAATGAAAACTTACGCAGCCTTTATTTCTTGAAGAGGTGCTTAAAAACGCTACGTTTGGGGGAAATTGTTCTAGCAGGAGAGAGAGAGAGAGAGAGAGAGAGAGAGAGAGAGAGAGAGAGAGAGAGAGAGAGAGAGAGAGAGAGAGAGAGAGAGAGAGAGAGAGAGAGAGAGAGAGAGAGACTACGAATACGAATACGAATACGAATGTTTAATGAGGGTAAACGGATAAGCTCAAGCTTCTTTACACCATGACCATAAACAGAGAGAGAGAGAGAGAGAGAGAGAGAGAGAGAGAGAGAGAGAGAGAGAGAGAGAGAGAGAGAGAGAGAGAGAGAGACAGAGAGAGAGAGACAGAGAGAGAGAGACAGACAGAGACAGACAGACAGACAAAGAAATTGTACCTCCGGTTGTCCCATCTATCAGGCCTATTGAGAGCAGTGGTGCATTTTGCTATGGCGCGGCCATTCCGCTCTGAGCTAATGGCTGCCTGCAGAAATTGGAGACATTACTCCTCAGCTCAAGTTGTTTGTGCGCTACGTGTGGGGCTTGTAGCATTTCCATTCCTCTCCTCCGCTTGTTACCCGGCCAGAGGCCGGGGTTTTGCGATTGGTTTGTGTGTGTGTGTGTGTGTGTGTCTGTGAATCGATTATCTTACAAACTACTGTTTGGACTTTGATTAAAATTGGCAGAGGGGTAGACAGCTTGAAAAGGAAGCTTCCTTTCGTTAATCAACACCGTGCTGACCTTAACCTTGAAGTTTGACCTTGAAAACCGAAATTTCCTTCTTTTGGGCTATGTAATTTCCCCCCAGCTTTATTTCGTGAACTAGTGAACAGAATCGCTTCAAATTTTGTGTGGTG
>CM065688.1:42839656-42857156 GCA_017654935.2 Phymorhynchus buccinoides
CTACAAGAGGACTGTTTTCAGTGCAGGTTTGCACACACGTTTTTGTGTGTGTAAAGGTGGACCCTAACGGGTGAGTTTTTTGCAAGAAACACGTCGAGATCACCAGAAAGACAGCCTTTCCAAGGATGGGAACACTCACTTTTCTCTGGTTTCTTAGAAATCAAACGGTCAAAACGGCGATTCCTCCTTGGCGGAGATGCCGGAGAGATAAGCCATTTTGGACGGGGTGGGTGGAGGACACTCATTGTGGTTGAAGCTTTTTCTTCTTTGTAGTGCAGTAAAAAATTGAAAAAAAATTTGCACTGTGGAACTTTCGTGCAAACGATTTGGTCTAAACTCAGGCGGCCATTAGAAAAGAGAAGTCGTATTTGCTTTCTCTTTCACTGAAAGAATTTGACTTCCAGCACCTCCACCAAGGAGGAATCGCCGATTTGACGGTTTGATTTCTAGGAAACCAGAGCAAAGTGAGTGTTGCGATCTCTGTAAATGGTGTTTTCCTGGTGATCTCGACGTGTTTCTTGCAAAAATTCACCCGTCAGGGTGCCCCTTTAAACAAACAAAAAAGAAGAAGAAAAAAAGCAGGCTAGCTGTTGCCATCGTGTCAACACGTTATCTGATTACAAAAGATATCACTGCAAGGCAATGCCGTAAGAAAAGCTTCCTAAAAAAACCCAACTCGGCACGAACAGACACAGTGGTAATGACGGTTGGATGATAAAGGCCCAGTCTGTTTTGTCACACGGTTTATTAAACAATAAACAAGAGTAGCCAGCAAAAACATTAGGTGTACTATAATATACTGCTCACAAAAAGCAAGGGCTATTGACATTTGTAAGATCATCATGGGTTCAAAAACGAAATTATAAGTTTTATTTCATTTGAAAACTAAAGTATGTTCGTCCTTGAACATAAAATCGATGACTGAAATCAATTTTAAAATGTCACTTGACTGCCAGAGAAGATGGACATCAATAGGTGCAACGTCCAAAAGTCACAAGTCCTAAAACAGTTGGAACACGTGTTGGGCCAGGGTTTCCTGCAAGGCTAAGCAAGGCATTGGATTGAAAATGGTCAGGGGACCTTGTAGGCCATGGGAGGGTCTGGGTTTCAGGGGTGTGAAGGTGACCTTGCACAACACGAGTCCGATTGAGACATGATTTGTCATGTTTTAGCTCAAAATCTTCCACATCCTGGCGTTTTTCGCGTTCAACTTGCGCCATTGTTATGGTCGTAAGAGGATCTAGGGAGGGGGAAACATTAATCCTTCAGAAACTATCCGGGAGACTGTTCTGGAGCACGAGACGGCACTGCCTTGAATGCCTGGTAGCAAACAGTGGCCCATCACTCTGTCAACCGTTTAAAAGTGTTTTGTGATTTGGAATAACACGCCCACTGATGTTTATCCTCTCTGGCAGTCACGTGACATTTTAAAATTGACTTTTGTCTTCGAAGTTACGGTCAGGAAAGGCTTAACCTTTGTTTGCACACTGTGGCATAAACATAATGATCTAATTATTAAAACCATAGTGGCATCTTCTTCGTACATGCTTATAGTAATATTACAAAGTCTTTTTTCTCCTTTTTTTATATTTACTTTACTTGTAGACTAAATGAATTAAAGAAGAAAGAGAAAAAACAAGAAAAGAGAAAAAAAAAAGAGTATGAAGTACTTTGTTTAACTTGGGTTTTGGTTACGCTTGGTTAAAGCAATGAGTGGACTGTTAAATTTATGTTATCTCCTTATTTAAACATAGAATAATAGATCACTATTATATTTGCAGGACTGGTACAGCTCAGTGATGAATAATGATACTTACTCGACATATTGTCTGTTTAAAACATCATTTGAACCTGAACAATACTTTCATTTTCTAGACAATAGATGTTTTCGAGACTGGTAAAATTGCGTGTTGGTGTTCTACCTATTAATGGATCGTTATTTAGAAGAACATTTAGTGAAAACTGAACACATTATGCCCTGTGTGCAATGCTGTCGAAGACGAAAGTCACTTTATTTATGTATGCCCTTTGTACTCTGATATCAGAAGCAAATATCTAAGTGGAGCAACTGGTCAGTACACCAATGTTTTAAAACATGGATCTGTAGAGACAGGCAGCAAACTCTCTTTGTACCTGTTTTATGCTATTCGCCCAAAATAATAAAAATAATGATGATAAAGCATAATGTCAAATTGCTCTAGGACACCAAGCCCCATTGAGTGTCTTCAAACTGTTATTGATATCTGTGGTACCATTGATGTTCGAATGTGCCAGTACTTTATGCGTGTTTATGTATGACTTTGGCCTTTCTAAGCGCCAGTTGCCTATAGATATTAAAAACATTGTTCATTGTTCTCTCTCTCTCTGTCTATCTCCCCTCCCCCCTTCTCTCTCTCTCTCTCTCTCTCTCTCTCTCTCTCTCTCTCTCTCTCTCTCTCTCTCTCTCTCTCTCTCTCTCTCTCTCTCTCTGAACCGACGACCTGTGTGTACATACCCGTGTTAAGTGTGTGTTTACGTCTGCTGGAAAACTAAAGTTTGCCCCAACCCCATAATAATTCATCACCTTCCTCTTCTCCTTCTTCTCCTTCTTCTTCTTCTTCTTCCTCTTCTATCTCTCACGCCCCTCATCTCGTTTCTCCCAAACTTCCTCGGCAGTTATCATCGACCTATCATCGCTTTCACCCTCAAACTCATTCCCCGGTTATCACCGTTATCAAGCTCACGCCACCTCCGCAACCGGTGTGTGTGTGTGTGAGGAACTGTTGTTGAAACTACGGAGATTGCGATTGCCCAAAACTGACCACAGTCCATACGACGAGCCTGGAAGTTTGGGGAGGACTGTTGTCAAAACTACACATACTGTTACGTGTTAGTATCTCGAGTTGCAGAGACGGATAGATTGTTAGCTAAGGAAGGTTGTATGTAGTTGGGCCTACTCCTACTCCTTGCTGTTACTAGCAACGAACTTGGACAGCAAGAGATAAAGTCACACACAAACACAGACACAGACACACACACACGCACACACATACGTACGTAAGCACGCACGCACGCGCACGCACGCGCACGCACGCGCACGCACGCGCACGCACGCGCACGCACGCGCACGCACGCGCACGCGCGCTCACACACACACACGCACGCATACACACATATGCACTCACTTGCGCGCGCGCATGCTCAAACGCATGTATGCACGCACACATACGCATGCGCAGACGCACGTACACACACGCGCGCGCGCGCGCACACACACGTGCGCACGCACACACGCGCACACGCACACGCACACGCACACGCACACACACACACACACACACACACACACACACACACACACACGAGTGAAGAATGAAGATGTGATACTGAAATCTGGTGGTGAACAAATAGTGAAGTGTCAAAGGAGATTGTCATATCACGCACCTGGGAATGGAATGACAAGAAAGGAGAAGGTGGGGGTGGGGTGAGTGGGGGGCTGATACATGTGCGTTTCGGGGCTGATGTTGATGATGGGTCGGATAAAGAGAATCAATGTGAGTGTACGCGCTCGTCTTGTACATTGTGTATTGCAATGCAAGCATGCCTCTCCCTCCCCCTCTCTCTCTCTCTCTCTCTCTCTCTCTCTCTCTCTCTCTCTCTCTCTCTCTCTCTCTCTCTCTCTCTCTCTCTCTCTCTCAGCGATATGAATATGAATGAATGAATGTTATGCCATCAGCCATGTAATCGCTAACTCCACCCCACCTCCGCACACACAGAGACACACACCAACCCCTTGTATTTTACAGAAACAAAATCATACTCCGTAGCTATGCCAAGTTGGTTCGTAGATCTAAAAACTGTATGAATAATGGAGGGGCGTGTCACCGTCGCTGAATTATCATCATCGCAAATCTAAAGCACTGACGTGGCAAAGTGTTAGACGACAACTAAGCCACCGATGTAGGCTTACTTGATTAATGTGTCGAAGATTACAGAAACAAATACGAAAATATGTAAGCAATAAAGGCATTAAATCGATTACAAACGGACACTTTGAAGTCGATTATCGATTACGATTACATTTAAAACGGATGTATCGATAAATAAGACGAGCGTGGCTTAAGTTATATATATATATATATCAGTGTGCCAAAGCATTAGGCTTACAGTAAAGGAGGCAACAGTCTTCTGTAATAATTATGATTGTGAATGTTGTTTGAAAATATCGGGCTCACCATCATCATAACTGCAACCACCAGTCTCACTTGGCTCTGTCAGGAAATCAGGATGATATTCTGCATGCTGGGGCGTCGTATCATCGTCCGAATAATAGAACGCTTCGGAGCGTAGGAAAGCATCCATTTGAACAGATCTGCGCAAGAATTATACCCTCTTGATAATTTAGTTGTGTAATTTTAGTTGCCTGAACTTGGCTAAAACATCAGTTGCAAAGTTAACACTGAAATGCGTTTGAAGGCGTTGCTTTTTTTTTTAATGTTACGTCACTGAGTGCGGAACAGTTAGATAAACGTAGGCATGTGTGATAACGGCAAATGAAAACATGCGCGCGCGCGCGCGCGTGTGTGTGTGTGTGGACCACAGAGGCATAGCATTATTCAGGGTCCGTTTCACAAGGGCTAACGTTACGTAGCGTGAGCGCAAATAGAAAAAAACGGTACTAAGAAACACCTCTTTTGCCGACGTGATCGAGGTAGCAAGCAACAAAATATTTGAAGGATCATGGGAAATATTAATACTTCCGGCTTTTGTTTAATTATATCTCGCGTGACGAGACTTGAACTGTAAAAATGGAAGACCAAAACAACAAGCTTGCCACAGCAAAATATTCTTTAGTCTATCGTGAAAAAATACGGGATGATTTTAGCAAATTGAACGAACGCAAGTGTTTGTAAGTGCTCTTTCTTAATTTTGATAATGTTAGATGGCGTAATATAGTGCAAATTTAATTTTCTGCACACAAATACACGTGGGTGAAATCGAAAACTTTGTACAAACTGACAGAGAGGCATGATTTATCTCCCTTATGATAGCAACCCTTTTCTCTTTCAAAAAAATGAAGAGTAAGCTTTTAAAGAGTTATCTGACCTTAGCAAACGTTTTGGGTGTTTCTTAGGCCGCGTTTGGCGTAAGCGTTATTCGCGCGGCGACCGTTATTTAGAGAAACTAAACCCGCTCACCGAACAGTCCCACAGGCATGACATGAGCAACCACAAAATTCTCACGGAATCATCATCAATGGCCTTTAAGCCGCTTAAGAACAGCAGGGTTTTAATCCGACCCCACTCTTCCCCACCCTCACCCTTTGTTCCACCACCTTTAATCCCACCACTCCGTCTAATCCCCTTCTATTCCCAGACCTCCCCCCCCCCCCCCCCCCCCCCCCCCCTTTTTTTTTTTTTCTTTCCCTCTCCCTGTTTCACCCCTTTATTTGTCCATCTCATGCCTTCTTACTGTTGTTCCTCACTTTCGCGCTTTATTTCCTTCACACCCTCCGTGGAGATACCGGGCGGGGGGGATGTCTTTCGTACAAATAGTTCCCCCATCTTCTGGAAGTTCTGTGCCTGTAACTTGCTCTAATCTGCCACTCTCTTTGACTCTGCCTTTTTCCTTGTCATCTACTATCTTTCGGACTTTTGGGTCCATTCTCCTGCCTTTTCCCCCCAAAAAAATAAATCTTACATATAGTTTTCTCCTTTGAGCTCCTTCGAAATCGGAATGCGTCGGCTGAATGCAGCGAGGAGATCAGTGGAAACTGGAAAACGGACACATGCGTACCCATTGTGGCCTTATGGCCTGGGAACGCAGAAGAAGAAGAAAGAGTTTCCTTCATCATCAGTTGTGAAGGACCTGTCGCGCAATGCTTTTGTTTCGTCTTCTTCGTCGATTGCTCCGTGTTACTGTCAGTTATGAGCTCAGAATTGGCGTCATGCTGCCGTTATGTTAAGAAAATAGTTAGGCCTAGCATATCTGTCTTCGGCTGGAGAAAATCTTTATGAGAGTTTATTGAGAAAACAAGCGCGAAATCGCAATAGTTTGTGGCACGCGGTCTATTTTTACCACTCCAATCATGAGTTACCTCCCCTGGCTTTTCAATAATTTTAATCTGTAAACCAGAATGTTATCTCTGCACCATTTCGTAACATTTTATATCTTTTGGAAAACATTTAAAACTATGTATCCTACTTATACTCATCAAAAGAAGCACCGCATACTCGTCGTGTCTGTTGTAGTGTCTGTATTACGTATGTTTATTATTTTGTACGCTTTTACAATACATCATTTTAAAGAGCGGCCTCAATTAATTTTGAAGTGTAGCCTCGATTTGAAGACAGAATATGGGCCAGTAAGGCAGACAGATAGCAGATGACAGTAAACAACGGGAAAAGACTGACTTATAAAGTGTGACAGATTAGCACGGAACTTCCAGAAGGATGGGGGAACTATTTGATTGGCACATGCACAGATAGAAAACATTGCACATAAAGATATGAAGAAAGTTTAACTCAACAAAGTAAATAAAGAAATCGAAGAAAGTAAAAACACAACTAAAAAATGAAGGAATAATAAATAAATAAATTAAATTAAAATAATAATAAAACTCACCAGTACAAGTTGTTTACATAATTTTTTTTTTTTAAAGACCTACCAACTAGCCTGTCAACAAACGCCAGAAAACCCCCACATACTCCTTGGCGAAGGTAAGCGATATCCGACAACAATATCCGAACCGGAATGCATCCAGTTCATAGCCACCGTAAAAGAAAGAACCACTCCAAAGTGCCGATAAGACCCAGAGACGCACTGGCATCCACCTGCCCTACCAACACAAGAGTAGTCCTTGGGGCACAGACTCCTAGACGAAGGTAAGGAATGCCCGAGCCCTAATGCGTCCAGCTTATTGGCCACTGCAACTAGGGTTATTAACGCCCTTGACGGCAAGAGTTATCCCCTTGTTTGGTCAGTACTCAACCATCTCCCCCCACCCACCAATGGCATTCACTCTTGCAAAAGGTGTTCTTTGCAGTGGCCACCAAAGTCCTTTTGAACTTCACCACACAGGTCTATCACTTTGGTGCGGCTGTCAGTCGTGTATCCGATTGTGACCAATCAGCAGAAGAGGCTACTGTCATCCCGAAAAGCTGGGCCGGAATATGGTTACAGTAAGCATGCCTTGTCCAGAGTACAATCCTCCGTTTGTCGATTATGGCCTCGAGGACTTTATAACACAGTTGGCATCGGTCACTTTTGTAAACTAGCACAATATAAGCTTCTAGCTAGTTGCTGCTGATGTGTTTACTATCTTATGGTTGGTCATGTACTGTGGACCTAATACAGTTGCTTAAACCAACTTTTCTAAACAAAATTCGTTAGCTTCTTCTATGAACTCCTGCTTCCACATACATGTATTTCATATAATGGGAGCTATGTCTGTCTACTTGTACAGTAAGCTACAACTCCAACTCGAGTCTCTCTGTCTGTGTGAATGACATCAGCAAACCTTTCACGAAGTCTTCAGAGCACGCCATTGTCTGTTAAATGGAGACTAAACCGCTTCATTAGGCTTACAACGACTCCTCCTCCTCCTTCCCTCCGTCCCACCCTTCAGAAACCTTTCTTATCTACCCTCCCCCGTCCGTCCCTCACCCTCCCCTCCTTTCCCAAACCCCTCTGGTTTTAATCCCCATTCACCACTACACTATTGTCTTGAGGGTGATACAATTAAACAAAAGACAACTACCCTCCTACAAGTGAGACTACGTCAGCGGATTTACCGTCACCCGGTGTTTAGGGTTTGCCACTTTTAGTGCTGTTTCAAAGACAATCGGCGACATGGACAGTTGGAGAGAGAGCCAGAGAGGGAGGGAGAGAGAGAGAGAGAGAGAGAGAGAGAGAGAGAGAGAGAGAGAGAGAGAGAGAGAGAGAGAGAGAGAGAGAGAGAGAGAGAGAGAGAGAGAGAGAGAGAGAGAGGGAGAAAGAGAGACAGAGAGAGAAACAGAGAGAGAGAAACAGAGAGAGAGAGAGAGAGAGAGAGAGAGAGAGAGAGAGAGAGAGAGAGAGAGAGAGAGAGAGAGAGAGACAGAGACAGAGAGAGAAACAGAGAGAGAGAAACACAGAGAGAGAGAGAGAGAGAGAGAGAGAGAGAGAGAGAGAGAGAGAGAGAGAGAGAGAGAGAGAGATGACAATGGACCCCGGGTGGCATGTAACGTATTGAAGACTCCAAAGGTGTGAAAAGAAGAGCTCCGTCCTTTCTCTGTCTACGGGTAGGGGTCCCCTCCTTGAGGGTGATTAAGACTTGACTGGCAGGGCCCAGGAAGGGACTTTTCGCGTGAGAAATAAACAGAGTGGAGGGGAAATCACAGTGGTCTTCACACACTCTCAGCCTCATGAGGATTTAGTTCGTCTTCAGGTTTGAAACACTAGGTTAAAGGGGGAGTCACTTGTGTTGCTATCAGAGCGGCTCAGCTCTAATCCAGCGGATTTTTGTGGATGGAAGTCTAAGGCCGTGTACACACATAAGCGGATATTCCATGCCGAAACCCGTGCGCAAACCATAAATAAGTGAAACAAAGAAGGGGAAAGATTTGCGCACGTGTCCGAATGTCCCCTATTATTATGCGTAAACTTTTATCCTTCTTCCTTCCATTTATGTAGGGTTTTCCGTGCGGAACTTACGCGTCTAATGTGAACCCGGCCTTAAAGGTAAATAGCTTCGATGGGGATTAAAAGACTGAGAGAGAGAGAGAGAGAGAGAGAGAGAGAGAGAGAGAACGAACGAACGAGCGAAAAAAATTTATTGAGGGAAAAAGAGTAAGCACACAATGGGCTTTTTTTACATCTTGCCCTCAAACAAACATGCAACAAAATCAATATATTCAACACAAAAATAATGAAGAAGCATGCAAAAAATAATCATCGAAGAATTATCCATGAAGAAGAAAAAATAGATACAACAAAACCGTCTATCTATCCCCCCCCCCCCCCATCCCCCCCCCCCTCTCACACACACAAAAAGGAGAAGAGTGAGAGAGAGAGAGAGAGAGAGGAGAGAGAGAGAGAGAGAGAGAGAGAGAGAGAGAGAGAGAGAGAGAGAGAGAGAGAGAGAGAGAGAGAGAGAGAGAGATGAGACACATGAAATAAGTAAATACAAAACTTGTTAATAATTTAACAACAACAAAGTTGATAATATGCATACATGTCAACATATCAAAAGTGGAAACATATTTGAAACTAAGAATGGGGTTAAACAACATTGCTTGTATGTTTCAACATAAGATACTTATGGTACTCTTTTAAAAACAGTAATGCCCGAGTACACATTAAAGGAAGATGAAATAGTATTCCATAAGTAGCCACCTGAATATACGAGACTAGATTTAAAAAGGTGAGAGAGAGAGAGAGAGAGAGAGAGAGAGAGAGAGAGAGAGAGAGAGAGAGAGAGAGAGAGAGAGAGAGAGAGAGAGAGAGAGAGAGAGAGAGAGAGACTTGAATTGAATGAACTTTATTTATATAGGGTAATAGAATAAGTAAACAATACACATTTTTACATCAATGTAACGAAAATAGTAATAAATCAGTCAGTCAGAGGAGTGGGTTTCTTATAGAACAAGAACCCAAGGCTATTTTGATTTTAAAACCCCACGCGCCTATCTTGTCAATTCACAAGTTTATTGAACGATGAGTTGAATGCAGCAAAAACAGTATAGTAAATCAGTCAGTCAGTGGAGGAACCCCCGGGCTATTTTGATTAGAGGGAGTGAGAAACATCCACGAGCCTATCTTGTTAATTGACAATTTCATTGACAGTCGAGCTGAATACCCTTTCCAAAGTCTGTGCTGGGATTTGAACTTAATAAATGAATGCAACCAAAGAGTGATACCACTATCACTTAGTCTTTAGTTAGCTTTGTGGTAGGAGGGTAGTAACTAACAGTGATTATCGCCACGAGACTGTTGCTTGCCGTTTGTGGCAGCGCAACATGTTACAACGCGTCAAAATGTTACAATTGTAGCAAATTGCGTGAGGTGCCCGGGGCTCTTCGCGCAAAATGTTACAATTGTGACGCGTTGTAGCATTTTGCACGGAAAGCCTGCGGCAAAATGTTACAATTTTGTTAGAATTGTAACATTTTGCGCGAGGCGCCCCGGGCAAAATGTTGCAACGCGTCAAAATGTTACAATTGAAAACTTTCAATCAAAGGTGGGCGCCTCGCGCAAAATGTTAGAAATGTAACAAACTGCGCTTGGCGCCCCGGGCGCCTCGCCCAAAATGTTACATTTGTAACAAAATTGAAACATTTCGCCGCAGGCTTTCCGCGCAAAATGTTATAACGCGGCAAAATGTTACAATTGTAACATTTTGCCGCAGGACTTTCCGCGCAAAATGTTACAAGGCGTCAAAATGTTACAACTGTAAAATTTTGACGCGTTGTAACATTTTGCGCTGCCACACCGTTTCCTTTTCGGACACGCTTCGCCGACGACCAAATGTGATTCGCGCTTCGAGACAACGTGATCGAATCGTATCGTACAGATTTTAGTGGACGTGTGGCTGGCCCTTTAACTTAAACACTTAACACCGGTACCGAAGTAACGAGTAAATTACATGTAACATTAAGCAGTCAATGTTGTGTTGACAGGTTCTTCTAATTTACATGTTACTACCCGTGTTAAGTGTTTAAGACGCACTGATGGTTACGGTCCCTGGTTTGCTCTTTCCATGTACAGAATGTAGGTAGTGGAGTATGCGTATAAATTTAATGCTTTGTTTTCCTCAAAAAATAAGAAACTTTTGATTAAACTTAAGCACTTTGTTACAGTTATAAACAGTTCTTTTCGATGATTTGTATGGACAAAATGTAACATGTTTGTTTGTTTTTTGTAATAATGATATAGGTATATTTGTCCTAGTTATTTCCTTGTCGTTCATAATATAGACATCGCTCTGTTTTGATGTTCGATTGTTTATCTATGTGTGTACTTTGTTTTATATTTCTGTGCCCCAAGTGGGTATGAAATAAAACATTTGCCTTGCCTTAAAATAAGGAGGTCATGCTTAAAATAAGGTGTGTTGAGGAAGATACTGCGTGGGGAAGAGGGGAGGGGGTGGGTGCAGACGGAGGTCGTGCAGGGCCCTTGGGAAAAGAGAGGGAAAAGATGCTCCAGGGTGGGAAAAGAGAGGGAAAAGATGCTCCAGGGTGGGAAAAGAGAGGGGACAGATGCTACAGGGTGGGAAAAGAGGGGGAAAAGATATTCCAGGGTGGGAAATGAGAGGGGAAAGATGCTCCAGGGTGGGAAAAGAGAAGGGAAAGATGCTCCAGGGTGGGAAAAGAGAGGGGAAAGATGCTCCAGGGTGGGAAAAGAGAAGGGAAAGATGCTCCAGGGTGGGAAAAGAGAGGGGAAAGATGCTCCAGGGTGGGAAAAGAGAGGGGAAAGATGCTCCAGGGTGGGAAAAGAGAGGGGAAAGATGCTCCAGGGTGGGAAAAGAGAGGGGAAAGATGCTCCAGGGTGGGAAAAGAGAGGGGAAAGATGCTACAGGGTGGGAAAAGAGGGGGAAAAGATGTTCCAGGGTGGGAAATGAGAGGGAGAAGATGCTCCAGGGTGGGAAAAGAGAGGGGAAAGATGCTCCAGGGTGGGAAAAGAGAGGGAAAAGATGCTCCAGGGTGGGAAAAGGCAGGACAGAAGGGCGCCGGGAAAGGGCGGGATGGTGTGGGGTGGGGTGGGGTGGGATCGTGAGAATACTGTGACACAGTTCATCAGTCGCAGAGTTTGGGACTTCGGAGACATTCGTTGTGTGTCTGTAGGCGTTAATCTGTCTCGTGTCTGTTCGATTCTGTGTATCTGTCTTTCTCTTTTGTCTCTCTGTCTCCTTCTCTCTCTGACTCTGTCTCCCTGTCTCCCTGTCTCTCCGTCTCTGTCTCTGACTCTGGCTTTGTCTCGCTCTGTCTCTGTCTCTCTCTCTCTCTCTGTCTGTATGTCTGTCTCTCTCTCTCTCTCTCTCTCTCTCTCTCTCTCTCTCTCTCTCTCTCTCTCTCTCTCTCTCTCTCTCTCTCTCTCTCTAGGGCTATGTGTGTGTGTGTGTGTGTGTGTGTGTGTGTGTGTGTGTGTGTGTGTGTGTGTGTGTGTGTGTGTGTGTGTGTGTGTGTGTGTGTTTGTGTGTGTGTGTGTGTGTGTGCGCGCGCGCTCGCGCACGCGCGTGTGTGTGACAAACTCAAAGGGCAAAGTGAAGTGGGAGCTGCAAAAACAAATAAACAAACACAAGGTGCAAAAACGCATGGATATGAAAACATATATTTCCGTGCACATTATAAAGACAAGAAGAAGAAACGGAAGCATACATTCCTTAAAATCCAAACAAAATATCGTCAGTAAAAACAGAGAAACAAAAACCACAAAGCAATAAATCAGATTTCGATTATAAACAAGCGCGAAATCGCAATAGTTTGTGGCACGCGGTCTATTTTTACCACGCCAATCATGAGTCACCTCCCCTGGCTTTTCAATCATTTTAATCTGTAAACCAGAATGTTATCTCTGCACCATTTCGTAACTTTTTATATCTTTTGGAAAACATTTAAAACTATGTATCCTACTTATGCTCATCGAAAGAAGCACCGCATACTCGTCGTGTCTGTTGTAGTGTCTGTATTACGTATGTTTATTATTTTGTACGCTTTTAAAATACATCATTTTAAAGAGCGGCCTCAATTTGAAGTGTAGCCTCGATTTGAAGTGCGACAATTTTGTCAAAATGTGCGACAATTTTGTCAAAATGTGCCACAATTTTGGACCGACCGACCGACCGACAGACAGACCGACCGACCGACAAAGTGAGCTATAGGTTTGTGGCTTGAGTCACAAACAAATATTGAGACTGAAAAAAAAATCAAGGAAAACAAAACAACAATAAATCAGATTTGGAGAAAAACAAAAATTGAGACTGAAAAAATCAAGAAAATGAAACTTGACAAAGAAAGTCCTCAAATCCGTTTTAGAACTCAAACAGGGAATCACAACAGAGAATGAATACCAAAAAGAAAAAAAAGAAAGACAGAAAATTAATGAGTTGGTGACAATGAGAAAGCTTGACAAGCAAGGGGAAACTTCCTAAAGCGAAGAAGACATATACTGAAAGCCAAACACCTATCCAAGTCAAACACTGCAGAACCAGGGAAAGTTTAAACATCCACTTTCATTGCGCGTAAACCTAGACCTACATACCCTCGCACACCACCCCATGGGTGCGGTCAATGGCCACTGCCTTTCTACTTAAAGGGGCACCCTGACGGATGGGTTTTTGTAAGAAACACGTCGAGATCACCAGGGAAACATCCTTCAGAGAGATTGCAACACTCACTTTGCTCTGATTTCCTAGAAATCAAACCGTCAAATCGGAGATTCCTCCTTGGCGGAGGTGCTGGAAGTCAAATTCTTTCAACCAAAGATAAGGCAAGGCGTTTGCCGTCTCTTTTCTAATGGTCGCCTGTGTTTAGACCAAATCGTTTGCACGACGTTTTCGCAATACTAGCCTTTTTTTCTTTTTTTTTCTTTTATAATTCTATGCAGTTTATCTAAAGGAGTTTCGCTCACAAGAAAGGAAATAACTCCATTTTTATTGTTTTTACTGCACTACAAAAAAAGAAAACGCTTCAACCACAATGAATGGCCTCCACCCACCCCATCCAAAATGGCTACTCTCTCAGGCATCTCCGCCAAGGAGGAATCGCCGTTTTGACGGCTTAATTTATAATTTTAAAAACCCCAGAGCAAAGTGAGTGTTCCGATCCTTGAAAAGGCTGTCTTTCTGGTGATCTCGACGTGTTTCTTGCAAACACTCATCCGCCAGGGTCCACCTTTAAAACAAAGAGGAAAGAAGGAAAATACGAAAGAAAGTAGGCCACGGGGGAAAGGAGTAAACCTCGGTGCACATGTTGGTAAAATGGACATGATTTCAGCCATCTGTGGACAGGAAACAAACTGAACAAAATACTGAAAGCATCAAACAATGTTGTTGTTATTTGATTGACGTTTTTAGAATACATAATGTACATACATATCAGCAGTTTCTTACATGCATTAACGCATTGGTTTGTTGTTGTTGTAATAATGAAAGGAGGGAACGAAAGAAAAAAAGGAAGACAAAATAAAAAGCCAACGTAACTGACAGGACAAAACAGACACACATAAACCAAATTTCCCCTGAAGTCGGCGTGTGGCCGCCCATGTGGCGGGGCCCTTTAAAAGCAGCCATACACGTAATCTTTCCACCCAAGGCCATGCGACATGTTCACATGGCACTGGGTGTGCGCGCCCCCCAGAGCGTTTAAGCTGGGGAACGAAAACAACAACAACAACAACAACAACAACAACAGCAACAACAACAACAACAAATGAAGGACAAGCACACGACAAACACAAACACAAAACTAAAACTACTAAAACTACACCCTCTGTTGCATTATGTGACAACGAGCGAATATTCACAGATACACAAAATCTACATACAAATATACAAGTCAAGCAGTCATAATAGTCAGCAGTGACTGTGGTTTCTATAGAGCGGAGGAAAAAAAAGAAGAAGAAGAAGAATCTCACATTAATCAGGAAGAAGAAGATAACTTACACACGTACACGCGCGCGCGATCAAACAATGTTTTGGCTTAAGCGAATTTTATTCCAAAACGTACAAATTAGCAGCGATAGAAAATAAATGATCGAGAATACACCAAGCTAAAAGCTTATACGAGGTACTCAAACACATCAAATTGCATGGTATTGGCTGCCATAGATAACACGTAAACAAGGCAATGGAAGCAAACGATGCTTTAATTAAGAATCTGTGCATTTTCCTTTTTATACGTCCTTTTGTATTTGACAGAGAAACCAATAACAAAAGTATATCAAACGCAGGGTGACCTTTATCTTTTTTGTGAGTGGCATAATATGAGATGGGAGAGTGATCTTCAGTTGAACGGCCAGAAGCGCTCATTAAAGAAGCAGCGGAGGTAAACATCTCTCTCTCTCTCTCTCTCTCTCTCTCTCTCTCTCTCTCTCTCTCTCTCTCTCTCTCTCTCTCTCTCTCTCTCTCTCTCACCCCTTCTCTCTCCCTTTAATCGCTAAAAATCGTAGTTACCTCCCCTCCGGTTTCCTCGGCCTGCTCTCTCTCTCTCTCTCTCTCTCTCTCTCTCTCTCTCTCTCTCTCTCTCTCTCTCTCTCTCTCTCTCTCTCTCTCTCTCTCTCTCTCTCTCTCTCTCTCGCTCTCTCTCTCTCCCTCTCTCTCTCTCTCTCTCTCCTTCTCTCTCTCTCTCTCTCTCCCTCCCTCCCTCCCTCCTCTCTCTCTCTCTCTGTCTCTCTCTCTCTCTCTCTCTCTCTCTCTCTCTCTCTCTCTCTCTCTCTCTCTCTCTCTCTCTCTCTCTCTCACACACACACACACACACACACACACACACACACACACACACACACACACACACACACACACACACACACACACACACACATCGCTGAAAATCGTGGCTACCTCGCCCCGCGCACGAAGACAACAAGCCTTGTGAGGTGGAAAACGCACGTTTTTCCGTAACGGCGGTTAAAAGGAGGAAAGAAGGAAGAAGAAGAAGAAGAAGAAGAAGAGAATGCGCATTATTTCACTTTCAGTAGCCCATTGGCCTACGCAGAAACAAAAACTAAGGCACCCGTCCCAGTGGTAATGATTTTTGTTTTTGTTGCTATCTCGCACTTTAGGCAACCCCCTTCAAATTTTGGCATTGAAAACTTTCCCCGGGAAGCACCATTCTGTTATTGCCGAGAAAGGGATAGAGTTAGGATCAGCCTATGGTTGTTATCATTAACGGTACCCTTTCTAGCACCATAATAACGATACTACTACTACTAATAATAATAATAATAAGAATAATAATAATAATAATAATAATAATAATAATAATAATAATAATAATAATAATAATAATAATAATAATAATAATAATAATAATAATAATAATAAAGACATTTATAGAGCGCACATTCTAGACGAACTGACTACTCATGGCGCTTAACAAAACTAAAATTCACTCCCTGTGCATGCAATATTACATCATACTACTGTATGGATTTTAGCGCTATATGAAATCAAATTATTATTATTATTATTATTATTATTATTATATTAAACGTACTCACACGCGCTCGCATTCCCACCGTCACCCTCATGCAAACACATACTCACAGATATACAAACATGCACGCACATATACACATTGGTATACACAAACGCAACCTTCCCTCCCCACACACACAAACACTCACATCAACGCACACAAACACACACACACACACACACACACATACATATGCGCGCGTACACAAACACACACACATACACACACACACACACACACACACACACGCACACACACTAGGTAGCTGTGTCCCACATACAAATGTCCCCAGCTTCAAATTGAGGCTGCTCTTTAAAATGATGTTTCGTTTTCAGGTTGGGGGCATTTATATGGGGAAACCCCCCAGATTTTTTACCAGCTATTAGAGGGGGAACCCGTGAAACCCGTGATGTTTGACACGTGACCTGGTGGGTCTTTAAACGGAAAGACCCAGACTTTGTGATGGAGTGCTTAACCCTTTCACCGCCAGCCATATTTCAGCCAAAATGTCCATTAAATTTACCTGGGTAGGGAACAGAATCCAACTGTAGTATTGGGGGTTCTTCTGTGACATATAAAATAAGGCCTATCCTTACTTTCCAAATTCAAGAATTCGTGATCGCTTCTCGGCCTTTTGGCTAAGACAGTGATTCAGGAACGTAAATTTTTGTTTATACCATGGTTGGTTTGTTCAGCCCGTCGTACATGGCGAAAGCCGATACGCGACGTTAAGCTGAACTTCCACTTTCCCAAACTAAGACAATAGAGTCTTGGAAGACCCCAATTTAATGCCTTTTAGTGGCATAGGTGTTAAATCACTACTGTATGTGGTGCTAAAATGCGACTTTGGCGGTGAAGGGGTTAAAGTGCAGCTTAGCCTTTTTTTCAGGGACATAGAATCCATGTTTGTTGGTTGGTTTGTTGGTTTGTTGGTTTGTTCTGCGGTAGAGGCTTAATTATATTATTTCTAAAACAATTCCACGATCAAAACTCAAATTAGGTTTCTGGTGTCACGGGGATCGACAAGCAACAACTAGGCTACTCCTCCGAAATCGGAGTGTGGCTGCTCACGTGGCGGGGTAATCAAGAACGGTCACTCACGTAATGTTCTCATCCCTAGCTGGCGCGTTTGTACCATATTGTTCAAGCGTTCCGGCTGTTGGGATGATCCCTGGAGTCTTTTAGCCAGGGTAAGACAACAACAACAACAACAACTAGGCTTATAAGAATTTTTTGAAGACAGGCGTTGTTTGCGCAACCTTCAGTGGCTAGATACAAAGTTACATTCATAATTGTTTCGGCTGTTAAAACAAATTTTGTTCGCCGCAATTGTTAACTCCTGTGCA
>CM065688.1:42879656-42887156 GCA_017654935.2 Phymorhynchus buccinoides
CTTTTGCGTTCACAGGCCATATGGCCATAATGGGTAAGGTACGTATGTATCCGGTTTTCAGTCTTCACTGGTCTCCCCGCTGCGTACAGCCGACACATTCCGATTTCGGAGGAACTGAAAGGAGAAACATTATTTGGAAGATGTTATTGAAAAAAAAGGCAGGAGAATATGGGCCAATAAGTCAGAAACGAAATAGATGATAGAAAGCAAAGGGAAAAGGCAGAGTCAAATAAAGTGGCAGATGAGAGGAAGTTACAAGCACAGAACTTCCAGAAGGTGGGGGAACTATTTTTCACGAAAGATCCCCCTCCCCGGTATCCTCCACGGGTAGCTTCATTTGTCAAAACCCCCAGTCTGTGCTACTGTCAAAATAAAGGGAACAATAAGACAAGAACAAAAAAAGACTAAACAGTGGTAACCAGAGCAGACTCATTTGTTCTGTCTTCTGACAGCCGAGTCCCTCTGTGATGTCCTGCAGAAGTGGCCTGTGATGTCCATTCACTTCTTCAGGCACTGTGGCTGAGGTAGGCAGTCTGTACGGAAGACTGTGTGGGACGAGTGGACTTACTGGTGGTGGTCTCAGATTGACAAAGATTCTAGCATATTAGGTATTAGGTATTAGGTACTTATAGTCACAGAGGCGTCTCTGTGAAATTATCATTGCTCCCACCTGGAGAGCGCGTCGCAGCCAGAGGCGCGCCACCCAATTTTTTTTTTGGCATGCGATTTTTGTCACTGATGAGGGGGGGGGGGGGGGGGGGGGGGGGTAAATTTTGACCAAATAACAACTTTTTCGTTGCCACTGGGTTTAACGTATGCTAAGTGCATGGGCACACGGGACCTCGGTTTATCGTCTCATCCGAAAGACTCCACGTTCAGACCGTTAAGGCCTAGTGCAGAATGAGAGGAAAAATCCCTTGTACCCAGGTTCGAACTCGGGTTTACTTGACACGAAGCGAACGCGATACCACTGTGCGAGAGAAAATGGAGTTTTGCGTCCTCTTGGTCTGAATCAGACACATATGGGACATTTGTAAATACAAATATGGTGGGAACAATACTGGAGGCAATGCCCGGAGACAGTACGAAACCAGTAAAGTCCCGATTTAAAAAAAATTAATACAGATAGCTGTAGCAGTGACCACGCCTCGGTTAAACCTCATCGGCTATGGCACCGCCACTCTACACCACTATTATATAGTGCATGCCCTGCTCTTATAGATTGATGGGCTGCTTTCCTGTTTCAGTGTATGCGGAGGGCCATCTGTTTGTCGTCCACATAATGCCCGTCTTTTCAGTTCGCCTAAAGACACAAATAAGTCAATGGTAAGGGCTTTCATGGCTAAAAGCAATGTTTCTTTGTATTTTACAATCCGTTTGTCATAACATATATAGATCTATTGCCAAATTATACCATCTATATAGCCCAGTTTATGTAGGATTCAGACAAGAATTTACAAAGTAATACAAATTTCCAAGCTTGCGCAAAAAAAAGGAAAAAGAAAAAAAAAGACCAAACAAGCAAAACTCCGTGGACGAGGACGACGAAGTGAACAAGAACAGAACAAAAAGACGACGATATTAAAGGTGGACCCTGACGGGTGAGTTTTTGCAAGGAACACGTCGAGATTACCAGAAAGACAGCCTTTTCAAGGATCGGAGCACTTCGGCGATTCCTCCTTGGCACTGTCTCTCTGTCTGTCTGTCTGTCTCTCTCTCTCTCTCTCTCTCTCTCTCTCTCTCTCTCTCTCTCTCTCTCTCTCTCTCTCTCTCTCTCTCTCTCTCTCTCTCTCTCTCACACCCAAATATCACACTTTCTCAGTTAAAAACTAACCAAAAAACAAACCAAAGCATTAAGCTGCTTTTTCCTGAAACTTGTTCGGCGTGATAAAAACAAATATAGGCCTATCATTTTGTGCTTTTTTTGGGTCTCCCCTTATCAAACGATTGTTCACAGACATAATGCAAGTCCGTCTCACTAATCTCCCGAAGAATACACAAGATTAGAAACCTGATCCTCTTCATCCCCACATAGTGCAAATATTCCTGTCTGCTAGTCAGCCGCTAGCATCGTTCTATTGACTTGGGCTTTGTGTATGTGAGCAAACAACATTCGAAACCATTGCATTGTGACATGAATTTAAACACCCATTGTCCTAGTTTGTCTGTTATGAATGATACCGTATATATGTAAGTACGCACGCACGCACGCACACACTCACTCACTCATACACTCACATGCGCACATATTGCATACCCGCACGCATGCATGCTTGCAGACACATACGCACGCACACACACACACACACGCAACTCTTTTCAAAGATGGTAGAAGACAAACAATAACGCCAGCCACGACTACAACTATTACTACTACTGCTATGCTGCTGCTCCTGCTACTACTTCTATGCTACTACTACTGCTACTGCTACTACTACTACTACTACTACTACTACTACTACTACTACTACTACTACTACTACTACTACTACTACTACTGCTTCTGCTTCTGCTGTTGCTGCTGCTTACCTCAAGTCATCATTATTCATGTCATAATCACTTGTCCGTTGCGTTATTGGGGACCCCACCATACGAAGCAAGAAAGAATCATTATTTTGTTTTACATCCTCCGATCTACTTAGAGGGGCACATAATTATGGAACATTTGTCAGGATGACAAGGAGGGGGGGGGGGGGGAATAGAGAAGGGGCACCAATAATGAAGGGATTAATAACGATGAGGTATGTTTTTATTAGGATATGGTAGTCTAGGTATTTGCTAATACTGATGGATGGGGTTGACCACCATACAAAGGAAAGGAATCAAAAGTAATTTATAGACACACGAAAGATGTAATGTCAGACAAGTGGAGCCACTTGCTCGTATTGGGCCTGGTCTGTCACCCTCCACTGAGGCAAAGGCAAAGGCAAAGAGGGTGAGTTTAACGTCCCATCACCAATCGGCCTTAGGGACACTTGTCGCAGAATGGACCGCACCTTGGGGGACCTCGGTTTCAAGTCTCACCCGAAGGACTGGGAAATAGGAGTAAAGTGTCTTTCCCAAGGATACACCACTGCGGACGGAGCTGGGTCTGAGCTATAAATATAAACATATAAAGCTCAGTGGTCACCCAAGATTTTTTCAAAATGTGTACTTTTACTTGTGGCGGTGCCATAGCCGATGAGGTTTAACCAAGGCGTGGTCATCGCTACAGCTATCTGTATTAATTTTTTAAAAATCGGGACTTTACTGGTTTCGTACTGCCTCCGGGCATTGCCTCCAGTATTGTTCCAATCATATTTGTATTTACAAATGTCCCATATGTGTCTGATTCAGACCAAGAGGACGTAAAACTCCATTTTCTCTCTCAGTGGTCACCCTAATACACATCTGCATTGTAAAAACAATTCGGGAGATTCCCCTGGTGTTGCACAGCCTCCGGGCATTGCCTCCAGGATCGTTCCCACCATCTTTACATCTACTAATATCCCATGTTATGTGTATGTTCCAGACCGGAGGACGTTAAGCAGAATTTCATCAGTGGTCACCCCTGGCAGCAAAGCCAATAGCGAGTATCTCTCAAGGGATACAAAAAAGGAGGGTACACTTTCAGGCTTTACACCATACACGTAATGCCTTTCACTCGAATCAATGGGTCTTATATTTGGTTGACAAAAAATAGTTCCCCCACCTTCTGGATGTTCTGTGCTTGTAACTTCCTCTTGTCTTTCACTCTCTTTGACTCTGCCTTTTCCCTTTGCTTTCTATCATCTACTATATTTCTGACTTATTGCCCCATTCTCCTGTCTTTTTTTCCAAAATCAAAACCATCTTCCAATCTTTGAGCTCCTCCGAAATCGGAATGTGTCGGCTATACGCAGCGGGGAGACCAGTGAAGACTGAAAACCTGACACATACGTACCTTATCCATTATGGCCTTATGGCCTGGGAACGCAGAAGGGGAAGAAGAATTAGTAGAATGAATGACTCCGACGGTCAACCTAGGAGGGTTGGCGTGGGCTGAGGGTGCTACATGCATCCAAGGGGATTAGTTGGCAAGTAGAGACCTTTTTTCCAACGCTAGCTGCGTTCAAGACCTCGTGGTCGTGAGAGTGGGGATATCCCCTGGGAGGGGCTTCTATGCATTCTACTATAAACAAATTCCAGCCTAGTCCCCGGAACCCAATCGCATCCATCGCAAAGAAATGATCTGTGCACTATTATTATATGGGAACAATATCATGTAACAGTTAGCCTGTTCACAATAGTTCACCCACTGCTGGTTTACCATTATTATGTTCACAGACTTAATGCACGGCCTTAAGGCGATTAAATGCAAATGAACTGTAAAACCCCCAAACATAATCAAGTAAATCGAACATACGATATTGTGTGTGTGTGTGTGTGTGTGTGTGTGTGTGTGTGTGTGCGTGTGTGCGTGTGCGTGTGCGTGTGCGTGTGCGTGTGCGTGTGCGTGTGCGTGTGCGTGTGTGTGTGTGTGTGTGTGTGTGTGTGTGTGTGTGTGTGTGTGCGTGTGTGTATGCGTGTGTGCGTGTGTGTGTGTGTGTGTGTGTGTGTATGCGTGCGTATGTGTGTATTAGTGTGTGTGTGTGTATGTGTGTGTGTGTGTGTGTGTGTCGTGCGCATGTGTGCGTGTGTCCTGAATCCCCTTGCAGTCTCACGCCTGTCGGAAGGTGGTGGGTTTTTTCCCCCCATGCCCGACCTTCGCTCTTGAATCAGCCCAAGCCGTAATTAACATAAGAAACAGTTCTAAGACGCTGCTATCCTCTTTGGGGGGCTCAGAATCCGTTATTAGTGGAAAGACCCTGCCCCCTGTCATATAAGCTCGATGCCTGTTGAAATATCATGCCAACCGCGCTCAACCTGGACGGTTGCGGTGAGGGGGGGTAGAAAAAGAAGATTGAGCGACGTAATACGGGCTTGGGTGTTGTTTCTCGGAGCTCATTTGAGCCGTGCGGGTGACGGTGTCCAAGATTATTCTTACGATGCAACGCTTGTTAAACCCCCCGGCAAGCCGATCCACCTTCTCAACTAGCCCCTAAGCTTCTTTAGCTTCAGCAGGGCCAGGGGCTTAAGTCTGAACGTAAGCTTCTGGCCATTTTGGCTAACTACAACAAACAGTAGACAAAACTCCGCTCCCCGCCAGTCGCGTCTGGGAAGCTGGTAGAGAGAACATCTCTCCGATATTTCGGTGCCAGAGGTACTGGGATTTTGGTGGATGGTTTGGTTGGTCAAGGCAAAAGGAGGGGTGTGGGTGGTACTTCTACCGTTCCTCCTCTCTACGGATTCGTCATAGTCTGTTCTTCATTTCCGTGTACAACGTTTATGTGTGGTACCCTACAACAACGATATTTCGGTGCCAGAGGCACTGGGAATTTACGTGGATGGTTTGGTTTGGTCAAGACAAAAAGAGGGGATGTGGGGGTAGTACTTCTACCGTTCCTCCTTTCCACGGATGCGTCATAGTCTGTTCTGCATTTCCGTGCGTGTGTGGTACCCTACGACATCGTTTGTGTTTTGTTAGTTGGTTGGAGTGGTTCTGTGATGCGACCTGTGGATATATAATACCCATTATGGATATAACACGTTGGATATCTACAGCTCGAAGCAGCTATCGTTGTTAGAAGAAAATATGAAGCGAAATGGTGCTGGCATAATAATGGCCGGTGATTGGTATTTTTTATCTCGCAGTGTCAAAGTGTGTTTCTGCATCTCAGCACGACATTGTTCTGTTTGGTGCGTGACTCCTCCACGTGGACTCGGCCCCACAGCAGCATAACACGAGGATCAGGCCTATTGCTACACGGTGCTACTGTCATATATTGGCATCATCGCCCTCATTTTGCAGTCAGGGGCAGGCGGATATCTTTCTGAAGCTGTATGTGGTGTTTATAGCCACCACCTCTGACCTAGATAATCAACGAAGCAGCGTCAGTGGTTCAGGCAGTTCCAAGGATTCCAGCTTGTGCTTTTCTTACCTTGTTTTTGCTGCTCCACAGTCCCGCACCCACCCCTCCCCTTTGGCGTTCCCTTTCCCCCTTCCAAGCTCTGACGTAACCCCCCATCCCATTTGTTTAAAAAAAAACAGATTTCATACCAGTTTAGTTCGTGCTTAAGATTTCCCCTTATCCTATCCCGACAGTCCTATCTCCCCCCACACCCCACACCACACCCCACCCCCACACCCCACCACACCCTCCTGGTGTGCACTCCTGGACATGATGGATGGTGTGTGTATTATAATGTGACAGTGCATTACTGTTGTGGATGAAAGTAAAAGAACATTTGTTTAAAACAACAAAAAGGAGCATAAAAGTTCAAACCTGTTCGTTTATTCTTCCCCGCTGCCTCTTTCAGACACCATTATTGTAGGAGTCCCGGAACCGTGTCGTTGTGGACTGTGTGTCAAGGTGGTTGGCATAACGTGACAAAATCGATCATTAAATAGGCTACTGTTTGTTTTTTCGTTTGCCTGTGTGATAAGAACGTGTAGGTCAAGATACTGATCAACAGTCGTGTTCAGTCTGGTGAATTAGAACTCGTGGTTTCGCACGTAAGCCTATAAACACAAACTGATTTCTGTTTATACTTAACTGATTGTAAGCTTATATTTACTAGCCGTGTAAGCGACGCTGCTAATGTTTTCAATGACGTTTGTCAGTTTGTTCCTAACTGGCTGGCTGTATGACCCAGGAAGCATACGTATAAGGTAGTTCGAGTTTCTTTTCTTTCTTTTTTCTGAGCTGTCCCATCTTATTCTGCTCCCACGCCGCTCATTCCGAGTCCCAGCTCACAGCCACACCTTCGCTTGTTCAGGTCGCGCAATCCGAGACCAGCAGTCCAAGGGGCGCTTATCTATGTTAGGCCGTCAGGAGCCAACCAACCGAGGAGACACTGCACTGCTGCTGAGTCACATCGGTGGAGTTCAGTAAAGCCTGTTCAGGACACCACCTACTAAGCCCCCTACTGACGACACTATTCTCTTAGTCGCGGAGCCAGCGTGAGTGAGGCCCTCATCCGAGGGCGCCACCACGACCGTCCACCGACAGCTCCCCAGAACACACTGATCCCCAATGACATTGACCCGAACGCACCAAGGCATAGACTTGATTGGAAACCAAACCTGAGGTCACCATGAGAGCAGGGCATGAAAACCCACAGAATTTGAGACATTTTTCTATTTAATGATTGATGAAAATGAGGCGGATGGATAGTTCGAATATCTAGGCCAAATTCAAATGTGAAGGTAATTGGTCAAAGGTCAAGGTCACTGGAGTGGAGAATGTGCGATTTGGGAGGTGAAAATGTGCTGCACGGCTGATGATCAAGCGTTTTAATGCTCTAGTATAATATAAAATAGGTCTGCTTTTTCTTTTAAAGGTGCTGCTTTTTTTAAACCATCAATAACTACAAACGTCTACCATGAATGCATTTATGTGCGTGAGAGTGTGTGAGTGAGTTGATGAGAGAGAGAGAGAG
>CM065688.1:42904656-42909656 GCA_017654935.2 Phymorhynchus buccinoides
TTCCTCTACGAGAACTTCAATCGTTCTTGAATGTCTTTCAGAGGTTGTTCCCTGTGGACTCGTTTGCACGAATCAGTTTTGCGTTAGCGAATTAAAATTATGACGTTGCGATGATGTCACAACTATCTGACTTACTGTTTTCAGTTTTTAAAATTTTCTAATTTTGTTTCTCTTATTATTATTATGGAAATAAACGGGACAGTAGCTAATCCAAAGTATTATTATAATTGGGCCTATATTTCCTTGGACAACAGTGATCATTCAATTGAAATTGCCACGAAATACTACACTACAAAGATGTAAGCTTACTCGAGTTACTGGAACTCCTTGTTTTTTCTGGTCTTTCTGGCAATCCTGAAGTCATTGGGTTTTGTTTTTTTACTTCTTTCCTACTTCACCCCCTCACTCCACCCCCCCCCCCCCCCACCCCTACATATACATATACACACATACATGAAACCTCCATTTTCCCTCCTCTCTCTTCTTTCTATCTGTCTAATTTGTCAGTCTTTGTTTCTGTTTTAGTCTTCACAATTTCTGTCTCTCTAACTCTCTGTCTAGTGAATGTTTGTCTGTGTGTATGTCGGTCGGTCGGGTCGGATCTCCCTCTCTCTCTCTCTCTCTCTCTCCCTCTTTCTCTCCTCTCTCCATCTCTCTCTCTCTCTCTCTCTCTCTCTCTCTCTCTCTCTCTCCTCTCTCTCTCTCATCTCTCTCATCTCTCTCTCTCTCGCTCTCTCTCTCTCTCCCTCTCTCTCACTCTCCCGCTCTCTTCATCCTCTCTCTTCTCTCTCTCTCTCTCTCTCTCTCTCATCATCTCTCTCTCTCTCTCTCTCTCTCTCTTTCTCTCTCTCTCGCTCTCTCTGTGTGCATGTGTCCACTTTCATATTTGAAAGTTGATAAATAATGATGAAACACGGAACGTTTTCGGTTAAAAAAACAACCACCCACCAACAACAACTAGAAAAATCATAGATTCGTTTCTCACACGCACGCACGCACACATTCACACACACACGCGCGCGCGTGCGTGTGAGAAACGAATCTAGGATTTTTCTAGTTGTTGTTCGTGGGTTTGTTTTAACCGAAAACATTCTGTGTTTCATCATTATTGATCAACTTTCAAATATGAAAGTGGACAGATCTCTGGGTCGGTAAATTCACTGTTCTCTCAGCGTCGGAGTGGTACAACTGTATGCAGCAAACGCTCCTCAATGACCCTACATTTATATAATGAGAGAACGAGATAATACACTAATCCATCGTGTCTTCGCTAAGCAGAGAGGCAGAGAAAACGTCCAGTCCCCTCGCCCAGTCTAATCATGGGCCTTCCCCGTTCCTCCACTCCCAGTGCCATTCGTTTGCGCACAATTCTATCTTTAAACGGTTATATATGGATCTGACAGCACAAGATGGAACATATTGATCAGGATATATGAGGCGATTTAGTTTTTTTACCCTAATACTTCTGTCTTCTTCATGTTTCGCGTTGTTTTGTCTTCACCTCGTCCTTCCCCACCTTTTTCTTTTCCCTTATGTTTTCCTTCCTCCATACGAATACAAATGTCCCATAATATGTGCCCTCCCGGGTCGAGAGAACGAACAATCTGAATTACTACCATAATACTTCTTCAAACATCTTACTGCCAGTACAAGTTGGAATTCCTTAGCCCCCCCCCCCCCCCCCCCATCCCTACCCACCCACCCCCACACACAAAGAAAAAAAAAGAAAAATCTCGTTTTCTAGGCGATTTAGAGACGGTTTCCATCTGGGTTAATAACATTAACGTGATTCATTGGGCTAAGTAGCATTTTGCCCCCATCTCTATGTGTCCCCAATTTTGGTTTAAATAGCATTTTATTTTTTTAAATTATGAAAGTCGCAAATGAAAATCAACAATGATCATTAGATAGGGCAACAAGAAAACTTATATAAAGAAAACAAGTGCACAGACAACAATAGTGACGGACGGCTAAGCAGAGTAATGAAGCGCTATCTTAATTTTGAAATATGTTTGATGTATTATGTCCCCACGTTTGTCTCTACGTGTCCCGTCCCCGTCTGTGTATGTCCCTGTCTCTACGTGTCCCCGTCTCTGTGTGTCCCCGTCTGTGCTTGTCCCTGTCTCTACGTGTCCCCATCTCTGTGTGTCCCCATCTCTGTGTGTCCCCGTCTCTGTGTGTCCCCGTCTGTGTATGTCCCTGTCTCTACGTGTCCCCATCTCTGTGTGTCCCCGTCTGTGCATGTCCCTGTCTCTACGTGTCCCCATCTCTGTGTGTCCCCGTCTGTGTGTGTCCCTGTCTCTACGTGTCCCCATCTCTGTGTGTCCCCGTCTCTATGTGTCCCTGTCTCTACGTGTCCCCGTCTCTGTGTGTCCCCGTCTCTGTATGTCCCTGTCTCTACGTGTCCCCATCTCTGTGTGTCCCCGTCTGTGTATGTCCCTGTCTCTACGTGTCCCCATCTCTGTGTGTCCCCATCTCTGTGTGTCCTCGTCTCTGTGTGTCCCTGTCTCTACGTGTCCCCGTCTCTGTGTGTCCCCGTCTGTGTGTGTCCCTGTCTCTGTGTGTCCCCATCTCTGTGTGTCCCCATCTCTGTGTGTCCTCGTCTGTGTATGTCCCTGTCTCTTCGTGTCCCCGTCTCTGTGTGTCCCCGTCTGTGTCATGTCCCTGTCTCTACGTGTCCCCATCTCTGTGTGTCCCCATCTCTGTGTGTCCCCATCTCTGTGTGTCCTCGTCTGTGTGTGTCCCCGTCTCTATGTGTCCCCGTCTCTGTGTGTCCCCGTCTGTGCATGTCCCTGTCTCTACGTGTCCCCATCTCTGTGTGTCCCCATCTCTGTGTGTCCCCATCTCTGTGTGTCCTCGTCTGTGTATGTCCCTGTCTCTACGTGTCCCCGTCTCTGTGTGTCCCCGTCTCTATATGTCCCCGTCTCTATGTGTCCCCATGTCTCTGTGTGTCCCCGTCTGTGTGTGTCCCTGTCTCTACGTGTCCCCATCTCTGTGTGTCCCCGTCTGTGTATGTCCCTGTCTCTACGTGTCCCCATCTCTGTGTGTCCCCGTCTGTGTATGTCCCCTGTCTCTACGTGTCCCCATCTCTGTGTGTCCCCCGTCTGTGTGTGTCCCTGTCTCTACGTGTCCCCATCTCTGTGTGTCCCCGTCTGTGTATGTCCCTGTCTCTACGTGTCCCCGTCTCTGTGTGTCCCCGTCTCTGTGTGTCCCTGTCTCTACGTGTCCCCGTCTCTGTGTGTCCCCGTCTGTGTATGTCCCTGTCTCTACGTGTCCCCATCTCTGTGTGTCCCCGTCTCTGTATGTCCCTGTCTCTACGTGTCCCCATCTCTGTGTGTCCCCATCTCTGTGTGTCCCCGTCTCTGTGTGTCCCTGTCTCTACGTGTCCCCGTCTCTGTGTGTCCCCGTCTGTGTATGTCCCTGTCTCTACGTGTCCCCATCTCTGTGTGTCCCCATCTCTGTGTGTCCTCGTCTGTGTATGTCCCTGTCTCTATGTGTCCCCATCTCTGTGTGTCCCCATCTCTGTGTGTCCTCGTCTGTGTATGTCCCTGTCTCTACGTGTCCCCGTCTCTGTGTGTCCCCGTCTGTGTATGTCCCTGTCTCTACGTGTCCCCGTCTCTGTGTGTCCCCGTCTGTGTATGTCCCTGTCTCTACGTGTCCCCATCTCTGTGTGTCCCCGTCTCTATATGTCCCTGTCTCTATGTGTCCCCATCTCTGTGTGTCCCCATCTCTGTGTGTCCTCGTCTGTGTATGTCCCTGTCTCTACGTGTCCCCGTCTCTGTGTGTCCCCGTCTGTGCATGTCCCTGTCTCTACGTGTCCCCATCTCTGTGTGTCCCCGTCTCTGTATGTCCCTGTCTCTACGTGTCCCCATCTCTGTGTGTCCCCATCTCTGTGTGTCCTCGTCTGTGTATGTCCCTGTCTCTATGTGTCCCCGTCTCTGTGTGTCCCCGTCTGTGCATGTCCCTGTCTCTACGTGTGTCCCCATCTCTGTGTGTCCCCATCTCTGTGTGTCCCCGTCTGTGCATGTCCCTGTCTCTACGTGTCCCCGTCTCTGTGTGTCCCCGTCTCTGTATGTCCCTGTCTCTACGTGTCCCCATCTCTGTGTGTCCCCATCTCTGTGTGTCCCCGTCTGTCTATGTCCCCTGTCTCTATGTGTCCCCATCTCTGTGTGTCCCCGTCTGTGTATGTCCCTGTCTCTACGTGTCCCCATCTCTGTGTGTCCCCATCTCTGTGTGTCCCCATCTCTGTGTGTCCCCGTCTCTGTGTGTCCCTGTCTCTACGTGTCCCCGTCTCTGTGTGTCCCCGTCTGTGTGTGTCCCTGTCTCTACGTGTCCCCATCTCTGTGTGTCCCCGTCTGTGTATGTCCCTGTCTCTACGTGTCCCCCATCTCTGTGTGTCCCCGTCTGTGTATGTCCCTGTCTCTACGTGTCCCCATCTCTGTGTGTCCCCGTCTGTGTATGTCCCTGTCTCTACGTGTCCCCCATCTCTGTGTGTCCCCGTCTGTGTATGTCCCTGTCTCTACGTGTCCCCATCTCTGTGTGTCCCCGTCTCTGTGTATGTCCCTGTCTCTACGTGTCCCCGTCTCTGTGTGTCCCCGTCTGTGTATGTCCCTGTCTCTACGTGTCCCCATCTCTGTGTGTCCCCATCTCTGTGTGTCCCCGTCTCTGCATGTCCCTGTCTCTGTGTGTCCCCGTCTCTGTGTGTCCCCGTCTGTGTATGTCCCTGTCTCTACGTGTCCCCGTCTCTGTGTGTCCCCGTCTGTGTGTGTCCCCGTCTCTGTGTGTCCCCATCTCTGTGTGTCCCCGTCTGTGTATGTCCCTGTCTCTACGTGTCCCCATCTCTGTGTGTCCCCGTCTTAACCCTTTCACCGCCAAAGTCGCATTTTAGCACCACAGTGATTTAACTCCTATGTCACTAAAAGGCATCACATTGGGGTCTATTATCCAAAGACCCTATTGTCTTAGTTTTGGGAAGTAAGGGTAGACCTTATTTTATATGT
>CM065688.1:42917156-42922156 GCA_017654935.2 Phymorhynchus buccinoides
AAATTATTTCACCCAAAGAGAAGGCGTGTGTCGTCTCTTTTTTAATGGCCGCCAAATCGTTTGCACGAAATTTTTCCAATACGAGAATTGTTTTAATTTTTTTAACAATGTTATACAGTTTATCTAAAGGAGTTTCACTCACAACAAAGGAAATATATGCACTAAAACGCTGCAACCACAATGAGTGACCTCCACCCACCCCGTCCAAAATGGCTACTCTCTACGGCATCTCCGCCAAGGAGGAATCGCCGTTTTGACGGTTTAATTTCTAGGAAACCAGAGCAAAGTGAGTGTTCCGATCCTTGAAAAGGCTGTCTTTCTGGTGATCTCGACGTGTTTCTTGCAATAGCTCATCCGTCAGGGTCCACCAGTGACATTAAGAACCAGTCAAGTCTGTAGCATATTATAGTGTAAATATCAAACGCAAACACACACTCTTGAAATTGTTTAAGTAAAGGTCTTACTTTTGATTAGCAGAGGGATGGTAATATTAGGGAAGGGAGAATGGTTGGTTTGCAATGAATCCTTGCTTCTGACTGAAGACGACATGACGTTCGTTGCAAGGCGGATCGAATGATACTCGACTGTTTGTCGACCTGCCTGTGTTTCTACCCAACGTTCGTGCACCTCTCTCCCATAGTCATCCCGTATTGCTTATTCCCGTTCAATCTGTCTGTCTGTCTGTCTATTCCTCTCTCTCTCTCTCTCTCTCTCTCTCTCTCTCTCTCTCTCTCTCTCTCTCTCTCTCTCTCTCTCTCTCTCTCTCTCTCTCTCTCTTCTCTCTCTCTCTCTCTCTCTCTCTCTCTTCTGTGTCTCTGTCTATAAGTGTGTGCGTGTGTGTGTGTGTGTGTGTGTGTGTGTGTGCGCGCGCGCGCGCGCGTGCGTGCGTGCGTGCGTGCGCGCCCGCTCGCGTGTATTTGAGACAGACAGAAAGTGACAGACAGAGACAGAGACAGACGCCGAGAAACCAACAGAGACTGAGAATATGTTAATTATCAGTAATTCCAAACTCTTTTGTTTCCTTAAAGTTTTAGTTGTCAAGTGGATAAATCCCAGATTTGGAAGGGTCAGAATGACTTCTTTTTTATATACCAGTAGTAATCTAAACTTTGGGTACCCATCCGTCTTTTAAACACCCCCCCTCTCCCTTTTTCTCTCTCCTTCTCACCCATCCCCCTTCTCCTTGTGTTGTGTAAATGTGTGTTTTAATGAAGCGAACTAATCAGTCTTTGCCTTGAAAACAATATCATTGATTCATTCATTGATTCATTCATTCACTCACTCGCTCCTTCCTTCCTCCCTCCCTCCCTCCCTCCCTTCCTTCATTCATTCATTCATTCGGTTTCTGAGTACGGGTGTGTGTGTTCGTGTCTAAGTTAGTAAGCCTGTCATGTGTGCTTATACTTATTATGTTTGTGTCCGTGTGTATAAGAGTCTTCATAAATGTTTTCAGTCGGCGCGTGCGTACAACTATGAAAGTGTGTAGAGATAGAGACGCATGTATGTGATTGCATGTGCCTGAATATGCATTTCCTGTGTACAAATGTGTGTGTGTATGCGTGCATGTGCACTTATCACCGTGAGAGTGTGTATGCGTTTCTATGTACGTGTGTGTAAAAATGCGTATGTATGCATGGGGATGGGTGCGTGTGAATGAATATGCATTTCCCGTGTGTGTGTGTGTGTGTGTGTGTGTGTGTGTGTGTGTGTGTGTGTGTGTGTGTGTGTGTGCGTGCGTGCGTGCGTGCGCGCGCGCGTGTGCGCGTGCATGCGTGCGTGTGTGTGTGTGTGTGTGTTTTGTGATCACGCGGGTTACAGAAGAAACAGGGACAGACAAAATATTCAGAGTGAAAGGACAGAAAGAAAAGAGAGAGAGAGAGAGAGAGAGAGAGAGAGAGAGAGAGAGAGAGAGAGAGAGAGAGAGAGAGAGAGAGAGGGGGGGGTGGAGAGAGAGGAGGGGGGGGGGTGGTGGGGTGGGGTGTGTGGGGGGGGGGGGCGTGACAATAAAATGAGGCAAGATCTAAATACGCGTCCACGCACGCACGCGCACGCACACACACACACACACACACACACACGCACACGCGCACGCACGCACACGCACGCACACACGCACACACACACACACACACACACACACACACACACACACACACACACACACACACACATGCGCAAGCCGATAATAAACATCAAACAATCAATTCAACTAACTCTGGTATCCTCAGAAGACAAGCAACAACAATCCATCACTCCAAGTCGGGATCAAAGAAACAGTTCATTACTACATTAGCTCTGTCTCTTTTCATGTTGTGATTGAAATGTGTTGAACGGTGACACGATAGCGATGCTGTCTGAAATCAAAGACTCGAGTTTTGGAATGAATGTCGTTTTCATATTAATAGTTAGTTAGTTAGTTAGTTAGTCTGTTATAGTCCCGTCAACAGCTATGGTTATCTCGGGACTGTCACCGCGTCAAGTTCGACCACGTATAACAAAACACACACCAATCATTCTTAACAACGTCCAAAAACCTGAAGAAAAAAACAACAACAGTACAATTCACGACATGACATCTTCTCATTGTACCTTACAGCTCATAATTTCACACAGTGCTGGAAACGTTGAGCCACTCTACTCTACTTATCGGATCCAGGTTTTAAAAAAACAGTAAAAAAGTATAACAAACACATCCTCGTCAATAAAAAATATATGAAAAAAGGCCGTATAGGCAAATATGCACTGCAGAATTAGCAACTCAAGTGCGTGCGGTCTCACGCGTGAAAGCCAGTGAACAATAAAAAACATAAACAACTGGCATGTTTTCATATGAATAACAACTTGGTATAAACATATAAGTCTATAACAACTTGGCAACCACAAAACAAGTTTTCCCCCAAACAGTCTTAGTTGATGCGTTCATAGAATTTCTGCGTCATAGAATGTCTGCGTCACAGGTTGTGATCCATCCCATGAAAACTGAAAAATGATGCATTATTAAAAAGAAAACGATAACTGATAGAAATACCTAGAATGGAACAGTGACATTAAGAATCGAAACTTAAGCCAGAACAATGCCCAAAAGGATGTTAACGGGGCACCCTGACGGATGAGGCTTTTTTATAATAAGAAACACGTCAGGAAAACACCCTTTACAGAGATCGCAACACTCACTTTGCTCTGGTTTCCAAGAAATCAAACCGTCAAATCGGCGATTCCTCCTTGGCGGAGGTGCTGGAAGTCAAATTATTTCACTGAAAGAGAAGGCGTGTGTCGTCTCTTTTCTAATGGTCGCCTGAGTTTAGACCATATCGTTAGCACGAAATTTTCGCAATACAGGCCTTTTTTTTTTTTTTTTTTTACATTTTATACAGTTTATCTAAAGGAGTTTCGCTCACAACAAAGGAAATAGCTCCAATTTTTGTTTACTGCACTACAAAAAAAGAAAACGCTTCAACCACAATGGGATTGGCCTCCACCCACCCCATCCAAAATGGCTTCTCTCTCCGGCATCTCCGCCAAGGAGGAATCGCCGTTTTGACGGTTTGATTTCTAGGAAACCAGAGCAAAGTGAGTGTTCCGATCCTTGAAAAGGCTGTCGTTTTGGTGATCTCGACGTGTTTCTAGTAAAAACTCTTTTTTATCTTATTTTTTTTAAAGAATGGTCATATGAATCGCTATAAGACTTATGTGAATTTTTTTTTTTTTTGCCGCGTTATTGAGTGTTCATATAAAGTTGAAAATTGATATACACAGAACGACTCCCCAAAATGTTATATATAAACGTTTTCGTAAGCATAGCTTTTCAGGACTGGAAATCACACGCATGATTTGATAAATAGAGGAGAAATGAGCGCTTCTGGCAGCCAAACAAGAGATCCCAGATTGCAACTCTTCTCTTTGTTAAATAAGAGGCAACGTTTGTTCGAGAAAGAGCAAAACGGAGAGAACGACAGAGCGAGTATCTTGTTCCCAGAAACGGTCTCTACACGGAACGCCACCTGAAGTCAAGGACAATAACTCCACCTTAACAGCCCATTGCGTTAACCCTTTCACCGCCAATGTCGCATTTTTGCACCACAGTGGTTTAACACCCATGTCATTAAAAAGCATCAAATCAGGGCCTGTTATCTGAAAACCCAATTTTAATAACCTTCGGAGGTAAGGATAGATCTAATACTATGCAAGTCACGGAGGAATTCGCAATATTGCAGAAGTTTTTGTTCTCTACCCAGGAAAGTTTAATGGGGGTTTTTAGCTGAAAAATGGATGGCGTCGAAAGAGTTAAAGGTGGACCCTGACGGATGACCTTTTTGCAAGAAACACGTCGAGATCACCATGAAAACACTATTTACAGAGATCGCATCACTCACTTTGCTCTGGTTTCCTATAAATCAAACCGTCAAATCGGCGATTCCTCCTTCGCGGAGGTGCTGGAAGTCAAATTCTTTCACTGAAAGAGAAGGCGTGTGACGTCTCTTTTGTAATGGCGGGCTGAGATTAGACCAAATTGTTTGCACGAAATGTTCGCAATACAAGCCTTTTTTTATTTATTTATTTTCAAATTTTATTCAGTTTATCTAAATGAGTTTTGCTCACAACAAAGGAAATAGCTACAAAAGTTTTTACTGCACTACAAAAACAGAAAAAGCTTCAACCACAATGGGTTTGGCCTCCAACCACTCCATTCAAAATGGCTTATCTCTCCAGCCAGCATCTCCGCCAAGGAGGAATCGCCGTTTTGACGGTTTGATTTCTTGGACACCAGAGCGAAGTGAGTGTTGCGATCTCTGTAAATGGTGTTTTCATGGTGATCTCGACGTGTTTCTTGCAACAACTCATCCGTCAGGGTCCACCTTTAACGTTGGATACATTGTGTAGAGAAAGAGATAATAGGCGCTTTATTGATGTGTTGAATGGTTGTTGGGTTTTTTGGGGGTGAAGATAACCGTTTAAAATGTTGTGTTTAATGATTAAAATAACGTAGTTTAGCACTTTTA
>CM065688.1:42924656-42927156 GCA_017654935.2 Phymorhynchus buccinoides
CAGCAACGATGGTACGATTTAATTGCACTTCCGGAATTAGTCTTGTAAAGGGCTGCGATCTCTTTCTCTCTTTTTTTTTTTTTACCACCCTCCTCCATGTCTAAAAAAAGGAAAAGTCGCTTTCTTCGTTGCGCACCCCACCCCACCCCTCCCACCCCTCTTGCTCTCTTTCCTTCTTCCTTCCCTGTCTTCCAACAGTCATCCCCCATATTAAAGACCCACCAGGTCACGTGTCAAAAGCTTGGGTTTCACGGGGTTTCCCTCTTATATCTGGTCAGATATCTTGTTTTGACCAGGTTTGACTCACATACAAATGTCCCCAAATTGAAAACGAAACATCATTTTAAAGAGCAGCCTCCATTTTAAGTTGGGGGACATGTGTATGTGGGTCACAGCTACCCAGAAAAAAAACAAGGGACTTAATCGTGGTGCGTCAGTGTGTCTTTAATAAGCCATCCTCATTCTGTTTTGATTGAGTAATGAATACAACAATCACAAAGCTTTTGGGAAATAATGCTTTTTGACTGGTTTACTGGAGTTCTCTCTCTATATAATATATAAAATACTTCCATATCCACTTCTTTCTTCGCCCTAACTGTTGATTGAGTGGTTTTGTTTATCCGTTTTGGGTCGTTTATTCAATTGGTTAAAAGGGGATCAAAAGTGTGTGTTACTGTTCTGAAATTGAGATTAATTAAAACTCCCCCTCTCTCTCTCTCTCTCTCTCTCTCTCTCTCTCTCTCTCTCTCTCTCTCTCTCTCTCTCTCCCTGTGGCATTGCGGGCAGGCGCATATGTGTGTGTACGTGCACGCACGCGCGGGTTTATGTGTGCATATGCATGTGTGTTAGTGTGCGCGTGTGTGTGGGTGCGTGCGTATGCGCAAAATATTTCGCATGCTGAAGAAAATATCTGTTTAACGTCCTCCGGTCTGAAACAGACGCATATGGGACGTTAGTAAATATAACGATGGTAGGAACGGTCCTGGAGGCAATGCCCGAAGGCAGTGCAACACCAGGAAGGTCCCGAAGTTTTAACAATACAGATATTATTATGACCTTGATTCGCATGCTGACAAAACGGCGTGTTTTATTACGCTCTGTTAGGTTAACTCGATTAACTCCCTTGATGTGTTGTTTAGCTTCTCTCCCCTTGTATTGTCGCTAGTGTTTGGGAAGGCCGCTAGGCGGCGCTCGGTCGTTTCCCGGAGTGACCGGATTGACGACAGCGGAATGTGTCACAACTCAATCAGAGCCCACGAGACGGGACAGTTGAGGTGGAGGAGACTGTGTTTGGACTGTCCACTTCAAGAACCCTACTATGCAGAGAGAGAGAGAGAGAGAGAGAGAGAGAGAGAGAGAGAGAGAGAGAGAGAGAGAGAGAGAGATAGGGAGAGAGAGAGAGAGAGAGAGAGAGAGAGAGAGAGAGAGGGAGGAGAGACGGGAATAGGAGAGAGAGAGAGGGGGGGGGAGAGACACACAGACAGAGAGAGAGGATAGAGAGAGAGAGAGAGAGAGAGAGAGAGAGAGAGAGAGAGAGAGAGAGAGAGAGAGAGAGAGAGAGAGAGAGAGAGAGAGACAGGCACAGAGAGAGAGACAAGACATCGATACAGAGGAAGAGACAGACACAATTACATAGACAGTGTGGGTGCAGTTTACATGAGAAAGACACAGAGACAAAAAGAGAGAGAGGCAGAAAGACAGAAAGGGAGAGACAGAGAGAGAGAGAGACAGAGACAGACAGAGAAAGAGACACAGACAATACAGAGAAAGAGACAGACACAAATACATAGAGTGGGTAAATGAAAAAGATACAGACAGACAGACAGACAGACAGACAGACAGACAGACAGACAAAAAAAGAGAGAGGCAGAAAGACAAGACTGAGAGACGCAGACAAGAGTCAGACACACAGAGAGAACGGATGAGATCAAGCGTGGCCGTACGGACGGACGGACGGATGGATAAATAGATGGGTACCAAGGAAATGAAGAGAAAGGGGACGAAACTAGTGTAAGGGCTATTCAACAACCCTAGAGAGATGTCCATTTACCTACAGACTGTGGTGACTCGTCAACCCTTGAGAGATGTTGGAGCCAGGTACACACACCACACACGCTCGCAGAGATTGACTGTCGCCCTGCTAATGAGCTCTTTGTGGACCCTTGTTTGTTTGTTGGTTGGTTGGTTGGTTGGTTGGCCGGGGGTGTCGATGTTTGTGAAGAGGACGGGGGTTACAGCACCAGTGGTAGTGTAGATCAGTGGAGAGGACAAGTAAAGGGTGAGAAGGAAACAAAACGGAGACAAGAACTTGAAGAAGAAGGTATATATTATAGTTGTTGTCAAAGGAGAGAGATACCACGTTGTGGTCTATGTAGATTGTGATTGGGTGTTGATGTGTGTGTGTGTGTGTGTGTGTGTGTGTGTGTGTGTGTGTGTGTGTGTGTGTGTGTGTGTGTGTGTGTGTGTGTGTGTGTGTGTGTGTCTGTTTGTTGTGTGTGTG
>CM065688.1:42932156-42939656 GCA_017654935.2 Phymorhynchus buccinoides
CAAGAATAATCAAAATACTAAACGAAATACGACATGAGTTCAAGTTGTAAGTTGTCAAAGAGAGACAGAGAGGGGGGCAAGGGAGAGACAAGGAGGAGGACGGACAGGCAGGCAGACAGACCGATAGGCATGAGAGACAGTCGGGTGAAACATTCTTTTTTTAAAAAGGACGGTAGGGGTTGAAAAAGTAATGCTTAGTTGCCAATAACAAAGGCATGTGTTTTGTCTTTATCATCACGTTTTTTTTTAATACAGCTGCATCATTTAAAAATTCGGGACTTTCCTGGAGTTGCACTGCCTCTGGGCATTGCCTCCAGGATCGTTCCCACCATCTTTATGTCTAATAATGTCCCATATGTGTCTGTTTCAGACCGGAGGACGTTAAACGGATTTTCATCATGTGTTTTGTCAACTATGTATTAGTCCCGTTTATGGACTGGTTGGATCAGGTGACATGAGAGTTATATTATATGATCGACTGCGAGTGATCGATCAGTGTATAGTGCGGATGCTGCCTTGGTTATTGACGACATTCTGACGTTGCAATTTTCAGCTGAAGGCCTTCAGGACGCGGTAAAATGGTGAAACGAGAGAGAGTATTGATAAACTGAATAAATGGTGTGGGTTTTTTTAAACAACCGCTGCTTTCTACCCCTAATTTTATAGCAAAGGAGTCGTAACTAATTTGACCCCCTTTTAACAAAAATAAGTATACTCTCTCTCTCTCTCTCTCTCTCTCTCTCTCTCTCTCTCTCTCTCTCTCTCTCTCTCTCTCTCTCTCTCTCTCTCTCCACTATTCATTCTCCCACACCCACTCACTACCCAGGCATTAGTTACTTCCACCGATGAGGTTACGTTTTCACCTTTGTCAGCAACCAATATATCAATGCTTTGGAAGGGTGCAGATGACATTTTGTGAAGGGTTAGTGATGACTAAGAGATCATTCCATTATCTTCTGGAGTGGATTAACATTGTCATGATGATGCAGGATTTGATTAAAATCTACTCTTCTTGTTTGCGGAATTGCTTAAAATTGTCCTTTTGGCAGAATAATTTGGCAGAATGTTTTTTTCTGTCTTCTTCTGCGTTCCCAGGCCATAAGGCCACAATGGGTGTGTCCGTTTTCCAGTTTTTCACTGGTCTCCTCGCTGCATTCAGCCGACACATTTCGATTTCAGAGGAGCTAAAAGGAGAAAACTACATGGAAGATTTTTTTTTTAAACAAGACAGGAGAATGGGCCAAAAAGTTCAGAAAGATAGTAGATGGCACAAAGCAAGGAAAAGGGCAGAGTCAAAGAGAGAGACAGATTAGAGGAACTTACAAGCACAGAACTTCCAGAAGGTGGGGGAACTATTTGTACGGACCTCCTATCAGCTATAGTTCTTGTGTAACCTAACTTCCCTTATAGCAACATTACCACACTACTACGTCGTCTTGGAGTTGCTTCCTTGTCTGGAGATTCGCACTGTGTCAGTATTTTCTTTGTAACCTAACTTCCCTTTCTTCTTACTTCTTGGAGTTCTTCTTGTCTGGAGATTCTGTTCTTCTTCTTTTCTTCTTCTTCTTCTTCTTCTTCTCTTCGAAACTTTGTTAGTCTTTCACGGCAGGCTGCTTAGCAGGCTATCCAGGCTGGCCGTAAGACAAGAGAACGTGACATTTAATTCTCGTGCTCAGGTAGGAAGGACCTACTGGCTGGCTGGCTGGTTGGTTGATTGATTGGTTGATATGTTGGTTAGTCAGCCGAGTTGTACGAACGGTGACGCGTCGCTCGGTGGCTGGGTAGGTCGGCCACGGTTGATTAGGCGTGATGAAAGACACCGGCAATGCCCTACACCGCTAGCAGCCACCCGACTGGAAAACGCTACCTGCCCTGCTACCAGCCTAGGGTGTAGCCTCTCTTTTTTGTTTTTTTACTTACTCTCTCTCTCTCTCTCTCTCTCTCTCTCTCTCTCTCTCTCTCTCTCTCTCTCTCTCTCTCTCTCTCTCTCTCTCTCTCTCTCTCTCTCTCTCTCTCTCTCTCTCTCTCTCTCTCTCTCTCTCTCTCTCTCTCTCTCTCTCTCTCTCTCTCTCTCTCTATCTCATGTTCCCTGGTTAAATACTCGTTTTCTCTCTCTCTCTCTCTCTCTCTCTCTCTCTCTCTCTCTCTCTCTCTCTCTCTCTCTCTCTCTCTCTCTCTCTCTCTCTCTCTCTCTCTCTCTCTCTCTCTCTCTCTCTCTCTCTCTCTCTCGTTTTGAGGACAACTGGTAGGGTGAGGTTTCATACCCTTTACTTTCTTCTTTCTGAAACCAACACACCCTGAAACAGACTGCAACGTCACTGGAACATACAACAAACAAACAACTACACGACAAGTGTAAAGTGACGTTATTTTATTCACAAGAGACAGTAGTTTTGCTTTGTCTCTTGTGAATAAAATAACGTCACTTTACACTTGTCGTGTAGTTGTTTGTTTCTTCTTTCTGTTTGTTTTATGCCCACGTTCTTGATATATTGTGTGTGTGTGTGTGTGTGTGTGTGTGTGTGTGTGTGTGTGTGTGTGTGTGTGTGTGTGTGTGTGTGTGTGTGTGTGTGTGTGGAGTCGTTTTTGCACTTGATGAAAAAAAGCTTTAAAGACCCACCACGTCACGTGTCAAAATCACGTTTTTCATGTGTTTTCCCTCTTATAGCTGGTAAGAAATCTTAAGAAATCTTCCTAGCATAAGAGGGAATGCGACACGTGACGTGGGGGGTCTTTAAGTTTGAAGCGTACCAGTGGTTACTTCTCATTGTTTTCAAAAGTATTTTAAAGAACGATGACGACTACGACGAGATGACAACGACAATGACGGTGATAATGACGAGACAAGGGAGGAGGAGGACGGTGATGATGGTGATGATGATGATGATGTTGGCGTAAATAAGTTTTTATTCACCAACAACGCATACAACAATTCAAAGATGAATAATGGCATCAACAAGCTTGAAGCTTATAACGTGCCTACTTTTGCCATTGTAGTGTGCATATTATGACAGCTGGCAAGTACAACACACAAGTACTGTCATGCTTAAAATGAATTCATTTAACCCTCTTGCATTCGCATTTGTTACAGACAAAACGTTTTCTAGTATTTGGATTCTTTCACACATTTTCAGGAAAATCTGTCTTTTGAAGCACACAGAGCACCATACAGTTACTATCACATCGTTGCAAGTGAGAAGCTTCTTTATAGTGTGCGTACAATAAGCCAGAACTTAGGGCGTGATGAAAATGCCATCAGAGGAGGTCTTAGCGTGCGGGCAAGCTACGGGCGGTTTGGGGCGGCTTGAATACACAGAGACAACTTCCAGATGGGCGGGTTGGGGCGGAATAAATCCGTTTCCAAGATCGTCACGGAAACTAAACAAGAACACAAGGGTTAAAGTAGAAACTGACATCGTTAACAAACAGCTGAAAGAATTAATGATGATGATGTTGATGATGATGGTGATGATGATGATGATATTTTGGTATATGCTAGTCACAGAGACTTGTCTCCGTGAAATTCGGGTTGCTCTCACCCAGAGAGCGCGTCGCCGTAAGTGCAGCGCCTACCCATTTGTTTATGATGATGATGACGATGCTGTTGCTGCTGCTGCTGCTGCTGATGATGATGATGATGATTGCTTTCGTCCATTCCCATTTGTCCTTTTCATGTGTTAATGATGATGATGGTGGTGATGATGATGATGATGGTGATGATGATGATGATGGTGATGATGATGATGATGATGATGATGATGATGGTGATGATGATGATGATGATGATGATGATGGTGATGATGATGATGGTGATGATGATGATGATATTTTGGTATATTCTAGTCACAGAGACTTGTCTCCGTGAAATTCGGGTTGCTCTTACATAGAGAGCGCACTACATTAATTCTATCCAGTGCACAACAACCAAACCTTTTAATTCACCCCCATTAATAACTATTCGCACTTGGGATACATATCCATAATTAATGTTGTCTTAACATGCAGGCTTACAGATTCAAATGTTGACTAAAAAGCGTTGTTTTCAGACATAGATGTTGGGAAAACACTCCCCTCCCTCGTGCTGGAAGCAATGAGTAAGGTCTACTAAAATATATATATATATATATATATATATATATATATATATATATATATATATATATATATATATATATATATATATATATATATATATATATATATATATATATATATAACGGTAGGAAGGACCTTATATAGTATGAAAGGAAAATCTCAGTTAAAACACCCCCTATTTACAGCATTTGAAATGATAATAGTGTTTGCAACTTTTTTTTTTTTTTTTTTTGAACACGAACATTACTCAAAGTTTGCTCTGGTTTCTGAGGTTCTAGAAATCAAACCTTTGATAAAGCTTTTCTGTGTCCAATGTCTTTAAACCTCGGCGATTCCTCCTTGGCGGAGGTGCTGACTCAGTGCCAAATTTTTCCCTTAAAGACCCACCACGTCACGTGTCAAAATCACGGTTTTTCTTTTAAGAAATCTTCCAAGCATAAGAGCGAATGTGACATGTGACGTGGGGGGTCTTTTAAAGGGGCACCCTGACGGATGGGTTTTTGTAAGAAGCACGTCGAGATCACTAGGAAAACACCCTTTACAGGGATTGCAACTCTTACTTTGCTCTGGTTTCCTAGACCCAAATCGTTTGCACGACATTTTCGCAATACAAGCCTTTTTATTATTTTGTAATTTTGTTTATACTGTTTATCTAAAGGAGTTTCGCTCACAACAAAGGAAATTGCTCCATTTCTTCTTTTTTTATTTTTTACTGCACTACAAAAAAAGAAAACGCTTCAACCACAATGAGTGACCTCCACCCACCCCATCCAAAATGGCGACTCTCTCCGGCATCTTCGCCAAGGAGGAATCGCCGTTTTGACGGTTTAATTTCTAGGAAACCAGAGCAAAGCGAGTGTTCCGATTCTTGAAAAGGCTGTCTTTCTGGTGATCTGGACGTGTTTCTTGCAAAAACTCATCCGTCAGGGTCCACCTTTAAAGAAGCAGAAAAAGGTAAGGGGCGAAAACACAAACAGGTAGAAGGAAGTTGTCCGGACCCTCATGCTCAACTGTCACCATTGACAGCGAAACAGGCTCGAGCCACCACCCAGGAGGCGGCGGCGACTCGCTTGAACGAAGCCAAAGAATGCACTGCCTTGCCGCTGAACGCAGCTCGACAAAAAGAACCATCAGTCTGTTGACATTGTCGCTGAATGTATTTGGCGGGTGTTCATGGGAGGTTTCAATGAGAGAGAGAGGGGGGGGGGGGGAGAGAGAGAGAGAGAGAGAGAGAGAGAGAGAGAGAGAGAGAGAGAGAGAGAGAGAGAGAGAGAGAGAGAGAGAGAGAGAGAGAGAGAGAACCAAAACGAAACGAAACGAATTTTCATTTATACAGGGTAATGAGATAAGCATTGCTTTTCTACACTCAGCCCTGTTGCCAAACAAGAAAAACTAACAGACCAACAAATAAGCAATGCAAAAACATTATAAAGTAACAGAAGCATCTAAGCAATCCTTCAAACCCTCATCAAGAATAACAATATAAACAAAATAGCAATGTAAGAGGGAGAAGTGTTACGGACAACACAGAGAGAGAGAGAGAGAGAGAGAGAGAGAGAGAGAGAGAGAGAGAGAGAGAGAGAGAGAGAGAGAGAGAGAGAGAGAAAGAGAGAGAGAGACACACACACAGACGGACACACCGACAGACACACAGACGAATACACCGACAGACAGGGTCCAGTGACCTTGAACTTTGGCCAATAACCTTCATTTTGTTTAACCCGGCCTAGATATCCTAACGACCTATCCGCGTTGCACAATTTGAGGGTCCCAGGTCCCTCCCTTCAAACGCTATCGTAGTAGCATAGTCAGTCAGCCAGCCAGCCAGCCAGGAACAAACAGACAACGGTGAAACCATTAACCAGTGTTCGCGCTATGCGGCTGGTTAAACATTACTACCTTCGCTTGTGGTCTAGTAAAGAGCGGGGGGGGGGGGGGGGGGGGAGGGGGGGGGGGAGGGATAAAGAAAGAAAGAAAGTAAGAGCGTGTGCTATATTGAGTTACGCCACTTAACTAATTTTATTCCTTTTTCTTCAGTTTTTACGATGAATTATTAGTTCTTAGAATCATTTTTCATGACCTTGATATTCATGTTTGATTATATTGTAAAATTTTCCCCGAAAGTTGTATTGATCATTATTTAGTTTATCTTACAAAGTTATGACTGACTTCCATCGATTGTAAAATGTGATGCAGCCTGTTGCTGTCTATAATTTATTAAAAAAATGAAAATCCGTTTAACGTCCTCCGGTCTGAAACAGACACATATGGGACATTAGTAGATATAAAGATGGTGGGAACGATCATGGAGGCAATGCCCGGAGGCAGTGCAACTCCAGGAAAGTCCCGAATTTGTAACGATACAGATGTATTGATAATGCAAGTCTATAAGGTGTTGAGTACCTTTCTAAGCCTCGGCTTGCTGTACTCCTGTCTATATGTTACGCCCAATCCGTGAAATTGCCTATTTCATGAAATGGGCCAGATGCTTTGCCCAATTTATGAAATGGACAATGTATATCACATTTTTGAATCCCCATTCACACAGGTATTGATTAAAATTGATTCAATGGTATCACACTTTTCTACATTGAATTTGCACCCCTATCCTGCCCCCCAACTCGACCAGATGCTAAGCCTGAGCCACATGTTGAATCATAAGTTTTATCAAATTAAGTCTGAATAACATAATTTTAACTCATCTACAGATGAGATTTCTCATTTATTTGAACCAATTCTTGATCTATGTGTGCTAATGAACGAAAACTATTTCATTTACATTGCTTTTCTCAATAGCAAGTAATGAATTGGCTATTTCTCGAACTGGGCACGGCAAGGTATACTATTCCACATACAGATCGGAGAGAAAGAAAGTAAAGGAAAGAAAGAGCGTAGCAATGAAGTTTTCCGAGGGGTGTGGTCAATGGCAGAGTTATCCACTGACCACTAGGGTTTTGCTACAGACTATCAATATTGATCAAAACCGCCCCGACATTGTTGAATTGAAGAAGAAATGGACAAAATAGCGAATCATTTCATTAAACGGGTCAGTACGCTTCTGTCTTTCGCGTAAGCAGGCAGAATAGAACGAGTTTGGAAGTAGAAAGAAAGAAAGAAGAACTGAAAGGAGGAAGAAAAAGAAGAAATTTCAAAATATGCGCTCGCGTGTGTATGTGTGTTAAGAAGTGATAAAAGGAAGAATGGAGGAATGAAGGGGGGGAAGAAGAAAAGAAAGAAGGAACAAGACAATGAACTCTCTCTCTCTCTCTCTCTCTCTCTCTCTCTCTCTCTCTCTCTCTCTCTCTCTCTCTCTCTCTCTCTCTCTCTCTCTCTCTCTCTCTCTCTCTCTCTCTCTCTCTCTCTCTCTCTCTCTCTCTCTGTCTCTCTCTCTCTCTCTCTCTCTCT
>CM065688.1:42944656-42949656 GCA_017654935.2 Phymorhynchus buccinoides
AGAGGAAAAAGCACTTACTGCGCTGAGTCACTTACGCCGATTACGTAGCTTTTTGCTTTTAAATCTCCCCTTTCCTTTTTTACCTACTGTTGATTTCCACCTCGATGAAACGGTACACTTTCTTTGTATTTGGGGCAAATACCATAACGATGACACAGGAAGAGTTTTGCACGGTTATTCCCAAGTCCTCTATGGTTTTCCCCCTGAATTCTACGGTCTGCAGTGCTTTCAAAAGCAGCGCTACCCTCTTGTTTTCCTAGTCATTTTTCTGAATGTTTATCCTTAGCTGTCTCTTCATCCAAATGCTTCACTCGTATGCATTCCTTTAGGGCATTTGCCACGAGTGTTCGTTCACTATACTAGACTACTAATTTGCCCGAGCTCGTTCTGCCCGAGTTGCGCTGACCTCTCTAATTCACCTCTCTAAATTCAACTCAGTGAAATTCAAGGTCGCCGGCGCGCGGCAAATGCCCTATTGATGGTATTTGCTCCATTTATTTATTTACTTATTAAGAAGAAATATATCACATACCTTTAAGCTCTATGCGCTTTACAATATCACTAGAAAATTAAAAGCGAATAAAAGGCATACACGCATACAAGCACACACACACATACACACACACACGCGCGCGCGCGCGCTAGCAAAACACATGCAGAACATAATTATAGACATATAAAATATCATTGAATGAAGAAAAGCAAAGATATAAATGCAGGCCTACAGACATACCCATGCAACTAATCCGAAATAAAATTGTAATAAAAAAATAAAGAAAGGGTTGCACACAATCACACACGCATTAGTCCAAACATGCACAGCCATAGACACCACACATACTCACAGAATCCCACTATCATTCACGCGAACAAATATGCTCATTCCCCCAGTTTTGCCCCCCCCCCCCCCCCCCCCCCCCCCCCCCCCCCCCCCCTACACACAAGGAAGCCAGGAACCAGTTCTTGCCCGAGGGTGTCACAATGGAAGAGAAGCTGTGGGGGCCCCGAAAAAAACTGCCCACAACAGCCCAGTTTATCATCACCACTCGTACTTTCGCCCGAGTCACGTCCCAGGAACGCAGCAGAAGAAGAAGAAGTTCCATGCTCAACTCCAACCCTTCAAATTCCCAGGCATCATAACATTTTCGTGTTCCTTTCTGCAAATGGAACCTCTACCTCCCAGCAGTAGAAGACAGAACCACAACATGCAATTTCAACGTATATCTGCAAGAACCGACTACCGCAACAACTCTTTCTTCCCCAAAGCCATCCGCGACTGGAACTCCTTGCCACCAGAAACTGTCGTGTCCAGTCCCCGACGCTCAGCTCCTTCACCTCGAAGGTGCTGAAGCTCCCCGCATAAAGACCACATTTTTATTTTATTTTCCCGTGTGGGGTTGGGTGTTCTGGGACTAGCCAGGGGTGCCCAGCCTCGCATGCCCTCTTATCTATCTAGCTTTTGATGTTGTTTTTCCCGCGCAGCACAAATTCTTTGAACCCCACTGTACATGTCAATAATTGCAGGTTACGGCAGGTGGACATTGCCAGAAGAAGAAGAAGAAGAAATGTATTCTTTCCTCTTTTTCCAGTGTGTCCTCTGTGTATTGGAGTGTTTCCCAGTGTGTCCTCTGTGTATTGGAGTGTTTCCCAGTGTGTTCTCTGTGTATTGGAGTGTTTCCCAGTGTGTCCTCTGTGTATTGGAGTGTTTCCCAGTGTGTCCTCTGTGTATTGGAGTGTTTCCCAGTGTGTCCTCTGTGTATTGGAGTGTTTCCCAGTGTGTCCTCTGTGTATTGGAGTGTTTCCCAGTGTGTCCTCTGTGTATTGGAGTGTTTCCCAGTGTGTTCTCTGTGTATTGGAGTGTTTCCCAGTGTGTCCTCTGTGTATTGGAGTGTTTCCCAGTGTGTCCTCTGTGTATTGGAGTGTTTCCCAGTGTGTTCTCTGTGTATTGGAGTGTTTCCCAGTGTGTCCTCTGTGTATTGGAGTGTTTCCCAGTGTGTTCTCTGTGTATTGGAGTGTTTCCCAGTGTGTCCTCTGTGTATTGGAGTGTTTCCCAGTGTGTCCTCTGTGTATTGGAGTGTTTCCCAGTGTGTCCTCTGTGTATTGGAGTGTTTCCCAGTGTGTCCTCTGTGTATTGGAGTGTTTCCCAGTGTGTCCTCTGTGTATTGGAGTGTTTCCCAGTGTGTCCTCTGTATATTGGAGTGTCGAATGATAGAAAGAACAAGTACTTGATATCGCAGATAAGCGAATACAAAGAAAGGATGTAGAAATGAGAAATAATGATCTTTATTCAGAAAACAATATTAAATAAACGAAAAATAGATTCTGTGGAGTATTATTTTTATTTTAGGGTGTTGTATTGATCGCAACATCATCTTCATGTTTTGTTGTTGTTGTTTTTTATATTCTGAATGTTATCTGTTTTCGTTTCGTGTATATGTTTAGTTCTTTTTTTCTGTGTTTTATGTATATCACAAAGTTTTGATTTATCATTTTTCCGAATGTTGGTTTCACGAAGGATTCAAAATGTATATCCTTATTTTCTCTAATTGTTGTAAACATCCTTTTGTGCTTACCAGCCGCCATGCTAAAATTTATATGAAGTAAAGTGGCACAGTATAAGCTTTAAGCTTGTTGTTGCCGTTATGTTTGTTTAATATTTGTTTAATGTGCACTTGAAAAATAAAAAAACCATTTAAACCAACAGACTTGCATCGACTAAACTGGGTTTGACGAAAACGAGAAGTTCAGAAATAAATAAAAAGGAAACGATGTAAGTACGTAGGAAGAAGTAAGTTTAGATAGCAAACAAACTACACAGGTGATTTAACGAAAAAGGGTGTGATGGATGGAGATCGAGGATAAAGGGACACCCTGACGGATGCGTTTTTGCAAGAAACACGTCGAGATCACCTGGAAAATACCCTTTACAGATATCGCAACACTCACTTTGCTCTGGTTTCCTAGAAACCAAACCGTCAAATCGGCGATTCCTCCTTGGCGGAGGTGCTGGAAGTCAGATTCTATCAGTGAAAGACAAGGCACTTGCCTAATGGCCGCCAGAGTCAGACCAAAATAATCCACGACATTTTCACAATACAGGCCTTTTTTGTTCTTTTTTTTTATAGCTATTTTATACAGTTTACCAAAAGGAGTTCTGCTCACAACAAAGGAATTAGCTCCATTTTTTTGTTTCTGCACCACAAAGAAGAAAAAGCTTCAACCACTCTTGAGTGGGCTCCACCCACCCCGTCCAAAATGGCTTCTCTCTCCCGCAACTCCGCCAAGGAGGAATCGCCGTTTTGACGGTTTGATTTCTACGAAACCAGAGCAAAGTGAGTGTTCCGATCCTTGAAAAGGCTGTCCTTCTGGTGATCTCGACGTGTTTCTTCCAAAAACTCATCCGTCAGGGTGTCCCTGTAAGGTTTCATATAAACGAAATTACGTTTATGCCGTTTAGAGCTTTCTCTCCAGAAAGTCTTTTTGGGGGTGGGTTGTTTTTTTACAGGCACTGCCATAAACGATCCCAACTCCTTGTCCTTCCACCCCCCCTACCTATCTCCGTTAATTGTATTTTCCCGTTATTGCCTTTCTTACCATACATAAAGCTGTATTTTAGGAACATTTTTAGCTAATAACCTTTTTGGAATACTAACCCTAACCCTAACCCTAGCCCTAACCCTAACCCTACCCCCCACCGTATAAGAGGGAAAAACGCAACGAACCACAACTGTGACAAATCGCGGTGTACTGCAGTACATAGTGGGGGGTAGGGTTAGGTTTAGGGCTAGGGTTAGGGTTAGGGTTAGTATTCCAAAAAGGTTATTAGCTGAATATGTTCCTAAAATACAGCTTTATGTATGGTAAGAAAGGCAAAAACGGAAAAATACAATTAACCGAGAAATGCATGGGGGGTGGCACATATTTCTCCAATTTCCTTCGGGTATAAACTCCACCCATTTTCTCTTATTCTCTCCAGTCTTTCTCTGGTGCTTCTCGTTTTAATGATTTCTTATTAATGCATTGATTGTCTAGATTAATTAATATCAGTGACGTCAGGCCCATTGACGTCGTTGACCGAGTTGTTGGTTAGGCTAGTTATATTATTGCCTGTAATATGAATTACAATGTGTGAGGAGAAAACCTCTGCTTGGATGGGTTCATTGTCAAATAATTAGGAAGACCAGTCGTGGTTCTCGTTTTAATTGTCTCGCGCAAAGTAACCCCGGGGCTCTAACTAGGTCAATTTGTTCACACTCGTAAATGATTGAATTAATTTAAATCGTGGTGGGTATTCCATGTGGGTAGGGTTAAGTTAGCTTTGTTAATAAAGTTTCTTTAAAAAATCAAGAAACTCGGAAATGTTAATGGAAAAAGGTCACCAGCCTGTTCGCACGTCGACACATACACATACACACAAACAATTGTTTTTCCGTCTAACATCACGAGAAGTGGAAAGCCGTTAAAGATACACTGACCCACCACGATTAAGTCCCTTGGGTTTTTTCAGGGTAGCTGTGACCCACATACAAATGCCCCCAACTTGAACTTGAGGCTGCTCTTTAAAATGATGTTTCGTTTTCAATTTGGGGGCATTTGTATGGTAGTCAAACCTGGTCAAAACAAGATTTATTACCAGCTATAAGAGGGAAAACACGTGGAACCCGTGATTTTTTGTACACGTGATCTGGTGGGTCTTTAAATGAAAGACACACACAAACAATCATATTGTTTAAATCAAGAGGGAGGGAGGGAGAGACAGAGCGCGCGAAAGAGATAGAAAGTCAGACAGACAAACAGAGTAGACAGTGTAGGGTGGTGGTGGTGATAGCAATGATAGGTAAGGTTGTTAGAATTATGTTTTGTTAGAAAATGACTTTCACGCCTTCGTTTTTATGTTTGTTTTATGTCGCTTGTATTGCAATATGTTTTCAACATTTCATGTCATAGAAGTTCAAAATATTATTCCCTTCACCCACCCGCTTCCCTTTCTTATGATAATA
>CM065688.1:42962156-42969656 GCA_017654935.2 Phymorhynchus buccinoides
TTTGTCCGGGCAGGGTCGGGGCCCAGAGGGGGGAGAAAAAGGGTTTGCAAAACACCGCCACGCTCCCACTGCTGATATAGACTGGAAAAAGGTTACGGGGGAAAGTAATAATACAGAGAGAGATGAGAGACTTGAGAGAGAGAAAGAGAGAGAAGGAGAGGGAGATGGAGAGACATCGAGAGCCAGAGAGAGGAGGAGAGAGATGGGAGATCGAGGACGATGACGAGAGCTGAGAGACACGAGATGAGTGAAGTGCCGATCGAGAGCGAGAGAGTGGTCGAGAATGTGATGGTGGAGGAGGGAGAGAGAGAGAGAGAGAGATGGACACTGCGACAACTCTTTATTTGACAAAACAGCGAGAGAAGATTGAGAGAGAGAGAGAGAGAGAGAAGAGAGACAGAGACAGACTGGGGGGTGACAGAAGAGGAGATGTGCGGAGAGGATCGAGAGATCAGAGAGAGAGAGGACCGACAGAGAGACGAGAGGAGAGATAGCGAAGACAGAAGAGAGGAGAGAGAGAGAGAGCCCAGAGAGAGAGAGAGAGAGAGAGAGAGAAAGAGGAGACACTGGACAACTTATTTCAACAAAAGAGAGAGATGAGAGAGAGAGAGGAGAGAGGAGATGAGAGAGAGACTCAGAGAGGACTGGACGAGACGAGAGTTTCGACGAAGAGAAGAGGGAGGAGGAGATAGAGAGAGTGAGAGAAGAGGGAGAGAGAGAGAGAGGAAGAGAGATAGAGAGAGAGAGAGAGAGAGATGGAATGAGAGAGAAGGGGAGAGAGAGGAGAGCACAGAGAGAGGCGAGATGATTGAGAGAATGAGAGAGAATGAGGAGAAGGCTGGGAGTAGAGAGAAGAGGAGGTGAGAATGGAAGGGTAGGACTTAAAGAGAGGGAGGGGGGGGGGGCCGTGGGGGCCTCAGACCGGAAAGATAAGCAGGAGGAGCTGAGCCGAGAGGATGACTGCTAATGGGTGACGGGAAGACGTGCGAGAGAGTAGCCCCTTTTTCCTGGGAGTTCATGGGGAGGTCGCAGGGGACGCGGAGGGGAGAGAGGGAGCTGAGCGAGAGAGGAGGAGGGGCGAGGAAGTGAGAGAGAGAGGACGAGAGAGAGAGAGAGAGAACGAGTGAGACGAAGGAGAAGAGAGAGAGAGGGAGAGATGAGAGAGGGAGAGAGAGAGTCAGACAGTCGGAAGTCGGACTGAATTTAGGCCAACAGCCCCTTTCAGGAGAGAGAGAGAGAGGGAGAGAGAGAGAGTAGAGAGAGAGAGAGAGAGGAGAGAGGAAAGAGAGGAGAGAGGCACAGACAGCCAGCCAGCCGTCAAACAGACCTCTCTCTCTCTCTATGTATCTCTGTCTCTGTCTCTCTCTCGTCTCTCTCTCTCTCTCTCTCCCTCCCCCCCCCCCCCCCCCCCCCCTCTCTCTCTCTCTCTCTCTCTCTCTCTCTCTCTCTCTCCCTCTCTCTGTATTTCTACCTTTGCCATGACCCCCCACCCACAGCCCTTTGGGCCCATGTTTGCACAGCACCAGCCATGAGATGTTGTTGTTGTTGTTGTTATAGAGTATGTGTAGTGTTGTAGTGGTCAGTGGTCACACAGTCAGTCACTGTGACCACTAGTACTACCCACCTCATTTCTTCCTTTTAGACTATTTCCTCCATTGTCAGCTTCCTTTCTTCTCTCCTTCCTTCTATCCTTCCTTCCTTCCTTTCTCCTTCTTGCTTTCATTCTTCCTTACTTCTTTTCTTTCTTCCCTTCCTTCTTTTCTTTCTTCTTCCTTCTTTCCTTCTATCCTTCCTTCCTTCTTTTCTTCTTTTTTTCCCTTCCTTCCTCCTCCTTCTTTCCTTCTATCATTCCTTCCTTCCTTCCTTCTTCCATTCCGTCTTTCCTTCCTTATTTTCTTCCTTCCTTTCTCCTTCTTTTCATTCTTCCTTCCTTCATTCTTTCCTTCCTTCCTTCCTTACTTCTCTCCTCCCTTACTTCGTTTCTTTCTCCTTCCTTCCTTCCCTTGTTTCCTTCCTTCCCCTCTTCCTTGCTTCCTCCCCTCATTCTTCCTCCTTCCTGTCTTTCTTTATTCTTTCTTTTCTTCTCTCTCTTCCTTCCTTCCTCTCTCTCTCTCTCTCTCTCTCTCTCTCTCTCTCTCTCTCTCTCTCTCTCTCTCTCTCTCTCTCTCTCTCTCTCTCTCTCTCTCTCTCTTCCTTCCCCCAACCTTCTCTCTCGCCCTCTGCCTCTATTTCTTTTCAAACGGAGTGTTCCATTTAGCCCATTCCTCAATCCGTAAAAACAACTGTCAAATCTCTTTCCACCTGGTCGGTTTCAAAAAAATTGTATCTATGTCTCCTATTCTGTCTTTGCCTCTCTCTCTTGTGTGTGTGTGTCTGTCTCTCTCTGTGTGTGGTGTGTCTCTGTGTCTCTCTGTCTCTCTGTCTGTCTGTCCTCTGCGCCTCTCTCTCTCTCTCTCTGTGCGTCTCTCTCTCGTGTCTCTCTCTCTCTCTCTGTGAGTCTCTGTGTGTCTCTCTGTCTCTCTCTCTCTGTCTCTGTCCTGTCTCTGTCTCGTCTCTGTCTCTCTCTCTCTCGTTCTGTGTCTGTGTGCGCGTGTGTGTGTGTGTGTGTGTGTGTGTGTGTGTGTGTGTGTGTGTGTGTCGTGCGTGCGTGTGTGTGTGTGTTTGTGTGCGTGTGTGTGTGTGTGTGCGTGTGCGTGTGTGTGTGTGCGTATGTGCGTGCGTGCTCGTGTGCGTGCGTTGTGTGTGCGTGTGTGTGTGCGTGTGTGCGCGCGCGCGCGCGCGCGCGCGTATGTGCGTGTGTGTGTGTGTGTGTGTGTGTGGTGTGTGTGTGTGTGTGTGTGTGTGTGTGTTAGCGTGAAGATATTCTACACCCTGTCCTCACCTTTACGCATAGCAATGTTAACATTCTAAGTAATAATTCATGTTGGTACGCATTTAACAACATACATAATAAACATACATAACGAAAAAGGTATGAGACGGACAGATAGACAAATAGACGGACAGAAAGACAGACAGACAGACAGACGGACAGAAAGAGTCTGTCAGTCACTCTCAGACACAATCAGTGTAGGAAAATAAATGAACAAAATAAAAGCACAGAAGGCGACAATTACTGAGCAGAGAAAAAGACAAACACAGAAACTATCACAGATAAATACCCGTAAAAGAGGAACTAATTATAAAATATTGTTAAAGGAACTAATTCAGAAAAATAGTGTGACTATATCAGTTTTATAATACTGTGCATATCAACAATATAAGACAGTCTGCCACCATCACCGGACTTCTTAATGATAATAATATTTGTCTAACTTGTTTTGCTTTGTTTTGTTATTTTTTCACACAAATCGATAATGATTTCCGCCAACTCATTATCTGTATTTGTCTAACATCTCTTGATTGTTCCTTATCTAATGATTAGGATTCATTGTTAGTATGACTGAATACGTCAATCCTCATTTCAACCTTTCACTAATCCCGTGTGTGTGTGTGTGTGTGTGTGTGTGTGTGTGTGTGTGTGTGTGTGTGTGTGTGTGTGTGTGTGTGTGTGTGTGTGTGTGTGTGCGTGTGTGTGTGTGTGTGTGTGTGTGCGTGTGTGTGTGTGTGTGTGTGTGTGTGTGTGTGTGTGTGTGTGTGTTGTGTGATTGTGTGTATGTGTTTGTTTTGTGTAAGCTTGCTTGTTTGTAAATGATATATATGTGTGTGTGTGTGTGTGTGTGTGTGTGCGTGTGTGTGTGTGTGCGTGTGCGTGTGTGCGTGCGTTGCGCGTGTGCGTGCGTGCGTGTGCGCGTGTGCGCGCGCGCACGCGTGTGTGTGTGCAAGTGTTTTTCATCCACACCACAGAGAATATGGTGGGTGATGGGTCTAATAATTCTAGAAGACTGTAAGAAAGAACGGTACAAACATTAATGATGTTACTGTGCTCAGGCCATTAAACCGAATAAAGAAATATGTCCATCATCGACTGGCCAAACAGGAACCTGCTACGCCCAAATTGGCGTTCTAATTCTACGGGCTGTACCGTGTTTTCTCTTGTTCATTTGGGACAACCAATCAAAGTGACGGACTAAAAACACAGCTCATATGTTCAAACAACCAATCAAGACAAATTTCTCTTCCCGAAACAACTAATCAGATAATGCTTGTTAACGTCTGTCTTGTTAAGGCATCCAATCATGTATTACGAGTCACAGCGATACGCCCTCCGTCCCCTCTCTCTCTCTCTCTCTCTCTCTCTCTCTCTCTCTCTCTCTCTCTCTCTCTCTCTCTCTCTCTCTCTCTCTCTCTCTCTCTCTCTCTCTCTCTCTCTCTCTCTATCTCTCTCTCTCAATAAAATATTCAGCGTTAATCTCTCTCTCTGACTCTCTACAATGTCTCAGCAGTCTCTCTCGTCTCTCTCTCTCTGTCTCTCTCTCTCTCTCTCTCTCTGGTAATCTGACTGTTCAGCGTTCATCTCTCTCTCTCTCTCTCTCTCTCTCTCTCTCTCTCTCTCTCTCTCTCTCTCTCTCTCTCTCTCTCTCTCTCTCTCTCTCTCTCTCTCTCTCTCTCTCCTCTCTCTCTCTTCTTCTCTCCCCCAATACAGTCATATACTAATACTGTATATCTCTATATCAGTGTCCGTCATCAGATCCCCTTTCTGTCAGTCACCTGTTGTGTCGCCACCACCTGCCTATCACCTGTAATCATTGAGGGGGGGGGGGGGGGGATAGGTTCAGAGGATGAATAACGAGGCATAGGTGGGGATAGAGAGAGAAGGCAACAGAATAAAGGAACAGACAAAGCTAATAGGGAAGGGTGGGAAGAGGAAGAGAACTGAACACTAAACGGTTTATTCGTAGAGGCCATGTGCTTCTTAGGAAGGGGGAGACAATTTACAAAAACACACAAAAAAGTGAAAATTCAATGAATCATGGTCGATCAGGAAGTATTAATTTGATCAGAAATAATAATACCGTTATACACCAGCCGCCGTGGTGTAGTGGTTAGCGTCGCGGACTACTGGCTGGGAGGACTTGGGTTCGAATCCCATCAGAGGCGAGTTTTTTTCCAGTCCTGGACCGACTCCTACCCAGAGTGAGTGGCTATGGGCTCAATGGGAAGACTGAAACCACACAGTCGAGCTTCATCCGCTTAACGGATGCGATTCTGAGAATGTTGCTCTACTTTCAAGACCAACACTGCAGGTGCTTGTAGTTCTCGGGCCTGGTTAACGCCGGGATATCATTATGAAAGGAAGTGTAGAATACAACCTTGTCATGCAGTCTCAGACCAATATAGAACTTTATAGCATCATCATCATCATCATCATCATCGATGTCATCCGCCTCATTTCCATCAATCATTAAAAATAAAAAAATATCTCAAATTCTGTGGCTGTGCATGCCCTGCTGTCATGGTGACCTCAGTTTCGGTTTCCAATCCAGTCTATGCCTTGGTGCGTTCGGGTTAAGGTCATGGGGATCAGTGTGTTCTGAGGAGCTGTCGGTGGACGGTCGTGGTGGCGCCCTCAGAGGAGGACCTCACTCACGCTGGCTCCGCGACTAAGAGAATAGTGTCGTCAGTACGAGACAGTAGGGGGCTTAGTAGGTGGTGTCCTGAACAGGCTCCGCTGAACTCCACCGAAGTGACTCAGCAGCAGTGCAGTATCTCCTCGGTTGGTTGCCTCCCTCCTGGCTGAATCCTTGCCCAGTGTACATTCCCACTCGCTCGACCAAGGGGATTTGAGGACAAGAGTTGGCGTTGGGGAAGGTCCCCAAAGGCCACCCAATCCCAGTGGCTGCAGCACCAGAGCCAGTGCAAATGCCCCCTAGTTAGAGAGTCATAGTCTTCCACGAAAGACTAAGCTGTACCATGATATTCCAATACTGTAGAAATTCACGTGTAGTACAGCTCTCATTTACTTTTGGCCTTCAGTTGGGTTAACAAGCATGGGAGGAACAAAGAAATGTGACGAAAATGACCAAACTACACATAACCATTTTTTTGTTTTTTGTAAGGGGGGTGGGTATTGTTCAGAAACTACGGAATGTCCGTTTGGACCGTTGCTGCTATCGGAAATCAGAAAGAAGCCCTATAACGGCTTCATCATTATTACTTCTTTGCCATTGATCCCCCACTCCCTACCCTTCTTATCCTATACTTGGCGAGGAAACTGAAATGTCCCCGGATCAGCTCCTTCGCAAATCGAACAGTGGTCCCAACGTTTCCCTACTAGCTTCCAATCATCCTATACGCCGTTGCCAAACAAAGACTTCTGTGTTGTTCATACACCCCCGTAGTTAGAATTGGGGAAGTAGGAGGAACTCCTGTATGTTTGTTATTCATATAGCGGTGTTTTTTGTTCATACTGCCTCGCCCTTTTGAAACATTTTTCTCTCTCTTCCCTAGCCCCCTCTTAATAACTCAGGAGGGGGGTGTACATGGAACAGTCGAGGCAGGCGACGTAACTCTTGCTTGTTTGTCCCCCAGCAGTGATGGCCCTTGAAGCAAGGTGAAGCCCTCTTCAGTGAGGTCCCGTGGATCAGGGGAGTTACTGGGCGAAGGAGGAAACGCTGAACGTTGTGCACGTGCGAGCTCTGGTTCCAGAGACCTTTGCCGCTTGACTGGACATAGGAAGGGGGTACTCGTAGGGTAGTGGGGGAAGGGGTGGGTGGGAGGAGGGGCGGGAAAGGCTTCACGGGTTGGGATATAGTTGGGTAGGGGGAGCATTGTTCAACTTGTAAGTCTATTTCTGTGTCCATTCTCTCTCTCTCTCTCTCTCTCTCTCTCTCTCTCTCTCTCTCTCTCTCTCTCTCTCTCTCTCTCTCTCTCTCTCTCTCTCTCTCTCTCTCTCTCTCTCCGATATCTGTTGTCGTCTCATTCGAACAGCACAAAACATGTCGGCTGGACAGAGGACAGATGTAAAAGAAGGAGAGCTAGGGAACACATTGCTACTGGGTCAAGTATGAAACACCAGGCACCAGTGAAGCCCGTTTCGTTTCCAATCACGGCGAGGGGTCTCCGTTTGCACAAGCAAACAGTGATCGTCGGCGATAATAACCATGCTGAAAAAGAAAGGAGTGTTTAACGCCCTCCGACCTCGAACCCACATAATTATGGGACATATTTACATATACAGATAGTGGTTCGATCCTGGAGGTACTGCAACACCAGGAAAGGCCCGATTGTTTATCAATGTGATGAACTATGAGCTATTTTGAATACAATGACCACGCTTTCCTCCTGTCCAATTGAATAAGCTGTTTAGGTGGACATATGGACCTTAACCCTTGATATCAGGTGGCGTTCCAGTTAAAAGCATTGATGTCATCTCTCTCTCTCTCTCTCTCTCTCTCTCTCTCTCTCTCTCTCTCTCTCTCTCTCTCTCTCTCTCTCTCTCTCTCTCTCTCTCTCTCTCTCTCTCGTGCGTGTGAGCGGCAAACATAGATTACGCCATCTATTTGATCAAGAGAATTGAAAAATGAAATACTCCAGGAGAGTACTTTCCGGTAGGGGCAC
>CM065688.1:42974656-42977156 GCA_017654935.2 Phymorhynchus buccinoides
CAGCTATCTGGAAGTCATGGTTGGACTGGTAAGACAGGCAGACACTGGTTATTCCATCATGGTCCCCATGCACCCTCATTTGCCCTATTAGTTTTCGCCATTGTTCCTACATTCCCACCAGCCAGTCAGGGGGTCTCTAAGCCCACAGGTGGGAAACTGCTACACCACAGACCTCAAGAGAATTCCCCCTCCTCCCCTCTCCTTGCTACACCAAGAATCCCCTGATCCCGGATTAACTGTACCCTTTCCAGATCCTAACCTTTCCCTCACCCCCTTCTTCAGAGCAGATTAAGATAAGGAGATTTACAGCTGGCTGGGGCCACCCCGACCTGGTCTATGAGTCTATCGTAGAAATCGTATTCTGGTCTATACTACTACTAGGAGTCTAACAGAACTCACCTCCAGGTAGAAAATCTGCGGCGGGCTGCTCATTGTGGGGCCGACAGCTAGTGTCAAGGACTGATCCACAGTGTGCCTGTCTGTAGAGAGGAGTCTCTGTGGACAGTCCAGGGGGTGATCCACAGTGTGCCTGTCTGTAGAGAGGAGTCTCTGTGGACAGTCCAGGGGGTGATCCACAGTGTGCCTGTCTGTAGAGAGGAGTCTCTGTGGACAGTCCAGGGGGTGACCCACAGTGTGCCTGTTGGTAGAGAGTCTCTGTGGACAGTCCAGGGGGTGATCCACAGCGTGCCTGTCTGTAGAGAGGAGTCTGGTGTAAGGAGTGTGTATGTTCTGAGGTAACTCCTCTCCTCAGCCCTGGGGGTCTGAAGATCTGGTCTCAAAACGGCTGTCTCCGGGTATTCCAAAAGAATCTGGATAGTTTGTTGAGGTCTTACAAGTTGAAAGCTTGGTGTGTTTTGGTATGTGTGTCTTTTTGTTCTATTTACGTGTCTTTGAAGACTGTAGGATTTGGCTAGCTGGAATGACGTATATCCTATCACAGGTTTAGTGGTTCGCTAAGACAAGACTGCCCACTATATTGTCTGATCTTTCCACCATCTGGCACACAACGTATACGACTTTAAGAACAAGCACTAAATGTTATTTTTCTTTTGAACTTTGAACACTTGTCACTGACCTTGTTACTGGCCCTTTTTGCTCTTGTTGCGCTTATGAAACGCTTTAGTCTTAGTGTTTAAATCTTTAAAACAGTTTTCAAAAGTTCTGAAGTATTGGTAAGTGACTGAAGCCCTAACAATTAGTAGGATGCTCACGTTCACATTGATGCCTGGTACATTGTCCTTTGCAGTCAAGACCACACAGTTACCAAATGCTGTGTGGACAACAGACAAGATTATCCCAGTGCTGGGCTACTCGCACTACTGGTCACACAGATTACAGCCCACACGTCGGCTCCTTTTTACGGGCTTTGGGGCAGCGGACTGCTAAAGGATAATCTGCAATGATTGTTTGGCGCCGTGCAGCTTTAATCCTGTCCCCTCTCGCCGTGCATGTCCACGCGTGTCTCTGGACTTTTGTTTTACCTTGAACCCTTTACGGTTTGCCATTCAAAAGATATGCTTACATTTGCCAGGCCTTCTTCATAAGGGTCTCTTCTTGGGTGATTATTCCAATCCTTGGTCCGGTATTTTGTTCTACATCACTCTACAACTTTACTTATGCCATCTCTTCCTTTAAAATCTATTGCAGAACATTTCTCTTTGTATCCTAGAGTCTTTGGCATCCCACAATCCTAATCCACACGAGTCGAGCGTAGTAGTAGTAGTAGTACCACTAAAGCACCGTTAACAGACAGGCTGTGGCGATTTGGTCAGTGAGGCAGAGGGGAATGAAGTCCTAAGATCGCCGGCGTATTATACATGCTACCAAACATGACCAAAGCTCATGAAGCGAGGCAAACTGTGGTGGCACCACAAACACGGCACTGTCAGTCTATGCGGAGAATAGAATGCCATAGTAAGGAGCATTGGTCAGCCAGGCAAGGGTCCGGTTAAATTCGGCATGTCCAGTTGGCAGTGAAAGGTTCGCTGGTCAATTGGTGGCGGCCACTCCAAGGTTGTTGACCTCTGATGGTCAGTCTGTTGGCTGGGGTCTGACCAACCACACAAGACAAGGAATAAGGCGGTATAATTGTACAGCGTTGGGTAATTACGAACAGTCAGAGAAACGGAGAAGGATGTACTAGGAAATACAATTGTACCAGTAATAAAATAATGTACAGTAATCGAAACATTCAAATTGTCAATGAAATGAGCAGAAATATCTTAACTTGTGATTGACTACGTAAAGGATGTGGCTTGTATGTTTTATAAGCAGACAGATAAAGGGACAGACAGAGAGACAGAGAGACAGACGAAGAGACAGAAAGAGATCCGGAAACAGATACATACAGGCAGAGACAGACAGGAGGGGGGAGGGGTGACACGGCTTACAAGAGGTTTATAATGCACATAATTCACACAACAGAGAAAAGCCAGAAACAGATACATACAGGCAGAGACAGACATGATTGGGGGGGGGGGGGGGGGGGGGAGGGGGGGGG
>CM065688.1:42979656-42994656 GCA_017654935.2 Phymorhynchus buccinoides
GTTTTGCTGGGTGTATTTTTTCTGGCTGGCTGACTACGCGCGTTTACGTTACCACGATAGCGTTTGAACGGAGGGACATAGGACACTTAAATCGCACATGCGTATAGGTTGCTAGGGTATCTGCCAAGGTAGAAAATGAAGGTCATTGGTCAAAGGGCAAGGTCACTGAAGCCGAAATGTTGCCGCGCGACTGGTTGATCTAGCTTTCACAGGTTTCCACACTGTATTTGTGGTTTGTGAATGCATGCTGGTGCTGCTGCTGTTGCTGAATTTTAACCGTTTTCAACGTTTCCTGCAATTTAACCGTAAAAGACATATTAATGAGTTGTCAGTTAATGACTAAAATATAATCACTTTCGCGACAGGGAAACAAACAAACAAAAAACCACGAAGACTAACAATTAACGGAGCATCGAGTAGAAAGAAAACCATCCGCCGAGATGATGACAAGTCCTGAATGAAGGCTGTGATTGGTCCACACCATCAGCCAATGCACGCAGTTGCAGGAACCAGGAACAAAATTAATACTGGGGGCCGGTTCACAAGTGATAACGTTACGTTGCGCTCGCTCAAATCGGCAAAAACGGTCTAAGAAACCCTTTGTTTGCCGATAGTTCGCGTGGCGTTTTGTTCTTACCAAACACCGAGCAAGCGGCGAACTATCCAGAACTAGTAGGGGGTGAATACATTTCTTGTTGTTGATTGGTCTAATAAAGTTTGTTTAAAATATAAAAAATAGTTTGACCAATCAGACAAGAGCTTGCAATATTCTTCCGCAAACGTTTTCTAAAGTATTTCTTAGGCCCCGTTTGGCGTAATATTCGCGCGGCGACCGTTATCTAGAGAAAATCGACCCTGAACAAACAAAAAAAGTTCAGCGGGTAGAAATGTTCATTCCAAGCATAGTTGAGCACAATGTGCCAATCGCAGTCTGTACTGTCTGTATACATTCTGCTATAATGATAAGTTAATATTATGCAGTACTATTGAAGTCATCAGGTTGGACGAGTCCACTGATTATTTTTGATATTGTGTTGGTATTTGGTATATTCTAGTCACAGAGACTTATCTCTGTGAAATTCGGGCTGCTCTCCCCCGGAGAGTGCGTCGCCGCAAGTGCAGTGCCTACCCAATTGTTTTTAATTATTTTTATTTCATTTTTTTGAGGGGGCACAGGGTGAGGAGAGGGGGGGGGGGGCACACATGGAAAACCTAGCTATCAAATTGGCCATACCAGGCAGCGGGATTTATCCCTGCTCTTACTTACTTTCAACTGTCGTGGGATTTTTACGTGCGTAAAGCGCACGGGTAAGCCAAAGCTGCTTAATATTTTCACCGCTGTCTGTTCCTGGCTGACTATAAAATTATTGTGACAATAATTGTATGACAACGTGACACTAACAACCAGACAAGTGGCAACATGCTATAGTCGGGTAGGTACCGATTCGCCATTTCCCATCTCGCCTCATGGCCGGGAACGCCCCTCTTGGGCAATATGATAAAAGTGCTGTCAAGCAGTGCCATTTCGCCATCCTCTCTTGTTGTTGCTGTTGTTTGTTGGCTTACCCTGGCTAAAGGACTCCAGGGATCATCCCAACAGCGGAAGCACTTGAACACTGTGGTACGAGTGCATCAGCTACAGGTGAGAACATTACGTGTGTGACCGTTCTTGACTACCCCGCCACGTGGGCAGCCACACTCCGACTTCCGGGGAGCCATCTTCTTAGTGCCATTTCGCCATCTTTACTTCATTCCTTCAATTCAATCCGTTTTTTTGCTTTCAGTAAAACGTCTCACAGATTCTGACATACGCGCGCGTACTCAAACGCACACACACACACACACACACACACTCGCACGCGCACGCACACGCACACACACGCGCACACACACTCACTCACACACACACACACACACACACACACACACACACACACACACACACACACTCGCACGCGCACACACACACACACACACACACACACACACACACACACACACACACACACACACACACTCACTCACTCACTCACTCACTCACTCACTCACTCACTCACTCACTCACACACACACACACACACACACACACACACACACACACACACACACACACACACACACACACACACACACACACACACACACACACACACACACACACATACAAATAGAGCACAAAGAAGTTTAAAATACAGACATCAACTTAAGTTAAGGGCCACTTTTCATGCCAAACTAAGCTTTTTATTTCCACCAAATTTAACATGACTTCATAATTATTCAACATTCAGTGATTGAGAACAAACTCATGCACACACCAGGCACGCAACAATGAAAATGGCGAAATGACACTAAGTCCATATAATGTGTCTCATGAGATGGCGATTTGGGAAATGGCAGTATGGGAAATGGCGATTCGGGAAATGGCGATTTGGGAAATGGCGATTCCGGAAATGGCGATTTGGGAAATGCGATTCGGGAAGTACCCCTACATAGTCGTGCCCACTATTCCAGCAGCAAAGAAAGAGAATCTGGCCACGGCAGACTCGTCCCAGTGGCTCAGAAACTGTACAGAAGCCTGGAAGACCTGCAACGTCCTGCTGCCTTCATATCGGATGTCCCCCGTGGGGATACCGGGGGGTCCTTCGTACAAATAGTTCCCCCACCTTCTGGAAGTTCTGTGCTTGTAACATCCTCTAATCTTCACTCTCTTCGACTCTGCCTTTTCCCTTTGCTTACTGTCATCTACTACCTTCCAATCTTACTGGTCCATTCTCCTGCCTTTTTTTTTTTATACTATAAATTCTTACAAAGATTTCTTCAGCCGAAGTCGGACATGCTGGGCCTAACCATTTCTTAGTTAGGCGCATAACGGCAGCATGACGCATCTACGCTCAAATGACAGTAAACTCTCTGAGCGAACGAAGAAGAAGTAGAAGAAGATATTGGATGCTGGGGTGTCCGTCTGAGACATACGAGAAGAAGAAGAAGAAGAAGAAGAAGAAGAAGAAGAAGAAGAAGAAGAAGAAGAAGAAGAAGAAAAAGAAAAAAAAGAAGAAGAAGAAGAAGAAGAAGAAGAAGAAGAAGAAGAAGAAGAAGAAGAAGATTGGTTCAAAAGTTTAGGCGCTGTGAAGTGGAAGAAAATGTTTGTCAAATACAGACAGACAGACACAGCACTCGTTCCCGTTCTTACAGAACCGGGAGTACGAAACCTAAAAGGCCTGCTACACCACATACTAGTCGCATCCGAATGCGATGCGATTGTGACGTCGATGTGAGTCATGATTCCCGTGAAATTCGCGTATCGGGTCTAACTGGAGGATAGTGAGCGGAAAATAGCAGAATTGTTTTTAAACGGAAGTATTTCACGTGAATCATGACTCGCGTGGCCCAGTCGGCTCGCATCCCCCATATGATTTTACGCGCGTGTGTGGCGCGGGGCTTTAGGGCAGTAGGTTTGACCCCTGGATCCCCTTTGTCCAGCCACAGCCTGGCGGCCCCTGGTCCCTCACGACTCCTGTACGTGACACAGCACTGCAAAGCGAGGGGCAGCTGGAGGGGTAGGGGAGAGTAGAGGTGGGGGAAGCCGTCTGTTAAGTCCTCTCGCGGCCTTTTTTTTGTCCCGATTGGGGTCTGCAACGAACACCTCTTGCAAGAGTGAATGCCCTTGGTGGGTGGGGGAAGATGGTTCAGTACCGACCAAACAGGGGGATAACTCTCGCCAATAACCATATTTGATGCCACTAAATGGCTGCCTTTCGCAAGAGTGAATGCCCTTGTCAGTACTGACCAGCAAGGGCATCACTCTCACTGTCAAGGGCGTTAATAACCCTAGTTGCAGAGGCCTATATGCACATGAGTCTAAAATGACCCTGTTTCTTCTTTTTTTGGGGTTATTTATTACAAGTATTTACTTCATTACTCGCCATGTTACATTACCACACAAAATCTGAAGCCATTCTAACCTCTGGTTCATGAGATACAGCTCGGACATGAAGGAAGGAAATGTCGGTTTTGTGAGTCTTCCTTGACGGGGGTTTGCACCGGCGGTGCAAAAATTAGGATCTGATTAGGTTGGTCAAGAATATATATGGTTATGGGAGACCCTAGGCTTATTGTAGAACATGGTGTCCGTGAGAGGACAAATGTCCGCGAGAGGACAAATGTCCGCGAAAGGACTGAACAGCCGTCCGTGACTTTGCTGCGCGTATAGATCCCCTCGTGCTTGTCCTACGCATAGCAGCGGCACGACAACACAAAGCTAAATAGAAAAAGAAACGTAGGCGTCGCCGAGTAAGGCAACAAGTTCCGGCTGTCAGTAACACACTGGTAGGATTTTATCAGATTCATTTAGACATTATGACTTCACGTGAATCATGCCTCACAAATGTCAAAATCGGATCGTAGGGAATCGAATCGTACGTAGTGTAGCGGGTCCTTTAAGGGAGAAAAGAGGAAACCAACACAGTATGCATGGGGGGAGAAAGCTCGACCGCACGAACAAAAGAAACAATGAACCGGAATCAATTCGTTCTCGGGTTTCTCTAATGACGCTGTAGTGATAATGATCCCAAAAATAATAATAATAATAATAATAATAATAATAAAATAATAATGATAATAATAATAATAATAATAATATAATAGATATAATAATAATAATAGTTATAATAATAATAATAATGAAGATGATAATAATACTGGATACTTGTAAAGCGCTTTACTCCCGTGCAGGGAGCTCAAAGCGCTGTACAAAGAACCAAACACTAGAATACAAATGAGTAAGCATATACATTAAACACAGTCCAAGAATAAGTGAATAATAATCAACATAAATACAAGCATCAGTCAACACAAGCGTTAGAAACAATCATTAATAAATGATTTATCAACATGCAAAGAAGCACCTATCAATACAAGCATTAGAAACAATAACCATAATGAACACAAATACATGAGCGTAATACGCCTTTCAACATACACATGAAACACAATATAAACTTCGCACATACAATACAAGAACTCGAAATATTAAATAACACTAATAATTTCGTTCTTCCTTACATCCCTGAATCAAACGTTCAAATCAAAGGTGTGCACCTTTTCTATTTCCGATGTCTTTCCAAGCGTTGTTCAAAGTGCACGAGGCACGCGGGGAGAGAGCGTTTGATCGTTCCACCGGAAGTAAAAAAACAAACCTGGACTTTCCCAACTTCAGGTTCAGTGAGCAAGGAAACAAAACGGACACGTTGTGGGGTTGGAACCCAATAATGACTGGCATCTTTAGAGCACGTGTTGCACCACTGGGCCACCGGTGCTGAGTGATTAGGAGGAGGAGGAGGAGGAGGGATTGGATAATACTCCTGTCATGCTCGCTCCTCGTCAACCAGTGCTGCTGCTTCGCGCTAAGACGATTTGTCCGTGTCAGTGATTTATGGAAACCCACGCGTCACGCGCTGGAATTAGTGCCTTTCTTTCTTTCTTTTTTTAAATCTTTTTTTTATGGCCCTTTACGTCATTTGGACATGCGCAGCAAGCTTCTGACTGTCGCTTGCACGAAATCGTGTTCAAATGTGTGTGTGTGAGAGAGAGAGAGAGAGAGAGAGAGAGAGAGAGAGAGAGAGAGAGAGAGAGAGAGAGAGAGAGAGAGAGAGAGAGAGAGAGAGAGAGAGAGAGAGAGAGAGAGAAACAAAAAGGTATTATAGAAAACGTTGGAGTAATGGAAAGAGCGTGGAGATAAACAGCGAGCACATAAAATGCCGTTGAAAGCACAAGGTAATTATGAAGAAATCCGGAAGCAAAAACAAAGTCCTTCTTAAAACCTGTACATGTGGTGTAGCCAGCAATTATTGCGCAATAAACCAGCACCTTGATGACACAATTTAGAAGCTACTTCAGTGCAATTCATTAGTTTTCTTTTCCTTAAAAACCCCCCACTGAACTTGTCAGAGTAGAAACCCACAACATAAAGCTGAGAGAAGAGGGCAAGGACATGTGAAAAGGGGGCCGGGGTGTGGATCCATAAGGGGGCGTGGCAGGCAATGACGTAGGACGCTGTCACCTGCTCCAATCCTTGCCCACACTTCAGAGAGGCTGCCTGGAACCTCACCTGCTACGTCCATCTAATCAGCGACGCAACGGCGACACCCCCTTTCCCGACCCACTAGATCTCCTCAACTGCTCGCAACCGCAGAGAGGTCGTGCATATGTTACGCCCAATCCGTGAAATTGCCTATTTCATGAAATGGGCAAAATGCTTTGCCCAGTTTATGAAACGGACATTGTATAATCACATTTTTGAATCCCCATTCACACAGATATTGATTAAGATTGATTCAATGGTATCACACTTTTCTATATTGTATTTGCACCCCTATCCTGCCCCCCAACTTGACCAGATGCTAAGCTAAGGGGGAAAGGAACCATTTTGCCCATTTCATGAAATGGGCAATTTCATGGATTGGGCGTAACACACACACACACACACACACACACACACACACACACACACACACACACACACACACACACACACACACACACACACACACACACACACACACACACAGAGTAATAAAGAAACCCCAAATCCCCAACCCCCCGCCCCGTAATCGAAGAAGCGATAAATCGCCGGCTCAAAACCTTTCGTCCCTATCACTCCTTTCATTGAAAGCGAAATAGAAATGGCGCGGACAGTCGGCCCCGGCTTTACGGCCTTTCCACGATCACGTGCTGGCAGTCTATAGACGGATCCTGGCGATCATCGGCAATGCGTGGTGCACTTCATCAGGCCGCTCACCTGTGGTGGGTTAGGTCCTGGCGGGGGGTAGCTGCCGTTTGCTTCTTTCCCGCTTCATCCTCTCTCTGGATCTGGGGGAATTTTTCCACATGGTAATTGTTACGCTATTATGGTTTTAGTAAACAAATCTTTAATATTTCCAAACAACACATATAACAGAAAGCGAAAGAGAGCATCAACAAGTTAGCGCTTATAGCGTGCTCCTGAAATATTTCATGAAAAATATTTGGTGAATGACAGACTGTGTATAATTTATAATCTTACGCTATAATCTTCTTCTACGATCGCTCAGACAGGTTCCTGTCATATGAGCGCGCATGCGTCGTGCTGCCGTTATGCACCAAACTAAGAAATAGTTAAGACCAGCATGTCCGTCAGCTTCGGCTGGAGGAAATCTTTGTAATCGTTTCTTGAAAAAAAAAAGGGGCAGGAGAATGGGCTAAATAAGGCAGAAAGATAGTAGATGACAGTAAGAAAAGGGAAAAGACAGAGTCAAAGAGAGTGACAGAATAGAGGAAGCTAAAAGCACAGAACTTCCAGAAGGTGGGGGAACTATTTGTATATGTTCTGGATTTGGATCTGGTTCAGTACGTCGCAGACGCCACTTCTGACTATAGTCAAAGATATTCTAAAAGGGTAAGATGGACTACTTAAGAGCTCGACGAACCGGGCTGATAGAGTTATCGTTGGTGCCGACAGTACACCATTCACAGTGGAGGCTATCCAAAAACTCAGACTGGAACTTGAACGGATAATTCAACTGGCCTATCGACGTGTAAAATGTGTCCTGTTTAAAAGGGACATAACCAGTGTTTCTGTCCTCACTACTCATATAGGGAAAAGAGACCGGATGCTTATCTTCCCCTGTACAGTCTTTGCTATAGTGGCGATGAAATTGGGAGGGCGCATGTAGGCCTAGCTAAGATAGAAGAGATAGAACGAGAAAGACCTGGGGTTTGTTCTAGTCATAAATGGGTGCATGATGTATTGTTATCTTTGCTTAGTTTATTTTTCTTATTCCAATGCAATTGATTGTCTCTTAGCTCTTCAAGTACATTCATGATGCAGCCTTAACTGAAACGTTTTTGAGTGCGCTTATAAGCTTATAGCTTGTGCTCGTGAAATAATTTGTGTACACTGCAATGTAATATGTCAATAAACTTTGTTTAAAACAAAGACCTACTGCTTGCACAGGGTCAAAGACCCACATCATTATAAGATCATCGGCTACAAAAAAACACCGCACACACAAAAACAAACAAAAAAGCAATGAAAACGGATTTGAGGAGGATGTCAAATATAGAAATTAAATCAATAAACACAGAATCAAACTCGTCAGCTAATTTTGTTTCCCCGTCTAATTTATGAATGGTTGAAAACAAAAGACAAAAACTGCATTATTTTACTTGTTGCTTCATCACAAACAAAAGGGGGAAAGGGCGAAATGGGAAAGGGTGAACCAATGCTATGACCTGTCACGCGTTACGCGGACTCTTCGTTAGTCCATGACTGCTGTCGCTCGTCCATTAGGATTTGCTGAAAGTGTCGCCCGCTAATAAAGCTTTACCTGGGCTGATCGGCCTAACCGTCGTGTGGCACGTGCATCAAAAGTGGTTGGTGGGCACGGGCCAGGCTAGGGCAGTGCTGCTTCTTGTGGCGGGTGCCTTGACAAAATGTGGGAGGGGGTCGGTGTACTACTGGTGCTTGTTGTGAAGGGAGTCTGTACTTTGTATTACAGGAAGCGTTTATGGTAAAGGCGGTGCCACTTAGTGTTCCTTTATCCATCAAACGAATAGATTGTAATGTCTGCGCTTTTTGTCTGTCCCTTTTGGTTACTTTTGTCTCTCTGCGCCATTAATGGATTTCGTACTCGAAGCTTATCGTTTTTGTGCTTTCTGAAAGCTGAGAGACGGTTTATAGTTGTTGTTGTTGTTGTTGTTGGGGGGGGGGGGGTGGAGAGAGAGAGAGAGAGAGAGAGAGAGAGAGAGAGAGAGAGAGAGAGAGAGAGAGAGAGAGAGAGAGTTCTTTAGGGTTAAAAGGGAAAATAAAAGTAGCATACACAAGGCTTTGTTGTTGTTGCAGTTGTTGCAGCTATTGGTGTTGCTGCTGCTGTTTCTGTATTACAGTCCTAACAGTACCGTATTCCAGGGTGGCGTGTGTCTTTTTTGTTCGTCCACATCTGTATGTTTGACTCTCAGAATTAAAAAGAACATTTACAGTTGTTATTGCCAAAATTCTTAAACCGATCACGACGAAAGTTGGCAGAATTGTTTCTTGTGGGTTTTGTTGGAGGGGAAATGATACCCTGAATGTCAATTTATGCTAACCCAATTAAAGGCTCTAACAGCAATGCAGAACACATTCTTCATTCATCGAAATATTAGCTTCAATCCTATTAATGATATGAAGTTGAAAACAGCTAAATATATGCTTACATTCCTCGTCAGAAAGACCGTTTCAATTGTATTTTTTAAGGGGAGAGGGGGGGGGGGATGGGGATAGGGGAGGACAACAGGGTAATACTTGAACCATCCAAAAGATCCTTAACATCTAACACCATTTCAAAACCCAAGAGCAGCACCTTTGCCCCTGTGGCAGGACTAGAACAGAAAGCAGCATTCTGGACCGGTGTAACTGGTGGCCAGCTAAGGTCAAGCCACAGGTGTGCTATCGTCGACAGAATCACTAGGTGGAGTAATTATGTTAAAGGGCACCACTGAGGCAGTGCAAACTCGGCCAAGAACAAACTAATTACTAGAGACCTGGAACGTTAGTACCTGGATGCTGTGAGGCAAACAAACGATGCCAGATTTGTTTTTATGGTTGAGTGCGTTTTAAGGACTAGTCATGCAATTCTTATTATAAACAGACTAAGCAGACTAAGAAAAGAAGATTGATAAAATGATATCTAAATTATGCGATTAATTATTAGTCCCCGAGCCGAAGGTTCGGGGAGCTATTGTTTTTGTCTGGTCCGTCCGTCCGTCCGTCTGTCCGTCCGGTCCGTCCGGCGTGCCTCCGTCCGTCCGGCTATTCGTCCGTTTTTCTCAAAAACTATTCAGTCTATCATCATCAAATTTGGTATACTAGTTTGCCAAGATGCAAGCTATCCACTGATGTATTTAGTTTTACATTAAGGTCAAGGTCGCGCCAGTTACGGGGTTCAAACCCCGTAACACATAATCGCTAATATCTCGCGAAGTTTTGCATGTATTTTAATGCAGTTTTTTCCACAACATTTCTTGATGAATGGTCTATAACACAGTTGTCATGAATTTTTCTGTGCGCGCGTGTGCGCGTGATCGTGCGCGCTCAAATCACGGGTCCGAACCCCAAGGCTAGGGGAAGACGGGGTAAAAAGCGCATGGGCGGGTAAGAAGCCCACCCCAATTATCTCATGAAATAAAGAAAATTTCAGTCAACTTTGCCCATGAGACGAATGCTAGACATTAACGCTCGTCTCATGGGCAAAATGAGACTGAAATTTGCTTCATTTCATGAGATAATTGGGGTGGGCTTCTTACCCGCCCATGCGCTTTTTACCCCGTCTTCCCCTATATATATAAAAAAAAACCTATTCAGTTATGTGCTGTTTTGATGCGTTTTTATGTAGTTACGTGCTGTTTTCATGCGCTTTGATGTATGTGTACAGCCGACACATTCCGATTTCGGAGTAGCTCGGCGATGCTGCCAGGGGACTTTGCAGCCGCTCGGCGTTGCACTTGTTTAAATTTTAGTCTGTTTCTCTCTAGCAATACATCATGGCTATTTTGTTTAAAAATTCATCACAATCCGTTCGCAAAAATTAACAATTTCCCGGTTGTTGTTTTTCTCCAATGACAGTCAAGGTTAATTTTAAAACACAGGCAGATTTAGAGGTAGGGGGCGCAGCAGGAGAAGAGATTATGTAGATGATGTGTGTGTGTGTGTGTGTGTGTGTGTGTGTGTGTGCGTGTGTGTGTGTGTGTGTGTGTGTGTGTGTGTGTTAGAGAGAGAGAGAGAGAGAGAGAGAGAGAGAGAGAGAGAGAGAGAGAGAGAGAGAGAGAGAGAGAGAGAGAGAGAGAGAGAGAGAGAGTTGCTTTGTATATGCGCTGTTGCTGGTTAATGCTGTTTTTGTTGTCTGTTGATGAATCATTGATTGTAAAGCGCTTTGGGCTCATCTGAGGTAAAGCGCTATATAAATGTACAATTATTATTATTATTATTATTATTATTATGATGATGTTCTAGCTTTCTCATCAACTTTGTCCAGTGATGTGGTCATCAAGCCAAATGGCCACAGGTGTGACAAAGCGGAAAGACTCGATGGGTCAGATAATTATCCAATTAGTAACACTGCAGGTCACAAGATCCGGGAGATGGATGTGCCTTGGGCCAGTGTTCATGGAGCGAACAGATTAAATCAAAGTCTTGGACCAGAGCAATGTGTAATGAATCAGGGAATGTATGCGAAGATTGTTGTTTCAGACTTTTGCAGCTTTAAAAAAAAAATCTTACTCCTTTATAATTTATGCCAATCAAGGTTCATGTATATATATTTCTTTCTTTGTTGTCTGTTGACTATAATTATTAGATTAATCACAAAGTTTTAGATCAACATTTCAATGACATCCGGAGGAGGGTCAGGGTATCACCCAAAAAGTATTCCATTCAAATTGGGGGAGGGGGGGGGGGGGGGGGGGGGGGGGGGGACAAATTCAAACTATTCAGAGGGGGCAATTCTACATTATATTTTGTTCTTATTTATTATTTTATTTTCTGTTTAACAAATCTGATGTTAAAATTGTAAACATATTTGTTTTTTTAACAAATTGTAAAATTAGGATGTCATGCAAGTCGAGTTTATGATTCAGATACAGCGATTTGTTTGTATTTTCTTTTAATCCCTCCCTTTGACCAATGGAAGATAACCTTCAAAGATAGCAGCTTCTATATGCATTGATGATTTTCTTCAAGGAGTCATCCTCTCGCCTGAATCACTTCCCATCGTTTACTTGCAGTGGGGCTTGCACATTAAAACTAATTTGTCTCTCATCAGTCAGACAAAAATCGCATGCAAACATAATAATAAAAAAAATTGGGTGGCGCGCCTCTGGCTGCGACGCGCTCTCCAGGTGGGAGCAACCCGAATTTCACAGAGACGCCTCTGTGACTATAAAGTACCTAATACCTAAAACTGGAAGATGTTTACACCATAACAGCGCTTTCTAGCATACAATATCCTGTTACTAACCGATGCTGTATTCTGGGACTTTGGTCACGTCCTGTTTATGCATTGGGTCCCTGATGTCGGCGGCAGTCTCGGTTTAAGCATAATTCTCCTGAAAGGGGGGATAACTGGTCCCTCACACGCTGCAGGTTATAGTTCGTGGTAGCGAATTTCACGAGGTGCGTGAGGCTGGGTTGTCCGTGCTATTATTAAAAACGTTAATCCCTAATGATGATCTGATTCGCTTCATTTTCGTGTTGGACTTTCGAGCTTACTGCTCCCGTGGGGTTGCGGTGGGATAATGATCGTGATCGTTCTTGTCTGCTTGCCGTTTTGTTTCATTGCTTGTCTGTCTGCGCGCTACTACGTGAACCGCTACACAGAATCTCTTAAAATGTTATACTTTATACAGCACTCTTTTACTTACAGCTGGCGTGTCTCTTTCAGTAACATGATGGGATTTGTGAAGGGTTACAGTATCACCCAAGATAACAATGCAGTGTATTCGAAGGCACTCTTCCAGATTGTGTATTTACAACAAAAATTTCAATTACAAGATTTGACAATGAGCCCGTATACCTTCAGTTTACAGACCCTAACAAACGTGTCTGACCCCAGGGCCCCCATTGACACTGGTTTAGTGTCTGTGCGCCCGTTTACGTGATAATAAAGCCTGTCTTTAAAACCGTCCGGCTCGGATCAAAGATAAGGGGAACAAATCCTGGGTCGGCTCCATGAAAGTCATGTGATGAGAGATTTCTAGCTTTGCGTGACTTATCCATTGTTAAAAAAAATCGGGACTTTCCTGGTGTTGCACTGCCTTCGGGCATTGCCTTTAGGATCGTTCCCACCATCTTTATTTCTATAAATGTCCCATATGTGTCTGTTCCAGACAGGAGGACGTTAAATGAATTTTTGATTCATTCTAGCTGTGCGTTGGTGCTCCACACACCAGCCTCATGTACCCTAGCTAACACAGACAGAGTCAGAAAGACACAGAGAGACAGAGACGAGACAGACACACACGCACGCGCGAGTGTGTACCGTTAAATACATCAACAGCGGCAGCAACAATAAACTATGTGGTGAATTAGAGAGCACGAAGCTTTGCAGCGGAAACTTTAGACCAAGAGTGTGTATCAAACGTCAAAATGGTGGGTACTGCAGTCAGTTTTTCAACTTCAAGAGTGTGTATATTATTATCTTGTCTCTGTCGTGTGAAAGACATACATCCATATTATTAGGCTGGTTTTCATGTTCGTGCCTTCAAAGAGGCTCCCTAATATAATAGATTCATTTGTTTATTAGCTTGTTTGGGCCGTGTGGCTTGTTAGTTATTTCAATCTGTTGTCCTCGTTTTTCATTGGTTATTGTTTTATACAGTGGAACCTCCCTTATAAGACCTCCCATTATAAGACTCCCTCCCACATAAAACCTACTTCTCTGAGGCATTGCCCTTCTTTGTCAATATTAAAATGACCTCCCTTATAAGACCCCTCCATTATAAGACCTCGTTTTGGATGATTTTTGAAGGTCTTATAAGGGAGGTTCCAATGAACACCAATAATATTAATGCTGAGTAACTTATTACTTTTTATTTACACACAGTTAGAGGCCTACTCCCGTGTGCGCATGTACAAATTTGAGGCATCAAAAGAAACAAACCATAGCAATGATCTAGCTGGGGGGTGTGGGGGTGTAGCACGTGGGTGAAAGTCACAGAGATGGCATAGAGTTGTGGATGAGGATGTAAGTATTAATGGAACGAGAAGAGGGAGGCGGGAGTCAAGTGGGAAAACAACCGATCCCAGGGATCGGGTCTTGCTCGCCAGAAAAGCTCTGCCTCGCGGTGGCTCGCACAAAAGGGAACAAAGAAGGGTGAACCGTCTCTCTCGCCAGGTGTGATTCAAATGTGGCGCGCGCCTGAAGAATGAAATTCTGATTAACGTCCTCGGGTCTGGAACAGACACATATGGAACATTAGTAGATATAAAGATGGAGGGAACGATCCTGGAGGCAATGTCTGGAGGCAGTGTAACACCAGGAAAGTCCCGAATGTTTAATAATACAGATGTTGATAAGAGTTGCGCCTAGCGCCTCCCTCCTTTTATACTCCTGTCGCCGGTTTAAGATGAAGATGTTGACCTGAACACAGCACCAAAAAAACCAAGTGTTGAACCATAGAGCCTGGCTTCAATATTATGAACATAACATTGTGAAAAGTTTCTCTTTAAGACCTAATGATTAAATCCTTCCTTTGGGGTCAACTCTAGTATTCATGTCTTTTATTACACAGAAAGGGAAAAAGAAACAAAGTCTTCTTTTTAAATTGGTGTATTTTTTTCAAGCAGTGTTAGGCCCCAAGTAACTTAGAAATAGTTGTAAAATTCTTTTTAAAAAAGTCGTCACGTCTTCCAGCTAATAAGAGACGGAAAATGTGTTGATATGATAATATGACAAATGCTTTGTAACCATTGAAATGAGTAAAGTTACATTAAAACAGAGTTAATGTATTAACCAATACAAGCGCATGCAAACTAAAATGGAAAGTGGAGATTTGCATAGCCTACGCAATAAGGATCTTGCGTGCATGTGCGCAGTAACACACGCACGCACGCACGCACGCACGCACACGCACGCACGCACACGCACACACACACACACACACACACACACACACACACACACACACACACACACACACACCATCTAAACATTGGTTTAGCAATAAATGAAATTCGGAGAATAAGCTGTTGGTAAGGCACAAAGAATATTGGGCTATCCGGTATTCTATATATGTTACAGAAGAATCCCCAATACTGCAGATGGATTTTGTTCTCTACCCAGGTAAACTTAATGGACATATTTGACTGAAATATGGCTGGTGGTGAAAGGGTTAATGGTAAAATGCAGAGTTTAACGTATTGAGGGATATCCCTTTCTGCTTCATCGGCAGGAGCTCAGCTGGACCATCTCTCCATGAAATCCTCTCCTA
>CM065688.1:42999656-43004656 GCA_017654935.2 Phymorhynchus buccinoides
TCTTTTGTAGATAGAATTGAGTTTTAATAGGTGACATTTGGCGGTAGAATCCCAAACTACAGATGCATAGTTGACGTGAGAGAGACAGTGGGCATGAAAGAATAATTTGCGTTCCTCTGAGAGTAGAATAGGACGTGAGCTTGTGTGCTACCTTCTCAATATGGGTCTGCCACTTCAGTTCTTCATCTATGAGGACGCGGTGAGTCAATGATGTTATCCTTTAAATAAACTTTGAGATTTAGAGGTTCGTTCTGATTTTTTTGTCTTGAAGTAATTACCATGCTTTTGGTTTTTGTAGGGTGGATGACCATCAGTCACACCAGGCAGAAACATCATTTAAAGCTGTTTGTAATGAGGTTTGAATGGAGGATAAACAAGCTGCACTAGAGTGGAGGGAGGAGTCGTCAGCAAACAGATCGCATGAGACACTTTCATCTGATATTGAAAGGGGTAGGTCATTAATAAATAAGCAGAACAGGAGGGGTCCTAAAACAGATCCTTGCGGCACACCAGTCTTAATTATCTTATTATCTGAAACTGCACCATTACTGTGTTCTGTTAGTAAGATAGGATGTAAAAAAAGAAACTGTATTTTCGTCCTGCAGGTATAGTGCTAGCTTTTGTAATAATATTTTATGATTCACAAGATCAAATGCCTTCTTAAAGTCAAGAAATACAGCACCTGTCATTTTGTTTCGGTTAATTGCTGAAAGCCATGTATCACAGAGACGAAACTACGGCAGTTTGACAAGAATGGTGATTCCGAAAGCCAGATTGTAATGGATAGAAAAGATTGTTGTCCTCAAGATACTGCATTAGATGTTTATGAACATGTTTTTCAAGAGGTTTAGATAGAACTGTAAGAATAGAAATGGGTCTAAAGTTGTTTAGGTCAGAAATATCTTTGGATTTAGGCAGTGGTATAACTTTTGCTGATTTTAAACCAGGTGGTACTATGTTTTGTTCCAGGCATGTGTTATATATGAAGGTAAGAGGTTCTACTACGTAGGGAAGTGCAAGTTTTAAGAGAGAGCTACTGATTTTGTCTGGTCCCATAGATTTTTTATTTTTCAATTTTGCGATAAGGGAACCAACTTCGTGAACAGCAAGTGAAGGTATTTTAAATGCATTTACCAGGTTTTATGTTAGTTACAAAAGTTTTGAAGAGAGGACGAAGGACAGTATTCGTTTTCGGGGTGTGTTGGGTCAGTTACCCCTATAGAATCTGCTATGTGTATGAAGTGATTATTGAATGAGTCTGGCGACCAATTGAAGCTATTTAGTGAATTGTGCTTGGACTTATTTGTGATGTTGTTGATGGCTCGCCATAATGTAGATGTGTCACGATTTGTTGATATCATTTTTTTGAAGTGCTGTTTTCTAGAGTCCCGAATGAGATCATTGACTTTACATTCTTAGCTTTTTATATTCTAATTCTTTGTTTTCAAGTTCCTGTTGCTTTTGTGCTTTAATGTCAGTTGGTAGCGAATCAGTCTTTTCTTTCTTCAGTAATATATACTCATGTTTAGAACGCCCCCGTTGTTTCATAGTTTCAGCTATTTCTGGAGTGAGAGAGAGAGAGAGAGAGAGAGAGAGAGAGAGAGAGAGAGAGAGAGAGAGAGAGAGACGTACAGACAGACAGACAAAAAAACCCGAAAACCAACATAACATAATAATAATAATAATAATAGTACATTTATATAGCGCTTTACCTCAGATGAGCCCAAATCCGCATTGTTGTAAAGAAAAATATAAAAAAATACGGAAAGCATGAATACACACAAAAGCAAAGAAAAAAAAGCCTCCCTAATTTGTTCTACTTAATAATATCCTCATCCGCACGAATTTCAATACAACACAATGGCGTTTTCAATTCCAACAATATTATACACGAAATAAGAAGGGGGGAAAAAACACACACAAAAAGTGCCAAACACGGATAGACAAGTTTAGAAGAAACAAAAAAGTGCACCAAACGAAATAACGAAACAATACACAGATGAAAAAGACCCAGAAAAAGGAGCATACAATGAAGGCAAACACTGTGCACTCTTCTTTGCCTTGGTTGCAATCCACTCATCCACGCATAAGCCAAATAGAGTTCTTTGCAAAGAAATAAGTGCATAAATACTTTTCGTGCTCATTACAACCCGTTCTGTTAAACACGTGTGTCACACAAATCCATCGAGTTCGTGGTAATTTAAACCAAATCCGATGGGTTAGAGTCAAAACGGTCTATCTTTAGATAGTCCATTGACATATTATTGAACTTATTACGAAAACTAATAACTTGTATAAAATTTAAAAAAACTGCGGAAATATAAACAGCAAAAAAACCCTTTTTATATTTCTGCAGTTATTGTTTGATACAAGTAATTAGTATTTGTAATAAATCCAAAAATATGTCAATGGACTATCTAAAGATAGTCCGTTTTGACTGCAAGCCAATATCCATTTCATCACACAAATCTTTCAGGATTTTGTGGGTTTTGTTTACACGGCATAGACGCAACGAATGTTACGTATAGCATTGACAATAATTAAAATATTTTACAAATGCATACATACACTTTACACGGCATAGACGCAACGAATGTTACGTATAGCATTGACAATAATTAAAATATTTTACAAATGCATACATACACTTTACACGGCATAGACGCAACGGATGTTATGCATAGTATTGACAATAATTAAAATAGTTTACAAATGCATATATACGCATGTGGTAGTTTGCAGATGATAGAAATGTTGATAAGATCCAACGATGATAGCGAATGTTGGGGATTACTCAGTGAACATTTCTGAACATCTACTGAAAAATAACACACGCGCATATTGCAACAATTGTATTTCAAAAGCTCCACAAAATATACACACAAAATCACTGTCATTGTTAGCCTACATGATCGTGGATGATGTTTTAGTTAGCTTCTTGTACACGTATACATCAAATGGCTCAAAGCTACGAACACATACTTTATATATTATATATTTTTGTAAAATTACAATAGACTAGAATTTTAATATATTAATTATACATGGCAGATAAGTAACAAGAAACAAATTTGAATGCTTTTCTATTGTGACAATAAGCGTGGTTTCTAGCGAAGGAAGAAACGTATTTTATCTTTATCACAGTCCAGGAGTAAACACCAATTTAAGCGGTTAGCGAGCGGCTTGGTTTCTAATGAATTTAAAAGGGAATGCAGTGGAACGTCCCTTATCAGACCTTCAAAGATCATCCAAAATGAGGTCTTATAAGGGAGGGGTCTTATAAGGGATATCATTTTAATACTTACAAAGAAGGGCAATGTCTCGGAGAAGTAGGTCTTATGTGAGAGGGAGTCTTATAATGGGAGGTCTTATAATGGAGGTTCCACTGTAGTAATATGTAAATAAATCAAAAACTGATACATCAAAAATAGGTTGGTGTTTTGGTAGCTAAAGCAGACCTGTTTACCACCTACACAAGTCTTGAGTAGTCTGGATAGCTGAAACGAGTAGTTTGGTGTGAAATGAGAAGTCCTATTCATTAAAACCATCAAACAATGTTCACTGAAAATGAGTAATTAGAGCAATATTTTTCAATTTTGAAGAGTACTAGAGGTCCAAATTGAGTAGAATACTACTCGAAAAGAGCAGAGTAAACAGGTTTGCTAAAGATTGTGAAATTAAGTCCAATTAGAGAAGGGACGGAGAGAGAGAGGGAGGGAGGGAGGGAGGGAGGGAGAGAGAGAGAGAGGGAGGGAGGGAGGGAGGGAGAGAGAGAGAGAGAGAGAGAGAGAGAGAGAGAGAGAGAGGGGGGGGGGTTACAAAAGATAAAATACCGACAAGACAACAGTGAATGAAAAAGATATATTGATCTTTCGATAAAATATGGCGATATCTTTTGCACACGTGACGTGCTGACGACAAGATCGAGGTTATCGATCTAATATATTTTGTTTTCTCCAAAGCAAATAACCCAGATTACTTCATGCCTCAACCAATCTATCCACCATCTCCCTACTTCCTTTTGAAAAGCGGAAATAAATAGAAAAAGGATGACGGTTAAAAAACATACAAACTATGAAACATAAACACCAATATCATAAAACCATCACAAATGAAACGTCCTACCTAGGAAGCTTACTAACAGCTGACTAATCGACTGACTTGTCCAACTTTACTGACTGAAATGAGTAACAAAAATAATCAAAGAGCGTTGTGCCAGACCAATAGGACTAAAAAGAAACAAGCCACCAAGAATAATGTTCAACAAATTTGTTATGCTTTTATTTTTCAGTGTACTTCTCAGACCTGTTACAACCAATACTATGTAATCTAGATGTCTTGAGCACATATTATATTTTATATTATAAAATTATTTTAAAGCAGAAATGAGGCGGAGGTGGGTGTTGGTGGTGAAAAGGGGAGGGTGAAGGGAACGAGGAAATTTAAAGCAGAACTACTTCTCTTTACAAGATAATCATCCACTCCAGCTTCCTTATCTCTGCCCTCCCCTCCTCCCCCCCTATCCCTCCTCCCAACCAAGAGCTCTCTTTATTACGGCCTATATATAATAACCTGCATAATATACGACAAGCTATGTGTAGCAATTCTTGCCTGTCAGCCAATATGATTATCGGATCACTTACATATTATTCGATAGAAAGAACAAAATATCCTGAAGATGATCTACTAAATATCTACTAAATGACGGTGGTGAATCAGACAAAAGTAACAGAAAACTTAGCAGCAACAAAAGGCGGTTTATGATCTTAGAAAACAAGCGCATAAATAACTGCTTTATTGTTGTGGGGGAGAGAGAAGGGTGGAGGGGGAGAGGAGGAAAGGGAGAAGACAGAGAGGGAGTAAGAGCCGGAGAAAGAAAGGGTTACAGAGAGAGAGAGGGAGAGATAAAGAGAGTGAGACAGAGAGGGGGGAGGGGAGAGAGAGAGAGAGAGGGGGGGAGAGATAAAGAGAGTGAGACAGAGAGGGAGGAGGGGAGAGAG